>CM036755.1:12992868-13551716 GCA_020796225.1 Arion vulgaris | reverse complement strand
GTTGATCTTGTTGATAATATCTCTAAATCAGTTATATCAATGTTACTATTTGTAGTTGATCTTGTTGATAATATCTCTAAATCAGTTATATCAATGTTACTATTTGTTGTTGATGTTGTTGATAATATCTCTAAATCAGCTATATCAATGTTACTATCTGTAGTTGATCTCGTTGATAATATCTCTAAATCAGTTATATCAATGTTACTATTTGTAGTTGATCTTGTTGATAATATCTCTAAATCAGTTATATCAATGTTACTATTTGTAGTTGATCTTGTTGATAATATCTCTAAATCAGTTATATCAATTTTACTATTTGTAGTTGATCTTGTTGATAATATCTCTAAATCAGTTATATCAATGTTACTATCTGTAGTTGATCTTGTTGATAATATCTCTAAATCAGTTATAAAAATGCTACTTTTTGTTCCTGTTGATGTTGTTGGTAGTGTCATACATATGTATCTAGCCAGCTAATAGTTATCTACTAGTAACTAAAAAGCTTTATCACTATTTACCTGCTGGGCATAAGAAATGGCAAGACCAGCCAAACCTGCACTAAGTCCAGTATCAGACTGTGCAAACATGGCTGCTGCTAGTACAATTATATTGCCAAGGAACTGCAGTCGAACTTGAAGCCAGCTGTTAAATTTATGTATGGGAAGAGAATAAAATAAACCTTAATATAATTTTATGAAAAGAATATGGACAGATGGTAATGAAAGTATTTAATCATTTTTGTAACATATACAGATACTTGAATTATGTGAGAAAAAACAAACACTTCTGACTAACTGTGTAGCCGTGTAGGCATCTAATCATTAATAATGAACTTTTTACCATATAGCGAGTGAAGGACTTAAATACATGATAATTACTCAGTACAAGATCTGATGAATATACTAAATGTGGAAGACACTATAAATGCAGATTGTTGATTTTTCATTACTGTCACAAAATATGTGGGAGTTGCAACAACACAGTGAAACTGAGCAAGATGTGATGTTTTGACTTGATTTCAAATTTCAAGTGGTTATGAAGCAGATCACAGTATGATTGCAGCTGTCAGTGAATCTCCTGAGCATGAAATATTCTAGGATTTCAAGTTGACAGTCTAAGAAGAGCATGAGTATTAAATATGCTGATCGACTGTGATGCACAAAACTTTGTTACTTTCAGTGATGACACAAGTAGCAGCCACTTCATGCTAGTGCCATTAGTCCCTGGTTGATATTAGCAGACGCAGGATTTGTCACCAGTGAGACTATACTGTATAGAATATCATTTCCTTCAGTTTCACAACATTGTAAGAGTATTTCACACAAACATCAACATCACGTTCTTTCAACTTGGACTTGGGTATGTGTTGTTATGGTTATCCACTTAGTGGATGGAGTCTTTGTGGTACTGCAGCACATGGTCACTGATATGATGTGTAGTATTATGTCTGATCTTTAATTCTCCAGCCGTCCGCCCTCCCTAATGCTACCTGCTGGTTTTTCTGTATTACTAATTCCCCTGCAGCGACAGGCACAGTTTTTGTGTGAGGTTGACCAGAGCAAGCCCTATCAGTCATAGTTAACAATCCTGCTTTGAAGTTACCTGTGTCACTTCAAAACCTGCTGAAGCAATATACATTTGTTTCCAAACAACCTCTTCATTTTTCAATGAATGTCTGCTGGTTTCTCACTACAGACATGATGGATAACTGCATGCTGCTCTTCTCTGGTGCATACTTCCAAGGAGGAGTGACCATCCTGATATTGTGCAGATGTTATCAAGAAAAGGATACAAAAACGAATGCAGAAATTGAGTGTTCCTAAAGACTAGACAGAATGTCCAACAATAAATTTCTAATTGCACTAAAATGAAGTTGCATTGAGAATGCTATCTTCTAGATTATGATACTGACAAGTAAAAGTTGAAGTTGCAAAGAGATTCCTACCTTTCAACTACAAAACTGACAAAGTAAAAGTTGAAGTTGCAAAGAGATTCCTACCTTTCAACTACAAAACTGACAAAGTAAAAGTTGAAGTTGCAAAGAGATTCCTACCTTTCAACTACAATACTGACAAAGTAAAAGTTGAAGTTGCAAAGAGATTCCTACCTTCCAACTACAATACTGGCAAAGTAAAACTTGAAATTGTAATCAACCATTTCCTGAGACTGTTGATAAAAACGCTCCTGTGCACCGTAAGCTCGAATACTTGAGACACCACTGAGAGTCTCAGAGAAATGCACATAAATTGGTGATCTTGTAGTGGAGTCAATACGTCGGATCTGGACCGAGACAGGTATGTAGACTCGCTGCAAATAAAGCATTGCATTAATAAAGTTAATAAAGATGAAGACAAATCTAGTAATGAACTTCATCTTGCAAGGGTTTTCCTGTTTTCTCTTGGTCATTTCATATTTGATGTCAATTATAGTCATGTTTGAAAATGATCAATAACTTCAAAGCTATATTGTCAACATAAAGAAGTTGTGTTATCAAAATGTTTTTAAATGGTTATGCAATAGTAATAAATTAGTCTTTGCGATTACATATACATTTATAAATAATTGTAATAAATCAAATAAATATTTCATATAATAAAGTGAGCAAAACAGACAGAGAAAACATATATATGCTCACTTCTCAACATAGACTTCACATTTAGAGTTATAATAGACTAGCTAATTAACCCGGCTCCACATGGGTGAAAGTTGTTATTAATCCTTGATGAGGAATTGGGTAAGCCTTTCCAAAAGATGTCATCTAATAACATGAATTGTATTTTCTGATATTTTTTAAGAAGTGGTTTAAATCGGGTATGTCGTCGTTAAATGATTTTAACGGTTCGATTGGTTCTTGTAATGATTCATGTCTAATCAAAGTAGTGTCTTCGCATTCTTCCTAATTATTAAAAAATTTCTATAATGTAGTTTGAAACAGAAAAGTGAAGCTGTAATGACATGAAAATTATATATTTTGCGCAAATCAACACAAATAGAAAAACGCAACGTAACTAATGGTGTAGTTTTTGTAAATATGATCGGCATTAGAAAGATAAAAAAAGATCGCGTGTTTATTATATGATGCAAAGGAATGACCTCGCACAGGCACAAACGCGGGAAATCCGTTAGAGAAGTAGAACTTTACTAAATGTCTCTGGCTTCATGGCAAGTCGTTCAGACTACAGGTTCTTGAAAAGATAGTTTGAAACTGAAAGATAAGCTTATAATGACATGAGAATTATACAGCTTGTTCAAATCAACGCAAATGCAGGCGTCATGGCTAACGCCTGAATTCACAGCAGGCGATCGCAAAGAAGAAGTAAATGTCTAATACGTGAGGGGATTTGTCATTTTAGTGATTATATCCCTTCGACCATTTGGCAAATGTGACCTTTCTTCAGGTAGAACATGCGGTAATAATACTGGATTAGCAATCACAAATTGGATTTTATTTATTTTTAAAACTAATATTGATTCGATTTCAAAACTTTTTCTTTAGCTGATCTAAACTTTTGATGATAAAATTTTGCAGTAAAAATGGTGAATATTGGATGTAAACTGAGGCAGTGTATACCCGGACACACATTTGGATTTTCAGCTTATAGTATAGATTTACTTTGAAATAAAACACATCTGTATATATTTCATCATGAATATTGTATTTGATAACCTTTGCTTCTGATATTGAATTATTACTGCAAGTGAAGATATGATGAAATCCATGAAATTATGAAAGTTCCCCATATTTACACTTTACTTCTAACTATTTATATTTGTGCTGCAGAATTTATTTACAGATGATAACACCAATTCAGTGCTTGTATATATTCAAGTTCATCATCCAATAGTTTGTTCGGAGCAGAACTTTGCCACCTTAATTAAATGAGCTTTGGAATTTCTCTCTCTCACACAGGCCAGATGGCCCGCCTATTCCGCCGTCATGTTCAAATCCTCAGTGACATTCTGAATCCTTCTTCTCCATGGTCTTTCTCTTCTCTTTGCCAGGATGCTCCCTTCCATTATGGTTTTTTTTACAATCCTTCTCACCACTGGCAATGAAACAACTGACAAAAGATAAAGCAAGTGATGGTGATGATGATGTTTATACCGATGTGTCTGTGCATTGTGGTAAGAAGCCAGACTTTGGTTTCTTAGATAGTGCACATGGTAGAGTTATTGTATAACGAATTGGAGCATACAGACAACTACTTGTATGAGGATGGACGTTGAGGCCATTACTGATTCCCTCCAGTGGCTCTCTGGGACTCGGATTACTGAGGTCATTGTTGTATCTGATTGGTAGTCCAGCTTCAGAAGGTCCAACATGGCATATTGTAGTATGAGTGGCTCTATTGAGGTTTTCAACCTCCAAAGGCTTATTTGGATCTACTGTCCTAGACACATTGGTGTTTGTGGCAATGAGAGTGTGGACAGGCTAGCATCAACAGCATCGATTGTTGGGGAGTTGAAGATGGATAAAGGGGATGTTCTTCGGTCTCTTCGTGAATGTCTTTAAGTTCTACAAGTAGAACTGGATGCCTTAAGGGCAGAGTTAGGAGTGTGTTTAATCAGCGAGCCATGGGAATCATCAGTATGCATACTCTTCGATATCTGTTGGGGAGACTGAGCACCTATGGGTCTGCCCGGAATGCAATGACGTCAGTTTAATAACCAATAACCAGGAACTATCGGTATGCATACCCTTTGACATCTGTTGGGGAAGACTGGGTACCGGTGAGTCTGTCCAAAGTGCTATGACATCGGTTCAGTAACCAATAACGTGACAACAGGCAAAATTAATTAAAGATTAGACAGAGCATGACAGAGAAAATATACTAGATACATGACTTCATGGAGAAAATTGTTCACATGTATGGATACTCAGTACTTATCAGAGAAATTTGTGGAGATTCGTAAGTCTTACTTGACACAAAACATGATTATGATAAGTTTGACTTACCTGCACTAAAATATAGAGAACAACCACAGGTACAATAACAGCGAGGACGATAGGTGTACTGTATGATATGGTGATGAGAGACATAAGCACTCTGCCCAAACTATTCACACCCTGACGAATAACATTTGGTAACATGTTGTCCAGTACATCTACATCTTTAGAGAACCGATTCACTATTCGACCTGAGTAAGAGATATTGACATATTAAGGATTTGATATGGGAAATAGATATTGTCAATTTAAACATGTTTTGCTCCGGAATATTTTGATATGGATTTAGCTATTGAACTGGCATCAAAGAGATGCTAGTATATTAGCAGGTGATCAGTCTCCATCAGTAGATGTCACAAGACATGCATACAAGCTGATGGTTATTTCTAGTTCATTGGTAGAAAACATTCTGTGACACAGATGTATAGTCCAGCTTGTACAACAGCCCAGTTTGTACAACGTATGATTCCAAATTTCTTCAGTCACAGCATACCTGGTGTAATCAATTGCAGTGTCCTCATCCAACAGAAACTGCCTACATTGAGATATGAATTTCTAGAAAAACTGAGCATTATTTGTTTATACAGACACAAATAAATGAAGTCCTGGAAATGTTGGAATGAAAATAAAGTTGCAGAATGACATCAATTAGACATAAATATTTAGGACATTAAAGAGACATAACACTATACAGAAAACCATTAGAAATGTTGTGGGCAAGTAGGCAAGAGAAAGACAGCAATATAATTGGTATTCCAGTGTCAATGGTGCTTCCAGTGCAAGCAGGATAAATGGTACACCTAGAAGGCCCCTCTTATGGGGTAGAACCAAATATTATGTGTTAAGATATACTTAAAATGACAAAACTCTATCAGAGGTTATTATGAAAGTGACATTATAGTCACACCAACTGTTTTACTAAATATTACTCTTCTCTGTTATTTTGTCAGAATGGCTGTCCATATGAGCTGTTTATAGAATGAATGATTATGAAAATTGAAAGATAAAATAGATGAATGTGACTCTGAAAGTGAATCATGTGGCATGTGGTTTAACCCTTTAAACCCTGGCCACCTGTACCTTAAAAATACCTTCCCCGGAGCTCATGAGCACAAACAGCCCATATCAGAGTTATATTAAAACAGGATAATTAAGAACACTTAAGTGCTCTATAATTTGTTATTGACTTATCCCATCAACTCCGTTATTCCTGCTTATTATTTATTTGCAGAATACTAACTTTAAAATTTATTTGATTTAATATGTGGGTATGACCGCGAATACTCCCGTATATGTAGATTTTTCTCCAGATTGAACATATAGCTTAAATATAAATCAATTAAAACAATTCTTGTCGTCTAAATGATCATCTAACTCACTTTCTATATCCTTATAAGAATAATCACATTCTAAGTCTAATTCATTTGGAGATTCATTCAAAACAAGTTCATCAGCTTGCTCTGTTGTTAAACTTTTAGAAAGACTATTTCCGAAAAATTTAGAACATCTTTTCAACATAAAAATACTTAACTAATTACCTTATCAGTACCCAAAAAAATCACACAACAGCTTTCGCCACCTCTCAAAAAAAAGTATAACTCATGGGTTGTGTTTGATGTCACATTTATATACAAGTTATTTTCAAATATCGAAAAATAATGAAAAATAATCTCAAACTGATAAATCGGAAGTTCAGGGTATGCAAAGCTTACAGTCAATCCCGAAATATCGGAAGCCCGGGTTCTAAGGGTTAATCTTAATGCACCATGTTCTTCATAAGTACTGCGACACAAATAAACTCTTTTTATATGATTTATTTTCTGTCCTGCACATTAACTATTAGTATCAATCAATCAATCAAGTGCCGTGCCGGTTGGTATAGGCGATCATGTCTCTCCACATCTGTCTGTCTCTAGTACAATCCATCAACTCCATCACCGAACCATTGCTGAACCACGATTTCAAGCCATCGGGAATTTTGTCCCCATGCAAAATTTTGTCACCAGGAATTTTGTCCCCTCTTAACTCTTAGTATACACACATTAAAATCATGTTTTAAAGTGCTGGTATTTAGAATACAATTTTAAGTGGAGTACCAGTCTACTATGTCATATATCAGAATGTGTAGAGTTGAAAGCTATGTTTTATCAATTTAACTGTTGTATTCTATACAGAATTATACACAAACAGCATCAAATGGATCTTGTAAATAATTGTGATTACAAAAATTAAGCATTTTAGCACATGAGGTAACTGGTCAAAAAACTGGTACTGCCTGAATGGTGTGTCAAAGTGGTATTTCGTATTATAAGAGTTAAAAATATTGTGCAAAGGTTATTATTCTCAGATGATTGACATGTGTAGCCATTTTGTAAATAATCACATTATCATTCTCATCATCAAATAGTTTGTCCTTTGCCACGCCAACAGTTTTCTGGAATTTTTCTCTTTCATAGGCCAGATGTCCTGCCTCTGCAGCCATCATGTTCAAACCGCCAGTTACATCCTGAATCCATCTTCTCTGTGGTCTTCCTCTTCTTCTCTTTGCCGGTATGCCTCCATCCATGATGGTCTTCTCCAGCCCTTCATGTCTTTTTCTATGTCCAAAATGTCTCAATTTTCTCATATTGTTAGGGTTTTCTAGGCATTGTCTTGGAAGGTAGTCTGCCATTGCTTTCCTTCTTGGCAGTGACCATACTGGTCCATGACCGTAGCCATTGTCTCTATTACAGAGAAAATAATTACAACAAATCTAAAATAGATAGGTCATTTACTTATTTATTGGTTGATGAGCTGACATCAAAAGTCCCCATCTTCTCCTTCCCAAGGAAACACATAACTGCACATCAAATGTTGAAACATATCCGTATAGACCTACGTTTTCTTTATCAATAATGTTAACAAGTTAGTTTGTTCCTTTCGTGCCAAAGAAGGCACATAGGCAGAGGTTGTAGAGCTCCATGTGATGCGGTTCGTTGCTAGCAGTTGGAGATCTCATATGGTTTTACATCCCAAAAGTTTTCTTTCTTGTAGGATTGTTCTTCGAAGAGTGGTTTTAGGTCTTCAACATTTTCTTTTCCCCTCTGGTGACCACATAAGGACTTGTCAATTTAGTCTCTTTTTGTATGATCTAAGAACATGACCTAAATATTTCCACCTTCATTTCCTTATAATGTTTGATATGGGTTGATGCTGTGTTCTATCTCTCACTGTGTTGTGTTCGAAATGAAATAACACCATTCCAGTTTTCCGGTTTCAAGATGAAAGGTGTCATTTTCTTCATACTTGCTATAGTCGGTTGATCTGAGGCCTAATAATTCTCAATTGTGAAAACCCCAGTAGTTTGGAAACAGGATTTATCTAACTGGTAACAAGATCTTTCATGATATAGTTATGATTACTTACCTGTTGGTGTTGTGTCAAAGAAAGACATTGGTGACCTCATGATGTTGTGCATCATGGTGTTGTGTAGCAAGTTGGAAGCTTGGGCAGTCTTGACAAGTAGTGAGGCAGAGAATGCATAGCTGAATATACCTGTAGATGATAATCATTAAATATCACATCTCTGAAGAGTAGGTTAAGCAATCGTATCATGTCTTTCCAATGTACCATGCCATCATGATCCAGTTAGACAGTCCAGAGACTATTGGTTAACTCATTGCGTCCAGTCGACGCTCCCAACGTAGAAAATAGTTCTCTCATTATGCCAAAACACGCTGCCAACGTCTAATTTGGGTCCATGCACGTTTTGTTTCACTGTTCAGTTACTATATGTCCGACACTGTTTTTGTTTACAGAATTCAACAGGCAGATAACTTCCATTTCATTTATATACTATACGGCATGACAGAATTTATTTTCAATTATTTAGAAATAGTTTTATTCGCAAATATATTTTTCCTGTTGTGAAAAAAGTGAACTTTTATGTGAAAAGTTTAGTTATAAGATGTTGTTTCGTCCTCCACGTCGTTAAAGTGCCGAACAAGCCATGGATTTGTTCTAAAGTTCAATTAAACACACAGTGTTTCATGTTTATGATTTCACCGACAAGCCATGGATTTGTTCCAAAGTTCAATTAAACACACAGTGTTTCATGTTTATGATTTCACCGACAATGATTTCACAGAGAATTCAGCAATGGCTAAGCATTGATTCAAGTTTGAAAGTTGTAGTAGTTACTCTGAACATGAAATACAACAATAATTTACTAAATAAATACTAATTTACATATATATATATATTTATTATCAGATTGTTCAGAATTTAATTCTGCATATTTTGATACCAACAGTATAAATCTAGCTTACAAGAACTAAAGTTATAGGCATATATCCAAGATCACTCCATTTTGAAAAATGTTGCTAGAAATTTGTTCTGGCAGAGCGTGATTACCCCCCAAAATTTTCTAGGACACAAAAAGCTAAGTCATCTGATCATGTCTTACACCTGCACCCTGTCATCATCAGGTTAGACAGTTCCAAGTAAAAACCAAAAATAATCTATTTTCGTACTATATTGTATATTGGAGAACACATTGAGTTTGACTTTTGCCAACAGTACACAATGGATGATGTGAATGCACATATATTTATGACATCCCTGTTTACACTACATAGGCGTAACGTATAGTCTCAGGGGTACACATTGGATTATGTGAATACACATACATTTATGCATCCCTGTTTACACTACATAGGCATAATGTATAGACTCAGGGGTCTCTGTGATGCAGTGGACATTTGCCGTGCGCTCTGAAGGTTGTGTGTTCAAATTCTAATGCATCATTCAATTCACATGTGTATTTTATTTGGAGATTCCTATGATTGTTGCTGGAGCTAGAGTTCTAGTTTAGTACAAGATTCATGGCAGGTGGCTTGTCCTTTCTTCTGAAGTTCTAGTTTAGTGCAAGACTCATGGCAGGTGGCTTGTCCTTTCTTCCGAAGTTCTAGTTTAGTACAAGACTCATGGCAGGTGGCTTGTCCTTTCTTCTGAAGTTCTAGTTTAGTACAAGACTCATGGCAGGTGACTTGTCCTTTCTTCCGAAGTTCTAGTTTAGTGCAAGACTCATGGCAGGTGACTTGTCCTTTCTTCTGAAGTTCTAGTTTAGTACAAGACTCATGGCAGGTGGCTTGTCCTTTCTTCTGAAGTTCTAGTTTAGTGCAAGACTCATGGCAGGTGGCTTGTCCTTTCTTCCGAAGTTCTAGTTTAGTACAAGACTCATAGCAGGTGGCTTGTCCTTTCTTCCGAAGTTCTAGTTTAGTGCAAGACTCATGGCAGGTGGCTTGTCCTTTCTTCTGAAGTTCTAGTTTAGTGCAAGACTCATGGCAGGTGACTTGTCCTTTCTTCTGAAGTTCTAGTTTAGTACAAGACTCATGGCAGGTGGCTTGTCCTTTCTTCTGAAGTTCTAGTTTATTACAAGACTCATGGCAGGTGGCTTGTCCTTTCTTCTGAAGTTCTAGTTTAGTGCAAGACTCATGGCAGGTGGCTTGTCCTTTCTTCTGAAGTTCTAGTTTAGTGCAAGACTCATGGCAGGTGGCTTGTCCTTTCTTCTGAAGTTCTAGTTTAGTACAAGATTCATGGCAGGTGGCTTGTCCTTTCTTCTGAAGTTCTAGTTTAGTACAAGACTCATGGCAGGTGACTTGTCCTTTCTTCTGAAGTTCTAGTTTAGTGCAAGACTCATGGCAGGTGGCTTGTCCTTTCTTCCGAAGTTCTAGTTTAGTACAAGACCCATGGCAGGTGGCTTGTCCTTTCTTCTGAAGTTCTAGTTTAGTACAAGACTCATGGCAGGTGGCTTGTCCTTTCTTCTGAAGTTCTAGTTTAGTACAAGACTCATGGCAGGTGGCTTGTCCTTTCTTCCGAAGTTCTAGTTTAGTACAAGACTCATGGCAGGTGGCTTGTCCTTTCTTCCGAAGTTCTAGTTTAGTGCAAGACTCATGGCAGGTGGCTTGTCCTTTCTTCCGAAGTTCTAGTTTAGTACAAGACTCATGGCAGGTGGCTTGTCCTTTCTTCTGAAGTTCTAGTTTAGTGCAAGACTCATGGCAGGTGGCTTGTCCTTTCTTCTGAAGTTCTAGTTTAGTACAAGACTCATGGCAGGTGGCTTGTCCTTTCTTCTGAAGTTCTAGTTTAGTACAAGACTCATGGCAGGTGGCTTGTCCTTTCTTCTGAAGTTCTAGTTTAGTACAAGACTCATGGCAGGTGGCTTGTCCTTTCTTCTGAAGTTCTAGTTTAGTGCAAGACTCATGGCAGGTGGCAGGTGGCTTGTCCTTTCTTCCGAAGTTCTAGTTTAGTACAAGACTCATGGCAGGTGGCTTGTCCTTTCTTCTGAAGTTCTAGTTTAGTGCAAGACTCATGGCAGGTGACTTGTCCTTTCTTCTGAAGTTCTAGTTTAGTACAAGACTCATGGCAGGTGGCTTGTCCATTCTTCTGAAGTTCTAGTTTATTACAAGACTCATGGCAGGTGGCTTGTCCTTTCTTCCGAAGTTCTAGTTTAGTACAAGACTCATGGCAGGTGGCTTGTCCTTTCTTCCGAAGTTCTAGTTTAGTGCAAGACTCATGGCAGGTGGCTTGTCCTTTCTTCCGAAGTTCTAGTTTAGTGCAAGACTCATGGCAGGTGGCTTGTCCTTTCTTCTGAAGTTCTAGTTTAGTACAAGACTCATGGCAGGTGGCTTGTCCTTTCTTCCGAAGTTCTAGTTTAGTACAAGACTCATGGGAGGTGGCTTGTCCTTTCTTCCGAAGTTCTAGTTTAGTGCAAGACTCATGGCAGGTGGCTTGTCCTTTCTTCTGAAAGAGAAGGAGCCATATGGGGAAACCTGGTGCAATAGAGCTAATTCTTCCCCTTTAGAACCATTTTTTTTTAACTTGTAGAGCCCTAGAATTTTTATCATACATCATCTTAGGCACCATGAGTGCCCATATGTTAAGGTGGAGGGGGGAGAGAGTTGCACACTCTATTTTTAGTTTTCTAGAAAATGGTTAATTAGTTTTCTTCTTATTTGAACCGTGTTTGACAGGATAGCTGGAAATATGTGATTGACTGTTGCTAACTAACCATGGATTCAACATTTGACAGGATAGCTGGAAATATGTGATTGACTGTTGCTAACTAACCATGGATTCAACATTTATAAGAAGTTTATATTTCTATATATGGATCCCGCAATCCAAATCTGATCTGAATCTGGTCTACATAGAAATCCAGTTCACATAGAAAACTACCACCTAAAATTTATTTTATTCATTTATCCTTCCAACCCAACTTCCCCACACCTCCCAAACAATTTATGTGAACGCCCATGATGGGCACTAGTTATAGACCCCAAGAAATTTATGACAAGTCATCATGGGTATTTTGAGAGACTTAGGAACATATCTTACACACCTAGGGCATAATTTAAAGATCAGTAGTACACTTTTCACACACCTAGTGCATTGTGTATAGACTACTACATCATTTCTTCTTACATACATAAGGCAGTGTTTATAGAACCCCAGACATCGTTTCTTACACATCCCATGAACATTGCTGGGTTCCTATTTAGATACTAAAAAGATAAACTCTAGACTTTGTTTATGGGTCCCCTGATAGCACTCAAATGAATAAATGTAAAAACCTAGGTCTAATGGAAGCTACCATACAAACCTTGTATTACACCCATCCCTGCATACAATCCAATATAGAGGTTGGTCTTGTCAGTGTACTTATCGGTGCCAATATAGGTTTTGTTGGCCAGGTATGTATCATCTGTCCATAAACTCAGCCAGATACTAGAGAAGATAGTGCTTCCCAGGTATACAACATAGAACAGCACACTGAAGGCTATTGAGCTAAATCCAACCGAGCGCAGATAGTCCATGTAGACACTAATCTTCACCTAAATACAATAACATCAATTTATGTAGACATTATACTTCACTTAAATACAATAACATCAATTTATATAGACATTATACTTCACTTAAATACAATAACAGTAATTTATGTAGACATTTTACTTCACTTAAATACAATAACATCAATTTATATATACATTATATTTCACTTAAATATATTTTCAAAGTTTTTGCTGCATTTGCTATGCCTCTTTAAGCCCTATTTTACAGCAAGAACTGCTGAAAGCATGGGAAGCTGCATTTTGTTTCTTATTTTTCACGATATTCATGCTGCTCAATAGTCGTTCCACGTCAGCATTAGGCAAAATTAGTAAACTTAGGGCGAAAGTTGCAACTTCTTTGAAGGGGTTAGCTCCCGGAGAATCTCTATAATTAAATTAATTATAATAAAAACTGCAGACCAAAATATCTCAATAGTTGTAATATCAGTCCACTTAACCAAATGTATGCTGTTGTATTGAATCTCAATTGATGACTTCATTTCTTCATCGAAATGAAATAATTTTAACAGGGAAATAATAGGTTAATTACTCGATCTCACTGTAGTAAATTTTCTGTGTTTGTCCGTCTTGTTTTTGTCTTTTTTCTGATTCATGGACCAAACTAAAATAAATATATAAAAATGTTAACTAATTTTGTTTTAATGCTGATTTTCCTGCTAAATGCTATATAATAATAATTCCTCTTGTACCGTTATACGTTATATAGGGCCTGCAAGTAATTTCTCCATACTGCTCTATCCTATGCAACTCGCCCAATCTCCTCCATGGAACTGAGACCGATATGTCTTGCCTCTCTCAGCAAAATTCATTTCAGGGTCTCCTTAGATCGTCCTCTTTTTCTTGAACCCTTTGCATCCCACTTCAATGCCTGCTTTGATATTCGTTGATCATTTCTCCTCAAGGTGTGCCCAACATATCTCCATCTTCTCTTTCTTATTGCCCAACATATCTTCATCTTCTCTTTCTTATAACAGTTGTCACTAGCGGTTGACCAGACATTTCTCTGATATTATCACTTCTGAATTTGTTCCATTTTATATTCATTATTTTTCGCAGACATCTATTTTCAAATGCATTCAACTTGCTTTCTATATCTTTAGTCATTTTCCAACTCTCGCTGGCATATGTTAGGATTGATACAACATTTGAATAGAAAATTCGTAATTTAGTTTTAATACTATATAACTTATAAGTCCATATTTTATTTAGACTTTTAAAAGCTGATGTTGCTTTGCCAATTCGTATCAGAATTTCTTATTTAACATTTCCTGTGCAATCAAAATTGCTACCTAAATAGGTGAACTGCTCTGTTATTTTCATCATTTTAGACTCCAGGGTGATATCTGCATTACTTGCCATAGGTGTCTTCATTATATTTGCTTTTTCATACATTATATTTGTATTTGTTTTTTACATGCTATATCCAAATCTTTAATGCTAAATTGAAAAAAATAATGCTAAATCTGGCATTACAAATGATAAATTGGCAACCCTGCTTTGGGGGGATGTCATCCTTTCCAGTTGCCTTCCCATTTGTTCCATTGCATTACCGAGTTCTGCCATTGTTGGCATCTGATCTAAGTTGCTCAAGACTGGTACAGTTTCGATTGCATCGAGTGCAATATCAGTTACTATATCTGTGATAAATATAACTCTAGATAATATTCAAGCCAGCACTCTATCTGTTTTTTTGTGGTTCATTAGAAATTTCCATTTTTGTTTTGAGAGATGCAGTCTTTTTATGGTTGGACAAAAGGCTTTCCTGATGTCTTTGTAGATACCTCTTATGTTTCTAGTATCAAAGGAAAGTTGGATACTTTTGTATAATTCCTGCCAGAAGTCATTTTTGCAGGGCATGACTGTTTTTTTGGTGCAATATCTATTGCAGAACTAAGTGCAAGAAATGACATGGCTCAGGGATTATTTTGGTAGTTTTGTAGGAGTTCATTTGCTATACCAAGATCCTACTCTACTATGTTTGCAGCAAACCAATCAGAGTTTCCTCTACTATGGTTGCCAAAGATGACTGGCTGAATTACATATAGCATCCCAGATGTAGCACCATTTTGTTTTTGCATCTCCTTCTGGTGTGCTTTGAAGAATGCTTCCTAATATACTGTAAAATGATTGTACCATTTCTGGTTTGGTAGTATTTTCCCTGTTAATGCGTAGACATCCTTTCCTTTTCGATTAGTGGATTGTTTTTAGTTTCAGCCTAGTTCTGCAGTATATCAGTGAGTGATCAGTGTCACAGTCAGCACTTTGGTAACTCTTAGAAATGAGCACACTGTTTATTGAAGTTTGCCTAGTTACAATGAGGTCTAGTCGATGCCCTCTATGTGATCCCAGGACACCTTGTTGCAGGGCTTAGAATGGAAGTAAGTGTTTATGATGTAAAGTATGTTGTAGTTGTATGTCTCCATTAATTGTTGTCCATTGTCCTTTATTTATATTTTCGAAAGCACGATGGCCAAAAGTTGTGATCGGCTCCAACTCTGGCATTGAAGTCCATCATTAGGAACAGATGTTTGTTTTTGGGAACTTTACTGATTTCCAACTATATCTCCTCATAAAACTGACCTTTAACATCTGGCTTGTACAAAAAAAAGTCAATTACGTGAATTCTCTGTGATGTAATCTTGGGCAATGTTTATGGAGTAGTCGAGTTGTCCAAGCATCAACTACCACCTCTCGAATTTGCTGATAGTCCAGAGAATTGCAAGCCGGTATCAGTATCTGGTATCAGTTTGGTTGCAGGAGCTGCCAGTTAGGCATCACATGATGCCAGCCCACTGACAGGGGAGTCCATCTTCCTAGGTGAACCAGTACTAAGTTAGCTTTGACCTCAGGGTTAAATTTTTTCAGTCTACTGCTGGGATGTGACGTTGACTTATGTGTTCTGAGGGTCATCAGCAGGCTACTAATTTTCACTTTTCACTTCTCCTACGAAAGACTAGTCGATCCCAGCCCTGCTTACCTAAATTTCACCTAAATACAATATCAATTTATAATAAACCAGTGAAATGCAATCATATCCATTTATGTACACACTAAACTTTACCTAAACATAATATAAATATCACCTAAATACAATACACACAATTTATAAATATACCATATTGATACATATTTTCCAGATTAAAGTGACAATCTCAGAAAATGTGAGAACCAAGAACGATAAAATGCTCTTTGGATCTTTGAACAAAAACAGGCAGCAATGAGGATCATTTGTGAATGTCTTATCTTATGTGTCAACTATAACATAAAGAGCTTATAGACGTTAAAATTATGAAAGAATAAACAGTTACAAACCCCTCCAGTCTCTGACTTCTCATCTTGAACAAGTCTCTGACCTGCTACTTCTGGGGATGCAACTTTCTCAAAACCTCCACCAAAACCAGGGGGTCCACCACCACCTCTTCCCATTCCTCCTGGTGGACCACCTCCTCTGCCTCTCATTCCTCCCCGTCCCCCACCTCTTCCTGGAAGATCTTCGCCTCTGCCTGGATGGCCACCTCCCCTACCCATCAGACCTCCTGGGGAACTAGCTCCTCTGCCAGTATGACCAGCACCCCTGCCTGGTGTAGTAGCAGTCCTTTCTTGTTTCTTTGATGACTGTGTTGATGACAATCGTCTAAGCAATGACAGTGATCTTTAGCAAAGGAAAGTAATGAAAAAAAATACAGGCATTAGTAACTACTATCTATGAAAGTGATTCAAATGTTTGTTGTATGTGTTAGATGTTATTAAACTGCCTTCAAAGTACTACAGGCAGAACCATAGGTGCTCAGTCTCTCCTCCAAGTGTATGTAGGCTGATGGTAATGAAACTCACTAGTTAAGCACACTTCTTATTTGGCCCCTGAGCTACCAAGTCCTACTCATACAGCATTTGTTTCAAAATGTAAGCAATTGCAGTATAGTTGTATTATCAATTGCCATGTCCTCCAAGAGTTCTGGCAAGTGCTCTCAAGTGCACCTCGCATATATTGTGTTCATCTCTGATATTTCTGCAGTCTATCGCTTTCATGGGCGACCTTTGGCCTTGAAACCATTGTATAAGAATAGTAATGATCGTTGTAGTGTACATTTGGGTGGTAATTGTGCTGCATGGCCGAACCATTTGGTTTGCTGTTTCTTAATATACTCTAGTACTGGTGTTGTTCCTACCAAATCTCTGTCTTAATTATTTCATCTTATCTCTCCTTGTTACTCCCACTATTCTTTGCAGGCATATAATTTCTTTTGTTGTAATTTGTTGTTTTTTTATTTGCTATAAGTGTACAATTTTGGCACCAGTAGCACAAAAATTGGGATGGAGATCATATTGTAGAAGACTTGCTATGTGTGTAAAGATACCTGTTTGCAATTGAGTATTGGTGCCATTTGGCCGATGATTTGGCTATGTTGCATTTTTGTTGTATTTCAGTATTGATTCTCCCATCTGCTGATATCAAGTTTCCCAAATATGTGAAGTCTTTCACATTTCTCAGTTATTGGTTTGCAATATTTGTTTTCTTCTTATTCTTCTTTGAGTTCGTTCTTTACGACCAATTTTAATCACTCTTTGTGATATGTTTGATCTTTGCAAAGAACGTGTATATGTTGCACATTGGTTTGGTAGGCCCCTAAACGCATAGACTTCTACACGTTTAGGACACGTGCATCCGATTTCAGCCAAATTTGTTTTTGTTTTCTATTTGTCTATGTCTATTGTCATAACCTCAGTCTTATCAACATTAATATAAATGGTGTGATCTATCAGGGCCAAACATGGATGCTGACATCAAACGATAGAAGAAAACTGGTCACAACAGAGATGAAGTGTCTACACAGAATGCTGGGAGTATGCATGAAGAGACCAGTTTAGAAAGGAAGACATCAGGAAAAAAGAGTGGGTACAGAATCAGTACTGAACTTCATCAAGAAACAACAAATTAAATGGTTCATCCACATAAGCAGATTACCAACAGACAATGCGCCTCCAAGAGCAATGCTACTCCAATACAGTGGATACAAAGAAAGCAAAAGGCCATCTATGCAAAAGGTGGACCTCAGAAATAACAGAGGCTATTAAAAACACTGTTTATGAAGCGCACAAAAAAGCCTACTCTATAAATCTCTTCTTACCCTGATGCTGTGAGACAAAACAGGATTGGAGAAAAGAAGAAAGAAGAAGAAGATCATTACATATTATTTAGTTTGTTGATGCACTTCTCCACGAATTGCTTGGTTATCTGGAAACTACAGTTATTTACAAGGGCATCAAAGCTGGTATCTTTGCATGACTCATCATGCTTGGGGTGTGTATATAGTCAGTGTAAATATATTTATATATTTTATGTAGACATTTTACTGTTAATGTTTTACATTTTTTACTTTCCATTTCTATTTTTTCACATTTATTATTTTTTTTTTGGTCACATATTTTCATTTTAGGACAGTTAGAAATGTATCATCTCACTTTGCCTGTGATGTCTGGTATATAGAGATATCTCACTTTGTCTGTGATGTCTGGTATATAGAGCTATCTCACTTTGCCTGGGATGTCTGGTATATAGAGCTATCTCACTTTGCCTGTGATGTCTGGTATATAGAGCTATCTCACTTTGCTTGTGATGTCTGGTATATAGAGCTATCTCACTTTGCCTGGGATGTCTGGTATATAGAGCTATCTCACTTTGCCTGTGATGTCTGGTATATAGAGCTATCTCACTTTGCCTGGGATGTCTGGTATATAGAGCTATCTCACTTTGCCTGTGATGTCTGGTATATAGAGCTATCTCACTTTGCCTGTGATGTCTGGTATATAGAGCTATCTCACTTTGCCTGGGATGTCTGGTATGTAGAGCTATCTCACTTTGTCTGTGATGTCTGGTATATAGAGCTATCTCACTTTGCCTGTGATGTCTGGTATATAGAGCTATCTCACTTTGTCTGTGATGTCTGGTATATAGAGCTATCTCACTTTGCCTGTGATGTCTGGTATATAGAGCTATCTCACTTTGTCTGTGATGTCTGGTATATAGAGCTATCTCACTTTGCCTGTGATGTCTGGTATATAGAGCTACTGTCTCCATTCAGTTTGTTCTGTATCCGTTGCTTGATAAAGGCTGTTTGATCAAAAACATTGCTGTGTTTTGTTTTTGCACTTTATATCATGGGCAAAGAAGAGAACAAATAGATCTATACAGGAAGAACTCAAAATTCATAGCAAACTGGCTGATTCTACAAATATGAAAGAGAAAATTGAGATATTTTGGACATTTAAAAAGACATGAAGGGCTGGAGAAGACCATCATGGAAGGAGGCATACCGACAAAGAGAAGAAGAGGAAGACAGCGGAGAAGATGGATTCAGGATGTAACTGATGGTTTGAACATGATGGCTGCAGAGGCAGGACATCTGGCCTATGAGAGAGAAAAATTCCGAAGGACTGTTGAGGTGGCAAAGTTCTGCTCTGGACAAGCTATTTGATGATGATGATGACTTTGTAAAACTACCTTACTTCATTTTAACATGCTTCACCTACTGGTAAAACTAACATAACAGAATGCAATCCATAAATATTGTGCCATAGACTAACCTGCCTCCTTCATCTGTGGAGGAAGCTCCTGTTAAAGACTCCAACCTGTGCAGCACTTGTTTCTTCATCTCCTCAACTGAAAATGTATAATCAAGCTTGTTAATATTGTTATACATATACACTGCTAACACAATACAGTTGTTAATAACATATACTGACTTGTGTAGATCTTGTTGTGCAGTGAAATATGATATTCTAACACTGGCAGGAGTAAATCAAACACCATCTACAAATGTGATGTTAAACTACAAAATGAGATAAATGTTTGCTGGTTGGTTTAAAAGTAAATATGAAACACATTTAAACATGTTGGGAAAGAACCAAAAAACTAGATTTTGATATCTAAAACAACAAGACTTTAACTTAGATGCAACAAAGCAAATGGAACATAAGGAATAGTGTAGTTAAAGTGAATATTGAAGATAAATGATAAATATTGTGTAGAAACAGTTTTTTAAAAGAATGGCTTATGTTATCTCTTGTAAACTGAATTATTTTGGTCACATTAAACATCACAGTGGTTTACAGAGAGCACTAATTGACAGAACGATTAGGCAAGGGATGATGAAATCGATGGTTATTAAAAAACCGTTAATATGAAAATGGAAGAAGTGAGAGAACTAGCTACTGATTGAAAGTCTTTTTAGGCAGATTGTGATGAGAGCAACATTCTGCAAAGGATAAGCTACATAAAGAGAAAAACATTGGCACAGTTTGAGCATATTCAATTTGTGTGCTGGGAGATAAGTTTGTATTGTTTTAATTCATCGTTTGTCATATTATTATAACATATTATCAATCACTTTGTTCTGTTGTACCCTGATGAAAGTCTATTGGCCGACATGTTGGTATTACTGTTTTTCCTTTTCCTGTCCCTTTGAAAATTGTAGAAAATGTTTCATTTGTGAGTTCTCATTGAAGGAGAAAATGTCACTGATGTGTTTATTGACTGCAAATATGTGTTAACTTATAGATTATATAAGTTATTTAAACCCTTTAGCTTTATGTGTTCAATTATGGTACCAAATTCTTGTTCTATACTTGTATGTGTAAGCACTGGTACAATCAGATGATTTTGTCAATGAAAAAGATATCACTACATAGTACAGGCATGCTCATAATTACTCAGAAATCAAAATTTAAAAGAAGTCATTTAATTTGTGCGCTTATATATATATATATATATATATATATATACATTTTTAGTTTAATCATTTAAAATAAGATAACGAAACTAACAGTGAAGGAACAAACAATATGTATTCACTCAAGCATGTAGAACATCAATTTATCAAATAATTCCCTTAATTTGAAATCAAACCTCTGCATATACTCACAGGATTAGCTGTACATGATAAGACATGTTTCTGATATTGAATTATTTATACAAGTGATAATATGAAGACATTCATGAAGGTATGGGAATGTCAAATGTAAAACTGTTTATAGTCCTGTTGTAGAATGTATTATAGTTTATACACATAATAGGTGGCTATATATGGCAACATGCTTGTGATTATTATCTCCACTGCTATAGAGTTAATATTGTCTCTAACAATATGTAGCTGAGCTGCTAGCTCTTATTGAAGGTTGAGGAAAAGCCACTTTATGAATTATGGTATTATAAATAAGCAACTTCCTCATATCAAAGAAAACTGGCTGATGCTACAAATAAGAAAGAGAAAATTGAGATATTTTGGACATTTAAAAAGACATGAAGGGCTGGAGAAGACCATCATGGAAGGAGGCATACCGACAAAGAGAAGAAGAGGAAGACCACGGAGAAGATGGATTCAGGATGTAGCTGATGGTCTGAACATGACGGCTGCAGAGGCAGGACATCTGGCCTACGAGAGAGAGAGAAGTTGCCGAGGATTGTTGGGGTGGCAAAGTTCTGCTCAGGACAAGCTATTTGATGATGAACTTCCTCACTATCTGATGTCTTCACTGATACATATCAGAATCATTGATTACAGTATGTTCACAGATTCCTACAGCTTGCTACACTCTTAAATGGAGAGCAGACCTAGACACCATGTAATATCAATACAATATCAATTTGCTATGCACAGAAAATGTCCACAAATGTCTTTATATGATGCATATGGTCAAACATAAATAAACAGAATTAAAAGAAAAGTCTTGTTGTGGAGAGAAATCATGCTTTATAAAATACTATCACAAAGAAGGATGTTTCATTGAATATCACTGGCTATTTTATATTTATAAGTAATCTTTTATTTACTGCAGTTAACTGTTGATATTAATTATTGCACACTTCCAGATAACAATAATGAGTTATCAGCACATCTGATCAATAAAAACTATATTCTGACATTGATACTATAGAGCTGTAAAGCGATACAAACATAGAGAATAGTTAGAGGAAAAACAAGTATCAAAACTGTTTCAATAAACAGATTATATTATATATATTTATATCAACATATAAGTTACAGATACAGAATACAGGAGATCATGGCAGTAACTAAAGTAATGGTCTGGCTGGAGTCACAGACTTTTATCCATGCATGTTTTCTCAGGGACAATGAGTATTAGTATACTCAGGAAGATTGAGAAGGCTGTGCTTGAAGACAATGGTTGGAGTCACTGAAGAAGTTAAGGCCGACAAAAATCAGTTTTATTTTTGTTCCAGGACATGCAGCCATAAAGGGGAATGAACAGGCCAATAGGCTTACGTTACGGGTATGGCTACTATAGACAGCAGATGAGCAATGGACCAGGCTAATATTCTAAATTCCACAAAAGAAAGAGGTTAAATGATTCAAGGAGTGGAGGGTTAATTCTGCAACACTAAACAGACTGCAAGAATATCAAATCAAACATGGTGTAGCTAGACAAGAGCGTTATACTGGAAGCCAAAGAAGAATAGTAAACTAATATAGAACTGGTGTCAATATTTACCACATGCTGAGGGATGTTCCGAGGAAGAGATTGTAGCCCTTATGGACTAATTGGTTTGATGAGCAGTGATGATGATCTGTCGACTAAACTAAACTAAACATACATAATAGTTAGAAAGAAAGTACATGAAATGTTCTAGATAATTCAAAACAAACAGATATGAAGAAACATCTTACTTTCTGGATCATCCTTTTCTTCATCTTCTGATTCTGCCTCTTGTATGAAAAACTCTTTCAAGAACTGAGCAAACTCTCCATCATGAGATACAAGCTGCTCATAGTTGCCTGTCTCAGTAATGTGTCCATCCTTCATTACAAGGATAGTGTCCACTAATGGAAGCCAATGTACTCCATGTGTGACCAATATTCGAGTCTGCAAGTAGGATAATAGATCAATGACAATTTATGATAATGTAGGATAGTAAGTTTATATTATTCTGTTAACTATATTTTACATTGAAATGAACATATCTCATACACTGACCATCTTATAGAGGAAAAATATTGTACTAGAACAGCATCAATGATCAGAATATGTGTCAGTCAATGCAAAACAATGTTCAGCTCAGTTCTTCTCATCACGATGCTCACACAATAGACAAGTCCATTTGTATTCTGTTCTACCATGCAGTAATCATCTCATTATTCACACACTAAGTGTTCACATGGTTTTGGTTAGCACATTTTATATCTCTATCCCAAGGCATCACCCACATGTTTGTTTACACTGAAGGGATGGTCTGCATGCAATTATCTATTCAAGCTGCTTTCAAATTGTGTTCTTCATGGCATGATCCTATATTATTTATTTTGGGAGAGCTTGTAGGTAGCAATGATGACTCAATATACACAGTAATGTAACAACTTGCTTGTGAAGCTCTATAATTATGTAACAACTTGTTGATGAAACTATAAAATGTGACAATGTACTGGTGACTATAGAATAATGTGACAACTAACTTAAGCAAGACAATAATTTGGCAATTTTCTTGTGAAACAATATAATAATGTGATAATTTGCTTGTGAAGCTCTATCATAATTTGACAACTTGGTGAAACTTAACAACAATGTGACCACTTGTTGGAGACTATAAAATAATGTCACCACTCACCTGAAGTTATACAATAATAGAATAACTTGATAATGAAACAATCTACACATTAATTTGGTTATTGGTTACTAAACTGACGTCATTGCACTCCGGGCAGACCCATAGGTGCTCAGTCTCCCCAACAGATATCAAAGAGTATGTACACTGATGGTTCCTGTGGCTCGCTGATTAAACACACCTCTCACTCTGCCTCTCAGGCATCCAGTTCGACTTGAACAACGGGTAACTCCAAACTGCCTAAATCGTTTGATCGATTCAACATTGATTTTAGTGTCCTCATCCAACAGAAGGTCACGAAGAGACTGAAGAATATCCCCTTATCCATCTTCAACTCCCCAACAATCAATGCTGTTGATGCAAGCCTGTCCGCTCGCTCATTACCATAAACACCCGCATGCCCGTGACAGTATATTCCACGTAAGCCGCTGGAAGTTAGAAACTTCTACAGACGACATCCACTCATACCGAAACCTGCCCTTCTGGATCTTGTGAAGCATCGACTGAGAGTCAGTTTACAACAACTGCCCCAGTAAATGAAGTCCCAGAGATCCAATGGAGGGCGGCAGTAACGGCCTCAACCTCCAGCCTCATACTAGAAGTAGTTGTCTTGTATGCCCCACTTCGCTCTGTAACAACCCTACCATGCGCATTAGCCAAGAAACCCCAGCCGGACTTCTCACCACATTGAACCGACCCATCGCATCGGTATATACAACAACATCATCATCCCTTGCATTATCTTCTATCAGCTGCTTAACTGTGAGATCAGCCTTCATGTTGCCCCAATCTCTACATTCTCTTCCAAGAGTAATGATAACGTTGAGATAGCTGGTCATGCTACCATCTGTTGGGATCCATTCTTCCCCTTTTGCGTATAGTCCTGAGCTGCACTAGAGATACCCCCATTGTGAAGATGAGATATATGCTTGGCCTTCTGTCACTACGCTCCCATCATGCAATCGCCCAAACCAAGGCATATATGCGGGTTACTACGGATAAGAGACATCCACTACACAAGAACACTAATGATGTTAAGGGCACGAGAATCAAGCGTGGCATGTCGTGGATGGCCCAGGCCCAGAGAGAACAATTGGCCAGGTGACTACGGTTGCGACCCTACACATTAATTTGACACATTGCAGGTGGCTCTATTAATTTTTTTAAATGTAACAACTTGTTTTTGAAACAATCTGTAGAAAAATGTGATAACTTGTTTGTGATCTATCTACAAACAAATATTTGTGTGTTCACTTACCTTACCTTTTAGTACCCCTTTGTTACCAATAACATTTTGAAATATGTGTTTCCCAACATGACTGTCAACTGCACTGAGTGGATCATCTAACAGATAGATATCAGACTGACTGTACACAGCTCTTGCTAGGGACACACGCTGCTTCTGACCACCTGATATGTTGATCCCCTACAAATAAAGTAACACAATGTCGTCAGATGGGTACATGAAAGAAGTGCCTATTGTCTGATTGTTCACTTCCTACTAGGATATCAAGATGGCATAGTGGTGGTGACTGAAGTTAGAATGAGAATTGAGAGCAAATTGTGTATAAAAGAAAGCTGAAGATAAAATGATAATAGAGAGGGAGAGAATGATGTATAAAAGAAAGGAATTACAAACAAGAAAATACCTTCTCTCCTATTTCTGTGAGATCACCACCAGGTAGGATATCTAAATCAGCTCGCAGGGCACAAGCATCTATCACTCGATCATATGTAGATGACTTCAAATCTGTTCCAAAGAGGATGTTCTCTTGCAGGGTTTTGTTTTGTATCCAAGCTTCCTGTGGTACATATGCCATGTTACTCTGAAATATAGATTTTGTCAGATATGTTATGTCTAGTTATATGTTATGTCTAGTAATATTGACCATTATTTTAATCCAAAAATGTTTATCTTTCCAGCATTAATTCCATACCTTCATGTTTTCCCATCCAAGTTTTAGTATCATCCCAGATATATGCTATTTGTTTTCTTCTGCTTAGATAACTTTAGATGTTTAACAGTATCATTTTATCTTTTGCAGCCTTATACTAAGATAACATACATGTTGAATACAAAGTTTAAGAATACAGAAGTTGTAATGTTAAAATTCAGCAACTATGCAACACTACAAATATATAACCAAAAGCTGGCTGCTGCTAATATACTGAAATAATTGGGAAGTGTTGTAACACTAGATGGAGGTGCAGACCAGAATATCAATGAAAGGAAGAATAAAGTCAGAAGTTTTTTTAATAGTAATTTAAACATTGAAATCAGAGAAATGTCTGGTCAACCACTAGTGACAACTGTTATAAGAAAGAGAAAATGGAGATATGTTGGACACACCTTGAGGAGAAATAATCAACGAATATCAAAGCAGGCATTGAAGTGGGATGCGAAGGGTTCAAGAAGGAGAGAACGTCCTAAGGAGACATTGAAACGAACGTTGCTGAGAGAGGCAAGTAATATCGTGCTCAGTTCCATGGAGGAGATTGAGCGAGGTGCCCAGGATAGAGCGATATGGAGAAATTACTTGCAGGCCCTATGTAACGTATACGTGCAGGAGGAACTATTATTATATTATAATTTAAACACCATTTGTCAATTTTTTCAGCACAGCAGAGAAACAAAGTTATGAGAGCTGTGAACTTTCAACACTGTGTATGCATCTGAATGCTAAAGAACAACAGAAAATGAAACATCAACACTGTCATCATTTCCTACAACATAACTGAGAACAATTCTCACAATATTTTGAACAAACAGAATCAGCAACCAATAATTGCTCAATAGGTGTAACCAGGAGGAAATGTAATTTTAAGTAAGTAAAGAACATGTTTTTATGCCATGAAATATATTGAGGAATATCTTTAAGTTTCCTTGAACAATGGCACATGATGATAGTCACGATAGTGTAGTGGTTAGTGCACTCGCTTCTTAGCCTCATGGTCCGGGTTCAATTGCACAGCGGGAATGGACATTTTTCAGAAAGCAGTGGATTTTATGTTGACCTAGCCTCAATTGTGTACCAGAAAAGCACTGGGGAGCAAAAGTGGCAGCACATGCGTAGAAGTCTATGAACCGAGACGCAACATATTCCTGTTCTCTGCGCAAACCACACAGATCACAAAGATTGATTTACTTGGTTGATAAGAATGAACGGAAAGAAGAAGAAGAACCACTAGAGTAGAGGTGGAGAAAATGGGAAAAGGGAATACAAGCACTGAGAGAATGCAGAGACATGAAAGTAGCCGCACAGGCAGAGATTATGTAGTCCAAGCCATTCATTAGAGGACAGATTCCCAAAACTAGCAATGGGATTACTGAAATGAAGCAGTTTTATCCACCAGGCCAAATGACTTCATAGGCAAACATTAGACCTACCAAGGGGTCAAAGGCGCATGGGGACAATGCTGCACCAGGATTAGTGAGCTGGCACTAATCAAGATCCTACCCCACCTCCTCGTGGTGACCCTGGTAACAGACATTGGTTCCCGTCTGTTCCGAACGGGTAGGGATCGAAGGAGAGCTACTCTGGTGGTAGTAGAGATGCAGACAGTCACGTTGGATGGGATCCGCTTGCAACACAGACAAGCAGAATTCCAGAGTGACTATTAATGCACGTCTCTCCCGGCTGATGGAAGAAAAGTTGAACAGATAACCATAAAGGGATGAGGGGTGCATCCAGAGAAGAGACGTGGGCCATCGTGGAGCGAAACTTGGGCCCGAGATGAGTTGCACGTGGGCCCACATGGGGCGAAACTCAAAGCCCTGAGGTGGAGATCCGAGTTGAGCCCCATGTCCGGACAGCCTAGAGGCATGATAAATGTGAGCATGGTAAGAACTGATGAAGATGGGGCAGGCACAAGGGAAGAGCGAGCACGTATGCTGACGATGCACCGTTAGGCGCACCAGCGGGCAGATGTGCACGGCCCTGCAGGCATGAGGGTCAGTGGACCACCCAAATGTGCAGAAAACTGGAAAGCCCAGCAGGGCTGAATCCAGTGGGTGTTTACGCTGCAGGGAACTACTGCTGCCTTGTAGTTTTATTGGGGACAATCAAAGACTAGCGGAGTAAACCGTACACAAAACTGGACGGCAGGAAGACCAAGTAGTCCACAAAAAGACAGGTTTTCTGGGTAGATGATGCTCAACAGCCCGGTAGGGTAGGTCGTCTAAGGGTCGCTACCCTAAAAGAAAATAGCAATCTGCTGCCTTGCAGGTTGGCTGGGGACAGCCAAAGGCTGACGGAGAGCGAACCCAGTAAAAGCTGGTTGAAATCAGACACTTCACCGAAGGATAAGTACTAGAGCTCCAAATGGTACTGAACGATGTGACATAAAACAGTGGTGCTCAAACTCTGATTAAAGGAAAAAAATGTTGTCAGTGCATGCACAATTTCCAAATCATCAGTGTTTGTGTCCATTGAACAACTAAAATTCTATTCTCTGTGTGTTTGTCCAATGAACAACTAAACATTTGCTCTCAGTTTAACAATAATGATATCTCATAGCTAATGAATAATTATATATCCTATGCCAAACCTTGACTGAGACTGTTCCTTTCAGTTTGGTCATCTCTCCCATGATGGCAGACAGCAGGGAAGACTTGCCACAACCCACAGTGCCAACTACTGCTACTAATGCCCCTGGTTTAATGTTTAGGTTGATGCTAATGAACAAAAAAGATTAAGCACAAAAATAACAAGAATCTAGTTTTTTGAATTAACAATCTTACAATAGATTTTTATACATCAAGGATTTAACTTAAGCCATTAACCTACATTACTAAATTTTATGTCATTACAAACACAGGATTGAGAGCATGAATGAAAATGGGCAAAAGTTGCTAGAGTTCTGTACAAGTAATAATCTATACATCATAAAACTCCTTCTTTGGAACAATAGTATTATCGATATAAGGCAGGACTGCAGTAAAACTATGTAGCAATGGCGGTAGTTTTACAAAATACAAAAACAATAACAATACACAGCAACGTTCCGATCAAAAGGCGTTTATCCAGCAAAGGATACAAAAGCAAAGAAGAAATTCACTTCTTACACAGCAACAATACAACATCATGAGTTGTGATGGAAACATCCAAGAATCTACTGTTGGTACCATTTGGATTTTATAATCCAATGATACAACACCTGAACCATACTCGACTAATGCATTAACTGCATAAATAACATAAGCTGTAACAAGTTTGTCAATGGCCCCCTGTGCATGTCATATTATCTTTTGTACTAAATTGTAACAGCACATGAAAGATCTCCACCAATGTGGTAATTCTAATCATGTAAATACAAGCATGTTCAAAATGAAAACAGTTCTTTACAATCCAGAAGTGGTCCATTGATTATTCTTATGAAGAATATCATAACATTTTCTCTTAATTTATGTAAATGACATAGGGATAGGGAACATTTTTTTAAAATTGTAATTGTTTGTATGCCCCAATGTTGAATACTGAGAAGGTTATTCATTCTTACCCTCCCATTTAGCTGACACAATAGATAGAAATATCATGGGTAAAAAGGAACAGACTAGCTCCAGGACATAACCACACATCATTTGTAACAATCTGACAATAACACCATTAGTGCGATAAAGACAAATAGGTAAGAAGAAAACACCAACATAAGTGGGATAAAAACTAATAGGCAAGAAGAAAACACCAACATAAATGGGATAAAGACAAGAAGGCAAGAAGAAAACACCAACATAAATGGGATAAAGACAAGAAGGCAAGAAGAAAACACCAACATAAATGGGATAAAGACAAGAAGGCAAGAAGAAAACACATTAAGAAGTATGAAGACTTGGATAAATACTAGTCAAACACAAAATATGTTCAACCATCATGGCTAGGTTAGAAATCCATCACAGGCACTGATTGATGTGGTGATGGCATGGTGATCTTCTTCCTCTTCTTTCGATCGTTCTAAGGCCATTTTATCATTCTATTGTGATATATAAAAGCCAATAACATAAGAACGTAATGTCGTGCACCAACCTTCAGCACCTATTGGAGCACAGTTGCTTATCCTTGGGTGGGTTGTTCGATTTCAGCCAGCGTTTGTTTGCGGTACACTTTCCGCTAGTCTTTGGCTGTCCCCAGCTGAATCCACAAGGCAGCGGGTTGCCATATTCTTTCAGGGCAGTAACCCTTAGGCGGCCTGCCCTCTCGGGCTTATGAGCACCATCTGCCCAGCAAACCGGTCGTTTTAATGAACACCTTGGTTTGCCGCCCATTCAGGTTTGTTTACGGTTTGCTCCGCTAGCCTTTGATTGCCCCCAATCAGCATGGTGATCTGATATGATTATCTACTTTATTTCTGCTTGGTCAAACGTTACATTAATCAGAGTAAAATGATAGACAGCATTTTATAATGAAGACTTCAAAAATGATAGCAATTTTATGGCACAAAACTTACTTCTTTAGAGTCGGCTGTGGAATTTCTTCACCCCATGTGAAAGTCCCATTATCTATTTTGATTGCTACATCTGAAAAAATGTCAATTGATGTCTAAACAATGAATGTGTATTTTCAAGTGAAGTGGTCTAAAATATATAACTAGAAAAAAAAACAAATAACAAACAAACAGTATTTAGATGAAAATGTTTAGGACAGCAAATTATCCTACAGATATGAGTATTTATTTTACAAAATTAGCTTAGTTGACAGATCATCATTACTGCACATTAAATCAATTAGTCCATAAGTGTTTCAGTTTTTTCCTCTGGATGCCTCTCAGCATGTGGCGACTAACGACACCAGTTCTGTAATGGTTTCCTTTTCTTATTTAACTTTCTATGTAGTGCACTTGTCAGGCTACAACTCATTTGATTCGATATTCTTGCAGTCTGGTTAGGGTTGCCTATTCACCCTCCTTTCTTGAATCACTTACATGCCCTATCAGACTAAGGGCAATTACAATATCAGCCTGGTTAATTGCTTGTCCACTTTCTACAGTAGCATTGCCCACAAGCCTGTTCATTCCCCTTTATGCCTGCATGACCTGGCAAAAATTTAAACTGATTTTTGTCAGTCTTGATATCTTCAGACTTTTTTTCCGATCCAGAAGCACTTGAGCTTTTCAGCTCTTCAGCTCGGTGCCATGGACATCGTAACCCTTCAGTTCGGTACCACAAACACCGTAGATCTGGAGAACCTGTGGCTTTTCTGCCAGCCCGCGAAATTGAACCGCACTCACAGGGGGCATGTCACCCGTCGTCCAATGCGCTACGAACAAGCTAGGCAGGCGGGCCTTCAGAGACTTCAACCATTGCTTTCGAGACCAGTCCATCTCAATCTTCCGTCATATTCATTTAGTCACTGAGAATGCATGTAATGGTAACAGTCTGAGACTCAGCGAGGCCATTGCTGTAGTTTCTGTATAAACTCCATAGTCAGACTACTTGTAGTCGTAGCAAAACCCCAACTGTTGTCATGCACAATACCCCCCTCCTTTTGACCCTAGCAGTGAGAGTCCATGTGTTCTGCATGTACTGAGCTACTAACCAATATGTGTTCTCAACTTGAGTTCTCAGTAACAAAAGTCTGAAATTATGCTTCCATGACCAATATGTTTCCTTGTCTGCATTCCATCCAGTCTGATGAATATTGAAATGGTATTTCCAATACTGAAAAGGTAGATTCAATAGTCTCAAGTCCACCCACCTGTTTAATTGTTTAATAACATCCTTGGCCTGAAGCATCCTAGATTTCCCTTTGTTTTAGCCTGTTGCCCTTTTCTCTCCTGATTTTCCTGTGCAGTGGATGTTGCATTTCAGAGTTGACAAAGAAGTAGGCTTGTACTCTGCAAATTGTTGTTCTGTCTTCTATGGTTGGAAAGTCAAGAAGGTAACACATTGCCATGCATTGCAAATCTTTTGTGCACCAAAGTATGATGTACATAGCCTTGTTCTTTATTCCTTCCAGTCTTTTCAATTCGTGTATGGCTGAGAGTCAAAGAATACTCAGTCACAGACAGGGCCAGACCCTGGTGTAAGAGACATAAGTGATGTTGCTCACAATTTGCTGCAGTCATTATCCTCATCATGGTCATACCTCACCTTCATTACCACATAACCTATGTGTTATTTAAAAGCAAGAGTTCGATCATACCACAACCATCAATATGTCATTGCCTGAGACCTCTCCACCCCACTCCCCCAAAAAAATAGAAAGTCGCAGTTAGTGGTGGAGGATTGTCAATACTGTTATTTAAAGAGAACCATGTCACCGTTGCCTTTATTTCATTGACCAGTTCTCCTGCCTTCCCGCAGCAACTACTTACATGGTTGAATCCCTACTGAAGTTCTTCTGCAAACTGCTTCCAATTCTTGCCCAGACAATATACCACAATATCGTCTGCATATGACATTCTCATCCACCATCTAGTGATCTGCTCATCTGTATTCTCATAATGTAGGTGTTGAGCAGCACCAGAAGTAATGGTAAACACTAATGAAAACCAGGTTGTATTGTTGTTGGTGGAGAAGTCCAGCTACTACATTTAAGCACTAACTTTTGCTGGAAGAGGATCACAGTAATTTAGTAGAGAAGGAATTGGACTGATATTGAGGTCAAGCAACTGAACCATTTAAAAATGTGCCAATATTTGTTAATGAGGCCTCAGCTCACAACATGTACAGTTTGCATTTACAAAAAATGTTTTGTGTATAATAGGAGTTTATTAGAAAGAAACTTTAGTCGCTTGAAGCTGACATTGATGGAAAAGATCATGAGAAGAGATCAGTTGGAAAACACTGTGGTAACAAGAAAACAGAACATGTCATGAGCAAAACAAAGAATATACTTGACAGTGGAACAATTAACAAGATTGAAGTATTTAAGAGTTCCAACAGAAACATGTATGGTTACAGCAGAAGAAGGAACAGGAAACTGTGGAGATCCATGATCACTTAAGATAATAAGAGAACAGAACTTTAGTATGACAGTCAACTGTACCTAATTTAGGATCTGTTATGCGGGCATCTGGACTCAGATCTGGGTGCCGTAAAAAGCCCACAATTCGAGTGACTGAAACTCCAGCCTGAAATAAAAACAACAGAGATGTAATTGTAAATTATTTGGTCAAAAATATCAAGTGTTTTATTTCATTTAAATTTCCAGATTTAAAATGCTAAAGTACAGAAGTCTTTTTTTTTAAAACACATCAGAAATGTACATATATATATATATATATATATAGATATATATATATATATATATATATATATATATATATATATATATATATATATATATATATATATATATACATATATATATATATGAGACATTGTTTACCTCTTGCATGTTTTTACTTGAATGTTTCAATCTAGTATTGTTTTTTTATATATGACATTGTTTACCTCTTGCATGTTTTTACTTGAATGTTTCAATCTAGTATTGTTTTTTTTTTAATACACGTCATGTCTCCGTATGTGTTCAAAATATTTTATTTGCCTGTATTGATCTCACGTTGACATACTTACACACATGTTCATATATATATATGAAATGAAAAATCAAGAGACTGACAAATTGCAGATTGTTTTGACAGACTGACAAGAGACTGACCAAATACTGAAGATACATTGAAAACCAACTATTCAATGACCAATAAACATCTAAAGGGTTTTAAAGGATTTTAAAGCCGAAGGATTGACTTCATTACACCGAGTTTTACCCCAATAGCTAGGTTCCTCTCCGCAGAAATGGCACGCCACCTGCCGAGAGTATTTCACAAAGCATGAACTCCGTAGTTCCGGCAACAATCCTAGGGTCTCTGGAAAAAACTGCACTCATGAAAAGAAAGGCGTGCTCTGGATTCAAACCCACGACCTTCGACTTGCAAGGCAAAGGGCTTAACCACTCAGCCACACAGAGACCCCCAAAAGCACTCAACATAAACATAATATGTTAATATGAAATTAGACATGTATCACAGTTTTCAAGATGTCATTTTAAAAATAGGTCTAAAGGTGAAGGATTGACTTCATTGCATCAGGTTTTCTCATATGCCTCAGTCCCTTTCAGCAAGAATGGCATGCCACCTGTCGAGTGGTACACAAAGCACAAACACTGTCTCTCCAGCAGCAAACAATCCTAGAGATCAACCATATCAAAGGTTGTAAATGACTGATTAGACCACTATAATTTCACTTTGGTGAAAAACCACATGTTCTGCAATCTCTTTCTTACATAGAATGATCTCAGTGGCAAGACATGAACACCATAGAATTAGTGAAGGTCCCAATGTCATTTTTAAGATGGTTAAACTTTTTTGTAGGAATTTTATTTTAGTATTTTTTTAACGAATTTATTCATAAATTCAAACCAATATTGTTTGTCTCTATCTTCAAATGCAAACAAAAATGTCTGTCTGTATCTATAAATATGACCAATGGTATTTGTCTGTATCTATAAATATGACCAATGGTATTTGTCTGTATCTATAAATATGACCAACGATATTTATCTATAAATATGACCAATGGTATTTGTCTGTATCTATAAATATGACCAATGGTATTTGTATGTATCTATAAATATGACCAATAGTATTTGTCTGTATCTATAAATATGGCCAATAGTATTTGTCTGTATCTATAAATATGACCATTAGTATTTGTTTCTATAAATATGACCAATAATATTTGTCTGTATCTATAAATATGACCAATGGTATTTGTCTGTATCTATAAATATGATCAATGGTATGTGTCTGTATCTATAAATATGACCAATAGTATTTGTCTGTATCTATAATATGGCCAATAGTATTTGTCTGTATCTATAAATATGACCAATAGTATTTGTCTGTATCTATAAATATGACCAATAGTATTTGTCTGTATCTATAAATATGGCCAATAGTATTTGTCTGTATCTATAAATATGACCATTAGTATTTGTTTCTATAAATATGACCAATAATATTTGTCTGTATCTATAAATATGACCAATAGTATTTGTCTGTTTCTATAAATATGTGAACATTTTAGATCAAGATTTAGAGAGTCTCTATGTTATGTAATTGATCAAGATAGGAATATCATGGCAGAACATCTCTTTTCATTTAGCGGACTCAGATACAAATATAATGGCAGAACATCACACATTTTGATATAACATTCATGTCTAGTAGTCAGAACATCCAATGAAGCATATACTTACTTGAATTAATGCAGGAATAAACATTGGCATCTGAGTGAATGTGGAAGTCAGCATGTTGAAGAGGGACATGGATACAAAAGCTTTGGTTGGATCAAGATAATCATCAATGGCGATAAAAACACCAAAGGATGCAACTTGAACCTAAAGTGACAAATATTAAAATTTGTAAATGTAAAGGAATACAAAGATTGATACTAATTGATTGATTAATTGATAGGACCATCATCATTGCACTTTAGTGAAAAAACCATGTGTACTCTGATCTCTTTCTTACACAGGAAGATCTCAGTGGCAGTGCACAAACTCTGTAGCATATAAAGATCGTGGTAGATTAGTCTGTGGTCAAAGAGAGATCAATGCTGTATATTAAATTCCTGACATAGTTTTCAACAAACCTATGAATGGTGCACAGAATAATTTCTTCCATTATTGTTCTATTTTGGACAACAATGGTATCCAAAGTTGTGTGAAGATAAAGTTGTATATTGTGACCAAGCTGTATTTGAGTTAAAACCAGTCAAATATGTACTCTTCATTAAGAGCACTATCACAAGGTTAGTTTACCTTGGTTCAGTGGCAAGATATAGTTGAAAAAGTTAGAGGTGTTATAGGATGTAACAGATGGTTGTTATCACTACTTCCAATATGAGGATGGAGATTGAGACCGTTACTGCTGCCCTCCATTGACTATCTGGAACTCCGTTTACTGGGACCATGTTGTTTTTAACTCTCAGTCAATGTTTCGGAAGATCCAGAATAGCAGGTTGCAGTATCAGTTGATGACATTTATAAAGGTTTCCAACCTCCAAAGACACATGTGGATCTAATGTCCTCGTCATGCTGGTGTTTACGGCAACAAGAGCGGACATAATTGCATTGAGAGCATCAATTGTTGGAGAGTTTAGGTGGATAGAAAAGTTTTCTTCGGTCTCTTGGCGACCGACTGTTGGATGAGGACACTCAAATTGACGTTGAATCAATACAGCGATTTAGGGAGTTTGGAATTACATGTTGTACACGTAGAGTTGGATGTTTGAGGGGCAGAGAGAAAAGTGTGTTTAACCAGCAAGCCAAGGAACCATCAGTATGCATAAACTTTGACACCTATTAGGGAAGACCGAGCACCTATGGGTCTGTCCAGAGTGCTGTGACGTCAGTTCAGTAACCAGTAACCAATAACCAATATGCATGTACTGTGTTATGTTTTTAAAAAATTGTTATTTGCACTTCAGTGTGTCTTGTATCCTTTGCTTGATAAAGGTCTTTGGTAGAATATTCCTTTAGCTCTCTCTCTCTGTCTCTTTTTACCCCGGAATGGGGCATAGGCCTTCAACCAACTCATGTCATGTCTTCCTATCGCTGGCTATCTCCTGCAGCTCCCTCCAGCTCTTCTTTATATTGTTGATCTCCGCCTCCAAATCTCGTCTCCATGTATTTCTCGGCCTCCCCTTCTTTCGCCTTCCCTGCAGGTTCCAGGCAAGGACCCTTCTTGTTATATTCCCTCCGGTTTTCGCAAAGTGTGTCCTATCCAGCGCCAGTGTCTTTTTTAACCTGTTCGTTCACTGGAATCTGTCCTGTTCTCTCCATAAGTTCCTCATTTGTGACCCTATCATACCATCTTATTCCTCTATTCTGCGCAGACACCAGTTGATGAATGTTTGCAATTTATGCACTATTGTTTTAGTTATTCTCCATGTTTCTGACCCCTACAGTAGAACTGCTTTAACATTAGAGTTAAATATCCGAATTTTTGTTCTAGATTTGATTTCTTTAGACTTCCAAATGTTTCCCAGTGCAATGAAAGCTCCTCTTGCCTTCTGTATTCTTATTTTAACATCTCTATCTGTTCCACCCTTTGTCTACGTTGCTGCCCAAATATGTGTATGATTCCACCTCTTGAAGTGAGATTTCACTCAGGGAGATCGAGTTGTCGTTCGCTTGGTTAATTCTCAATATCTTTGTCTTTCCCTTATGAATGTTCAGCCCTAGTTGATTTTCTGTGTTTAGCTTATCCTGCATCTGATTTTGTGTATGTGACAGAAGGGCTATATCATCAGCGACGTCCAGATCATCTAGCTGCTCTGTCAGAGTCCATTGGATTTCATTTCTGGTGTTAGTTACTGTGGTCTTCATAATCCAGTCTATTGTCAGTAAGAACAACAAAGGTGATAGAAGACATCCCTGATGCACTCCTGTTTCTATTCCAAAAATGTCTGTTAGTTTACCTTCATGAAGAACTCTACATTTCATATAAAATACATTTAAATATGTTGCTTTTATTAAGTTAATAATTTTCTGTGGGATTCCATAATGCCTCATTAATTTCCAAAGGGTTGCTGTCAAAAGCCTTCTCATAATCCACAAATCCTATATAAAGTGGGGATTTCCATTCAATACTTTGCTATATTATTATGCGTAATGTGGCCATCTGGTCAGCACAGGATCTATTTGGTCGGAAGCCTGCCTGTTCATCTCTTAGCTTTGTATCGATGGCATCTCTCAGTCTCTCCAGGATGACTCTGCTTAGTATTTTACCAGGTACTGACAACAGCATTATTTCCCTATAGTTTTCACACTTCTGAAGGTCCCCTTTCTTTGGTAGCTTCACCAGGTATCCTTCTCTCCAGTTTGCTGATATTTCTTCGGTCTCCCAGATTCTGCTAAATAATTTATACAATATTTCTGTGGATGTGTTTATGTTGGCTTAAACCGCCTCCGCTGGAATACCATCTGGACCGGTCGCTTTCCCATCTTTTAAAAGTTTAATGGCTTTACTAATCTCCTTGGATGGTTTCTCACAGTTGATGTCCAAGTCAATTTCTACCGGTTGGATATCTGGGGGTTTGTAGGTGCTGGTCTGTTCAGGAGTTCCTTGAAGTATTCCATCCATCTTTCCATTTGGTCTCTAACATTGAGACAACGACATCGAGTATGACTATGGAGATCACCGCTGCCTCCAGGGCTCTGTCATGGGTGGCTGAGCAACAGGTTACCCATACGATCATCATATCAGACTCGATGAATATGCTTCAACTGATTGAATCTGGAAGTATGCGTGTGGAATGGGTGGACATCATTTGGAGATCACATCTCAAAAAAATGACTTGGCTGTACACGCCTGGACATGCTGGAGTGCGGGGCAACGAGCGTGCTGACTCTCTTGCAAACAGTGCCCTGACTCAAGTGGGCAGAAGCATGGACAGAGCCGATATCAATGCGGTATGCTCTCAATTGTGTGACATGGGCGGGTCTCAGACACTGGAACGAGTTCGAGAATTAGGCGTTAAGTTTGGACATGCCAGACAGTGTCGTCTTCGTGGTAGAGAGAGAAGATATAGTAATCAACTTCTCATGGGTACTGTGAGCAAATGGACTTTGGGATGGCTGCTGCAACGGAGGACAGAGCACGAATGGGAATGCCCAACGTGCCATGACGTCGATTGCATAACATAACATAACATTAGTGATAGTTTCCACGCTACTATTTTTGATCAACCCATTTGATGGACTGTATTTTCCTGCTAGCTTTCTAGTGATGTTGTAAAGATCCCTAAGGTTTCCTTTTCCTGCAGCTACCTCTGCTTCTCTTGCTAGATCTTCTACGTATTGTCTTTTATCTAACCTTATTTGTTTCTTCACTTTCTTGCTAGCTTCTGTGTATTTTTCCTGGGCTATGGCTTTGGCAGTTCTAGTTTTCCTATTATTTAAATCTGCTTTCCTCTTTTCCTTTCTTCTATTTCCTTGAGAGTTTCTGGAGTTATCCATGCCTTATGATTCCGCTCCTTCTTTCCTAATACCTCTGTGCATGTTTCATTCCAAATATTTTTGGCTTGCTGCCAGCAGTCTTCCGCACTCACCTCATCTTCTAATTGCCGCAAAACCTCATACTTATTAGAGACTGTGACCGTGAACTGTTCCTTTGTTTCTCGACTTCTGAGGTATCCTACATTATATTGGTGTCTATGTTCATTGGATGTTATGTATCGCTTAAGCTTCAGTTTAATTTTACTTATCAGCAAATGGTGATCAGAATCTACATCTGCCCCCTTAGAACCCTTACATCTTGTAGAGATGACCTGAATTTCTTGTTTATGCATATGTGGTCAATTTGATTTTCTGTTCTGTGGTCTGGTGATACCCAGGTTGCTTTATGTATTCTTTTATGTGGAAAGACACTTCCACCTATGACGTATTGATTCGCTGCACAGAAATTAGTGAATATTTCTCCATTTTCGTTCATTATTCCTAGTCCGTGCTTCCCATGATCTCTCGTAGCCTATGTTGTCCGAACCTATTTTGGCATTGAGGTCACCCATCAGAATTTTGATGTTCCCATTTCTCTGATTACCTATAGTATTTTGAAGATTTATGTAAAATTCCTCTTTTACTTTTTCCTCTTTATCATTGGTAGGTGCATAACACTGGGTCACATTCAAGAATACTTTCTTTTTGGTGGTTCTGAATGTTGCTGTGATTATCCTAGGACTCACTGCTTCCCATTTTATTAGTGCATTCTCCGCTTCTTTAGATAGCATTAAAGCCACTTTTTACTATGGGGGCATTTTCTTCCATATGGCCTGAGAACAGCATTGTTTCTCCTGTGTTTAGACGTTGTTTGCCTGCACCATTCCACCTAGTTTCACATAATCCCAAGATGCCAATTCCGTGAAATTTCATCTCATTTACAACCTGTGCTGTCTTTCCCATTTCATACATACTTCTAACATTCCAGGTGCCAATTCTGGAGCTTTTCCTAGGTGAAAGGAAGATAATCTGCAGTGCAGACTCCTTGCGGCTTTCTGCATCGCTTCATACCTCTTCTAGAAGAGCTTCCTTTCCTCTTGGTTGGCACAGTTTTTATCTTATTTTTATGTGACTTGTTCATGGTTGGTTGGATTTTGTGGCTAAAATTTGCTACTGGATAGGGTAGCCAGCCCTACGCCAAACCCCACCTTAGTCTCGCCTCTTACGACATGCCTTGTAGGTCGCAGTGTCGCTACTCTTTGCTCCCCTTGCGAGCCCCGGCAACACACAGGCGATGTTCCTTTAGCACTTTGTAAAAACAATCTAACCTTATTTTTTATATTTCGCCTTTGGTATACAGTTTTACTGCATTCTTTCCTATTGTCAATAGCTATCCAGTAATATCTTTCTTTGTTATCTGCATCAGTTTTGATATGTAATAAGCATGAGAGGAATAAGAGTCAGGCATCCAGACCCACAGAAACAGCCAGAATGCAATCAAAGACCAGTATCAAGCAATTCATGAAGACCAAAGCTTGAAATGGATCTGTTTTGTAGAAGAGAGATAGCTAATAAAATAACCTCTGATCCATCTTCAGTGTGTTTTCTCTGGATAACCTCTGATCCATCTTCAGTGTGTTTTCTCTGGATAACCTCTGATTGAAATAATCCTTTAAGAGAGAACATCAGCTCTAAATGCTCAAATATGGTATCTGCATTCATAATAAGTCGTACTTCCATTGATAACCTTTTCTTCTGATTGGTAAGTTGCATTTTGAGCAATTGATTCAAATGAATGTTGCATTAACTACTTGAGGTGGCCTAACAATGATGCCCAGCATGGACTTGAGAGTTTGTTAAAGTACGGATAGAATCCACATCTATGCACTCTGGATCTCCCCATAGGTGCTCAGTCTTTTCAGCCCACTGAACATGTCATCACTAGAGTTCTGACTGGGGAGTTGACTATGTTGGTAACACAATCTGTTGTTGCACCAAAGTTCTGACTAGGGAATCGACTACGTTGGTAACACAATCTGTTGTTGCACCAAAGTTCTGACTGGGGAATCGACTACATTGGTAACACAATCTGTTGTTGCACCAAAGTTCTGACTGGGGAGTCAACTACATTGGTAACACAATCTGTTGTTGCACCAAAGTTCTGACTGGGAAATCGACTACATTGGTAACACAATCTGTTGGTGCACAAATCAAACTTCCTGATACTAAGATATGCTGACTTTCTAAAGATGTAATTAGATAAAAGCGATGCCTATCAATCTTATTTTGCAGTCACAAATACATCACCTACAGAACCAAGTAACAGCAATATCACATACTCACAGCCTTACTGTCCATTCAATATATACAGCAAGACAATACTTACAAAATAAGGAACAACATTGAAAATGAGATTCAGAGTTGCCATGACCAACGATAGCTTGAAGATAAGTTGAATCTCTTCACCTCGGAACTTGGCCACTTTCTTCTCAAATGCTTCTTCCCAAGCATATACTTTTAAGACCTGCAGTTCAAGAGAACAAGTTTATATGAACATGCTACAAATATGAAGAGTGAACAAATACACACATTACCATTTCTGTGTTTGTTATTGGTTACTAAACTGACATCATTGCACTCGGGCAGACCCATAGGTGCTCAGTCTCCCCAACAGATATCGAAGAGTATGCATACTGATGGTTCCTGTGGCTCGCTGATTAAACACACCTCTCACTCTGCCTCTCAGGCATCCAGTTCGACTTGAACAACGGGTAACTCCAAACTGCTTAAATCGCTTGATCGATTCAACATCGATTTTAGTGTCTTCATCCAATAGAGAGTCGCAAAGAGACCGAAGAATATCCCCTTATCCATCTTCAACTCCCCAACAATCGATGCTGTTGATGCAAGTCTGTGTTTGTTGTTAAAGACTAATAGTTGAATCATCATCATGTTATCATGTCTAGTAGTTTTCATTATACATTTCTTTATCAATTATTTGTCTGTAAAAGAAACTTTTGATGTTTGATATTTTCCCATTAATCTTGTTATAACATTCAAAATATTTCCTTCTCCGTCTTTTTATGTTTTGTATAACTCTTGATACCTGCCAGTTATCACTAGGTATTCTATGTTCTCATATCAGATTTATACTTTAATTAGCACAGATCTTTGAATGTTGATATGTAACATTTCCCTGTGTGTCTCAGGTTGACATTGCTACTCTCCAGGACACACACCTACCCAAGCAAGGGTCCTCTGTGAACAGAACTACACATTATTCTGGCAAGGAAAAGGCAGAGATGATGTCAGAGAGCCATATGCTGGATTTGCACTCAAGAACTCTCTGCTGGGTATATTGGAAACTTTACAAAATAGGCACAGAGAGACTTCTGTAATTCATCTCCATACATCAACCGTTCCTGTCAACATTATCAACAGGTACAAGCCAACACTTGGCACCACCAAGGATGCAAAGGATAAGTTTTATGACCAGCATGACTCACTTATTGCTGAGACACCCAAGAAAAAGTACTTGATACAGCTAGAAGACTTCAACGTAAGTGTTGGTGCTGAAAATCACTTCCAGCCAACATGCTTGGAAAGTTTGGTGTTCAAAAACATAAATGAGAATGTCTTTTAGAACTGTGTTAGTAACACAATCTCACCATCACAAGCAGTTTCTTCAAGACAAAACCACAGTATAAAGTATTCTAGAGACACCCATGCTCTAAGAACTGTCATCAGCTTGACCTGATCATTACTAGGCAGTTCAATATCAAAAATGTTCTCCATACTCACACTTTTTTTTACAGGGAATACCGTTACACTGATTCCATACTGGTACGTTGCAAATTACAACTTCAGCCAAAGATAATCCACCAGAAACAATTAGGGGGAATATATTGCATTAATATAACTGCAGTTGCCAACTCAGAAAAGATAACATAATTTATACATAGCCTCTCTGAAGCATTGAACTCTGACCTTCCTGGCAACAATGCAAAGAATAGATGGGATATTATCAAGAAACAATTGCACAGCACAGCAATGAAAGCCTTCTTGAAAAAGACCAAAGAAAAACAAATGGTTTGAAGCACGTCATGATATACTTACACCAACCATCAGAGAATGTCATCAAGAGAGATCATATAGGACACAAATTTGCAGATGAAAAGGTGGGCAGAGCACTACTTTGAACTGTACTCCTGCAGACAGTTGCCAACACTGTTCTTAACTCACTAGACAATCTACCAGTGATGCAGAGCTCAATAAAAAAAAAAAACACTTGTGAAGGCACTGAGAAATATTATAAAGGGAATGCCAGTAGGAAAAGTTACAGGAAAAGACTGTCTCCCCAAAGAACTATCAAGAGTGGAAAAAAAATCCTGCTACAGCACCTGCATGACCATCTTTGGCAGTATTGGATTGACTAGGCAGTAGCTAAGAGATATGAGGACGCAATTATCATTACTCTTTACAAGAATAACAGTGATGGAGGAGATTGCAACAACTACAGGGGAATATCTCTTATTGAGTGCTGTAGGGAAAGTATAGGTAAGTGTCCTTTTGAACAGATTGAAAAAGCTGACTGACAGTTTGTACCAACAGTCGTATTGTCTTTTTCATGTAAAACGTTCAACTTCAGACATGATCTTTTCCCTGAGGTAGATACAAGAAAGACGCAGAGAACAACACAAGCCACTCTTTATTGCTTTCATTATCTGTTTCAGTCCTTCCATCAGAATATGAAATACACAGTGCAACATGATGGCTTGACATTAGAAGACTTCAATATCAAAAGTGGAGTCACGCAAGGATGAATTCTAATACCGACACTGCTCAGCATTTTCTTTGCTGCCATGCTAAATTCGGATCATCTACAGAAGGTGTCTATCTACGCATATGGTAAGATGGAAGAATGTTTAATCTAGTAAGATTAAAAGCAGAAAGCAAGATAAGGGAAGTGGTAATCAGGGATATTCTGCTTGCAGATGGTTTCACACACACAAAAGCCAAACTTCAGATCCTTATGACCAGATTCGCGATCATCTGTGAAGATTTTAATCCAACAATCAGACTTAACACAACCACTTTGATGATCAAGAGCACAGAATCTTCACGCATACATATCCAGAAATACAAATTGGGGTTCGTAAATCAGCTCGTTTATTTTGGTTTGCCATCACCGAGGATCTCTCACTAGATATGGAACTGCACAGGAGCATTGACATATTTTCAATAAACTTAGCCAGGATATCCCTGAGTGTGGAAAATGGGATGTTGACAATCAATGTCAAAATTACTGTGTACAGTCTGCATGCTAAGCACATTACTCTATGACAGGAAATCATGATCAAGAATATAAACTCCACTGCCTGGCATAGGGAATAAGAGAGTAAAGTCAAACTCCCTTGGGGATCGAAACAACAATAACATTAACACAACAAGAAAACAGACAGAACTTTTATCAACAAAATAGTTAGTATTTAATCAATACAGCAAAGAAATAACATGTCTACCTTCATTCCAGTGAGAACTTCATTCATAAGTCTAATGCGTCTGTCTTTAAGTTTCATCATCTGTCTATTGAATCTCCTCATGGTGATAGATGTGACTGTATTCATAGGCAAGAGAAGGACTAATACACCAAGCCCAGCAAATGTTGCCAGACCAATCTGGTCATACAGCATATACAGTGAAATTGCAATCTGAAGAAGAGAAAATAGTCAAAAAGTGAAAACAAGTCAATTAACATCAAGTGTTGTTTCACATCAAATAGTTGACTGTAAAGACCTCAAACATTTTCTTTAACTAGTTCAGTTCAGATCTAGTGCTGTCTCAATATTGAAGGTTGATTATAATGTACCTTACACATTTTTATTTCTTGTCTTGCTCAAATTATATCTAGTGCTATCTTCATATTGACGACAGAATGTAAAAGATTTCAAACATTTTCTACTTCTTCTTGTGTTGGTACATACTACCAGACTTCATTTCCTTCTTGATGTTTTCCTCCCTCTTATAATGATGTCTCCCTCTTGCCCAAACTTATACATAACTAGTATAATACACTAAACTTGTTTTCACAAGATATTCTACACATACTTATTGACTTCAAATTGTCTATCACATATAATCTCAGTTAGATAAGACTATCTCATCATTATTTCATCTCAACATGCTTCTTTTGTACCCTTGGGGTGTTGAGGTAAAGTATAGGTTGCGGACGAAGATCCCTCTTATGTGCTTTGTATATAGAGGTGTTCAAGGACTCTGCCATTCCTTCAGTCCAGAGCCTGCATGGCCACCCTCTCTCCCCTTGTTCTGTTTACTCTGTGTATCCTTGCCTGTTCTGGTATACTATCTGAAGGCAATCCTGTTATATGAAAGAACAATTTGACCTGTTCTCTCTGGATGAAATCTGTTGCTACGTTCCCACTAACTTTGGACCTGATTGAATCATTTCTGATTTTCTCGCTTTTTGATACATTGAGTATCCTCTTCAAGAATCTCATTTCTGTCGCTGTAATTTTTCTTCTGTCCTTTGCTGTAATCATGTATGTCTGTCATTAGTAGCAGTGAGTTGAGAGAAAGATTATGTGCTCCTTTTTATGTCTGAAAATCGTTGCATATCCTTTATAGGACTTAGCCATCAATCCCAGTAACAGTCAGTCGATTTTCTAGGCACCACTTATATGTGCAGTAGTTTGTCATTGCTTTCAGTAGTCTGTCATTGTTTTTATGTCTTCTGACACATATTTGTTCCTCAGTATTGGTATCATCTGCCCAATAAGATGATTTGCTTTGTTCATCTGTTTGCAATTTCCACTTGTGATTTGCAAGCTGATGAAGAATATCAACAGTATTAACTCTTTGCACGCGCAGTTACTTCCTCAATTTTTAAGCAGTTAATTCAAGGGAGATAAAAAAAAAAGAAATTTACGATCACAACTACTCGTCAATAAATAAACATATATATATATATTATTATATACTAAATTGAAGAAAACTGGACAACCCAACAGAATAACAAGGTTGAAAAGTAGTATAAGTAAAACAAGAAACTAGAAAGACTTCTTATAAGGGAGCAACTCTATTGTGCAGTGTGCGGCTAATAGCGTGCAACGGACTTCGCCGTGGCGCAGTGTGCGGCTTAAAGCGTGGAAAGAGTTAAACTATATAGTAGGAGAAATTTGAGAAAACAGTGACAATTCAGTGATATAATATGAACAAGTAGTAGTCAGGGATGTTCAGTTTGTCTGAATCCCCAAACAAGTCTCTTTCTTGTGGTAAGAGGTGATGCCATGGCATAGACAAAATGAGTTCAAACCTTATCAACATATATTAAGATTCTACTATCTTTCTCTCATGTACGTACATGTTTTGTCAACATGATGAAACAGTAAACAACAGTATAATCACCTGGAATGGAGCTGCAAAGAAAATGTAGATATAGTTCATAACATTTTCAAGCCTCTGACAATCTGCAGACATGAGATTTACAATTTCTCCAAGTGTGGACTGCTTTTTAGCTTCATTACTGATGGTCAGTGACTAGATTTGGAGAACAGAAAAACAACATAATAACAAATGATGATGAGTTTGATTAACAATACTGAAAAAAGTCAACATATTGGTATTTTCTCAGTGATCCAAACAGTAACAGTAATAGTTCAATCTATTCCTATTTTATGTTCTGTATTTTTAAGAACTCATAATACAACTCATAGAATCTCTATACCACGAAAACAGGCAACCATTAAAATAGGTGAAATAGCTGAATGGTTCGAGATTCAAAAGGGGGAAAGACAGGGATGAATTTTGTCCCCATACTTATTCAACATATATGTGGAGAACATCATGAGGAATGTAAAAGACGATGCAAACTATGTGAATTATGACCCTTTCAATATTGGCGGCAAATCCATACCAGAGCTTAGATGTGCAGACAATACAGTATTATTATCCACCAGCAAAGAGGGTTTGGAAAACCTAATCATGACGACCAAGAAACATAGTGAAGACCAACATCTATATTTGAATACACACAAAAAAATCATGTCAACTGACAAAGCAAAAGGCTCACCTAATATCCAAATAAACAATGAAGAACTCCAATTTGTAGAGAGCTACGAATATCTGGGCTCAATAATTAACAATAACGGTGACTGCTCCAAAGAGATCTCAAGAAGATTGGCAAAAGCAATCAAGAAATTAAACACAATGAAGAACATGTGGCAAAGCACCAGCAAAATATTAAAATTAAAAATATTGAAAACATGCATTTTTCCAGTGGCTACTTATGATTGTGAATCATGGACCATTACACAAAAATAAGAACGAAAATCCAGTCCTTCGAAACTAAATGCTACAGAAAGATTCTACAAATACCATGGACAGAAAAAAAAAGAACACTGATGTCCTGAAAGAACTAAATGTTAAAGAGAATTGGCTGATAAACAACATACTATACAGAAAAATTATATACTTTCGTCACATTAAGCGTCACGATGGCCTAGAAAGAACAATATTAGAGGGCAGGGTCCCAGGACGCAGAGGCAGACCAAGAAGAAGATGGCAACAAGATATTAAAGAAACCATGAATGTGACCATCGACGAAGTGGGTGAACTGGCTAGAAACAAAGTGAATTTCAGATACTCTGCAAAGAGAGCAACGTCCTATAAAGGATACGCACCTTGATGATGATTTTTAAGAATCATGATTAAACTTGTGTTATTCTGTATATTTATGTTGTATAGCTTTCATCATTCTTTTTGAGGATTCCATGATACTAGTATTTGTTCACATTAGTCATCTTATGCAAGTACACTTGAAAAACAGTTACAATGTTATAGTCTGAGAAATGTTATAACAAATATAAATACCTTCTTATATATGGCTGCTGTAAGAGAACATCGTAAGTGCATGCCCAGTCTTCTGTTTCTGTTCTGAAGTTGACTGCCCAATATAGATGTGACGGAACTGACAACAAAATATCCTGTAGCTAACACATAGCCCTTCCACAGTTCATTGTCCTTCTTCTCCCCTTGGACAAAAGCTAAAAGTGATCTGAGAAAATAATGACAATTCATAAAATAAAAGAAAAAAGTGAAACTATGACATCATCTTTTTTTTCTTCTGTTCTTTAATCCTGTTTTGCCTCACAGCATCAGGATAAGAACAGATTTATAAAACTGGCTCCTGCGTACATGGTGTCTTTCACAACCTCTCTTATTTCTGTGATCCACCTTTTGTTACATAGATGACCTTTTGCTTGTATCCACTAAATCAGAGTAGCATTGCCCTTTGAGGTGCACTGTCTGTTGGTAATCTGCTTATGTTGCCGACAATTTAATTTGCTGTTTCTTGATGAAGTTCAGTACTGATGTTGTACCCACTTTTTCCCTGATGTCTTCATTTCTAAGATGGTCTATTCTTGATACTCCCAACAATCTGCATAGATACTTTTCTGTCATGACTAGTTTTCTTATATCCTTAGATGTTGGTTTGGTACTGATAGCATAGTGTCGGAAGAAAGGTTATGTTGTACAATGCTCTTTTATTGTTCATGGCGACATGCTTTCATTTGAAAATTGATGCCATTTGCCGTATGATGTGATTTGCTTTATTACGTCTATGAAAAGCAGCTGCATCTAAAACATCTTATGAAGATGTTCTGGCTTTAAATTGAACAACTATCATCTTTAAAAAAACATTACATATAGCAATAAGTTCATTACACTTGTGCATGATCTGCATTTATCTTGTGAATTATGTAATACTATTGTATATATATATATATATATATATATATATATATATATATATATATATATATATATATATATATATATATATGTTTACCTTCTAGAAGGTTACTTTCCACTTCCATTCAACTGTTATATTTGCTCATAAGTCAAATGTAAATGATAAAGAACACATTTCATTGTAGGTTTTGCTAGAAATCAAAGTGAGACCAAGTAAAACTTCATTCTAAGATACCCAGTGAAAATAAAATAATGTCTAATAATTTAGAGGCTAGAGATGGCATAGTTAAACAGTGAAGATTCTAACTCTGAAGAAACTGACTAGAAGTAGAAGCTTGTGGTTGAAATTGATCAATTGGCAATAGTAGTGTCAGTGCTTTCAATCAGTTGTGTGAAGGGCTTATAATCGTTCGGATTATGATAAAATGGAGAAGGATGGCCAGGACACAAACAATGCTAGGTACAATATTGATATAATAATAATAATAATAATTCCTCTCGTATACGTTACATAGGGCCTGCAAGTAATTTCTCTATAATTTTTCTTCACTTCTCCTGAATTCGTTCCATTTTATATTCATTATTTTTCGCAGACATCTATTTTCAAATGCATTCAACTTGCTTTCTATATCTTTAGTCATTTTCCAACTCTCGCGGGCATATGTTTGAATTGATACAACATTTGAATTGAAAATTCGTAATTTAGTTTTAATACTATATAACTTGCAGTTCCATATTTTATTTAGACTTTTAAAAGCTGATGTTGCTTTGCCAATTCGTATCATAATTTCTTTTTAACATTTCCTTTGCAATCAAAATTGCTACCCAAATAGGTGAACTGCTCTGTTATTTTTATCATTTTAGATACCAGTGTGATATCTGCATTACTTGCCATAGGTGTCTTCATTATATTTGTTTTTCATAGCTTATCTGCAGTCCAACTTTTGATGCTATAGATGACAAGTTGTCTGTTTTTCTTTGCATATCTTGGTTGTTTCTACTTAACAAGGCAATATCATCTGCAAAATCCAAATCTTCTAATTGACTATTTTCTACCCAATCGATGCCAGTTTCGCCTCTGCAACATTTTCGCATCACCCAGTCAATGGCCACTCCAAACAATAGCGGAGATAGAATACAGCCTTGCTTTACTCCGGTTTCAACCATAAACCAGTCGCTGTGTCCACCATCAGTGCGAACTGCACACTGTGAACCATCATAGAGGCTCTTTATAATGTTTATTATTTTGTCTGGTATTCCATAGCATCTCAGAATATTCCACAGAGAGATTCTGTGTAGACTATCAAAGGCTTTTTTAAAATCGATGAAATTTAGTATGAGTGGTTGTTGCTTCTCAATATGTTCCTCCAAAATTAGTCGTAGGGTAATTATTTGGTCTAAGCAGCTTCTCCCAGGTCTAAAACCAGCTTGTTCTTCTCTCAGGGTTGTGTCCACTGCTCCTTTGATTCTATTAAGAATGATTTTGCAGAAAGTCTTGGTCATTACTGATAATAGGGTGATCCTCTCCAGTTGTTGCAATCTTTGAGATCACTTTTTGGGGATCTTAACAATTATTCCCTTACATTGTTAACAATTAACAATTAACTTTATTAAATAGTTCTTGCACCTGGCTAATAGTTGTATCATCAGCTGCTTTGAGCATTTCTGCAGTAATGTTGTCATCACCCGCTGCCTTATTGTTTATCAAGGAATTGATTGCCTCCTTGACCTCAGCTACACTTATCATTTCTTCGTTAATTGGTAGGGGGCTGTTTCTTGCCTCTTCGTCAAACTTGAGTAGTACTGGTGGATCAGGTCTATTTAATTTTTCTTCAAAATGTTCTGCCCATCTTTTCTTCTGCTCGGTATCTGATGTTAGAACTTTACCATCTTTACTCTTGATTGGGCCACCCTTTGAAACAAATGTTCCAGTAAGTTGTTTTAGTGTGTTGTATAGAATTTTACTGTTTCCAGTCTTAGCTGCCTTTTCCCTTCTTCGGCCAGTCGATTGACATATGCTCTTTTATCTCTTCTAGCCGCTCTTTTCACTTCCTTGTCTTTTAGTCTATATTCCTCTTTAGCTTGGATTTCATCTGTTGCATCCTTAGTATTAAATATTGCTAGTTTCATCTTCCTTCTTTCCTGAATACATTTCCAGGTGTCATCGATATTGATATAGTTCAGTCATATATTCTTCCAAACATTTCTTCAATTTCTCTGTCTGTGATTATTCTATGTTATGAGACATGAAAGTTTTGTATGTGAAATCTTGAATTTGACAATTTTTTAATCAGAATTTCTTCAATGATGGTCATGTTGCTAGTTTGAAGTTTGAAGAGAATAAGGAGTTTTGTAAGAACCCTAGGGGAAGTTGTTGCGTGAACAATTAATAAACTTCATTCATTTACAATTTTCTTAACCCTTTCACTCTGTAATTTGTGTTTACCTCTGGACGCACTTATATTGCAATCTATACCGAATTAGCCTGTATAATGGCTTAGCATTATCTTTAAAATTACAATGAGCCAGTATATTGGTTCAGAAGGACGAAGGGGTTAATATGCATGTATTCATAAATGGATTACCTATAAAGAAAGAGCAGTTAGGTAAATCCAACCTACTGTTCATCTAGGCCCTTGGTAAGTTGAATTTTTGAGTCCCAAATTCAATTTTTATTTATTTGTAATGCATAGTTATATTTTTCCTGCATAGCTAACAATGCATTATATTTGCTAATGCTATTGCATTTTAACATTTTTACATATAACATTTGGTAAAATTCTTTCATTTGACATATAATAAGTCATACTTTAAATCATATTTAGATGTAATATTTTAGTTTAGCAAACCTTGTTTATGATATTTTTGGAACTAAACAGATAATATCACATAGGTGCCAAAAAACACTAGACAATCAGTTAAACAATCACATAACAGATGACTTACTCTGTGATCTTTGGAGTTGCAAAGTTCAGTAGTTCAAGACAAGTTTTGATGAGCTGAAAGATTATAATTATAACTTAGCACATTCTTATGTAAACAAGCAGAATGTTCAATGTATGTTGACATCTTCTTCTATCATATGGGTTATAGAGATTATCATCAAAGTGCATATCCTTTATAGGACATTGCTCTCTTTGCAGCACATCTGAAATTCACTCTGTCTCTTGCCAGTTCACCCACTTCATCGATGGTCATGTTCATGGTTTCTTTAATATCTTGTAGCCATCTTCTTCTTGGTCTGCCTCTGCGTCCTGGGACCCTGCCCTTTAATATTGTGTTTTCTAGGCCTGATGTGACCAAAGTATGTAATTTTTCTGTATAGTATGTTGTTTATCAGTCAATTCTCTTTAACATTTAGTTCTTTCAGGACATCAGTGTTCTTTCTCTTTTCTGTCCATGGTATTTGTAGGATCTTTCTGTAGCAATATAGATCATACAAAAAAATAATTCAACACAGTCCTAACAACAATCCTCTTTCCAGTCCAAACATTCAAAGACTGTCCTATGCTGTTCTTCCATTCAACTCTTGTTCTTGCTAAAGATATCGTTCTCTAGATTCCTACTTTTGTCTTGCCATGGCAACTTTTTCCTTATCATTCTGCAGAAGTGACCAGATCATTGTTATTAGACCTGTTTCACTCCAGTATCTAAAATTTAGAAACCTTGATTTATTCTCTGGTTTTGAAACTTGTCTTTTTTTGTTACATGACCAACATCCCTCAAACATCTACTTTACATGTATTCTAGTTGACTTTATGCACTGTGTTTACAGCTCATATGGACATCCCTAGGTCAAAACTTGGAAATTTTTTCAAACTCGCATTTATGGTCTGGAAAAGTCTTGTAGTGACAGAACTTCATATTGTCATATAGTCTTCTTTGGTGGTGTCTTTCCAGTTTATGATAGCTCCAAAGATTTAAACAGTAACTTGCTTCATAGGCTGTTCTCCCAATGTGATATGGCACCTCTTTATATCCCTTCATTTTCTAACTTGTTCTTTCACAACTGTAGATTCAAGCAAAAATGTGCTTCAGAGTTAGAGCTATATCATCTGAAATCACCTGCATTGAAACATATACTGATATCAATTTCTAGCATTCCACTGAGTGATTTATTGTCTTCTCTTTATAGATTTTGATGTTGTCATCTATCTTTCTTTCTTTTCTTTTCTCTAATCTTGTTGCGCCTCACAGCATCAGGATAAGAAGAGATTTCTAATTGCATTTGTGTGCGCTTCAAAAATTGTGTTTTTTCCCACCTGTTATTTCTGTGGTCTACCTTTTGAATGAGTGGCCTTTTGCATTGTATCCACTGTATCGGAGTAGCATTGCTCTTTGAGACGCACTGTCTGTTGGTAATCTGCTTATGCGGCCAAACCATTTAACTAGTTGTTTCTTGATGAAGTTCTGTACTGATGTTGTACCCACTTTTTCGCTGATATCTTAATTTCTTCTTCTTCTTTGCATTCGTTCTTTCGACCAATTTTAATCACTCTTTGTGATATCTTCTTCTTCTTCTTTGATCGTTCTAGGCCTGTTTTAATCATTCTCATTGTGATATATAAACAGCCACACATCAGAACGTGATGTACGTGCACCAGCCTTCAGCACCTATTGGAGCCCAGTTGCTTATCCTTCGGTGGGGTGTTCGTTTTCAGCCAGCTTTGGATTTACTAGGGTGAGCTTTCCCTAGGGTTCGATCAGCTTTGCCGTATTTTTGGGCTTTGTGATCTACGCCGGGACAGTGAGTTACGCTGTTTATGCCCATTCTGACTGAGAAATATTTCTCGGGGCTTGTAAGCTTATCCTCGGTCGGCGTCTTACTCGTATAAGACACCGTGTAAAGTATCGGCCTTCGCCAATGTTCAGACCCGAACTTCCTGTTTGATCCGTACATTGTCGGCCTTGCTTTACCGTACATTTTGAGTTTGATCCGGGAAGGAACATTCTCAGCCTCTTCTAGGCGCGTGTTGAGTACGTGGCAATTTGCAATTAACCTCGAAAGCACTGGCATGGGGCCGAGTACAAACAATGTAGAGGGTCGTTTCAGTCAGCACTATCAGCGTAACTGAGGATTTTCCGCTCGCCGCCATCACCCGCCCCAGTTATTCCGGGGATGTTAGTTACAACTGCAATCGAACCTTGCCCGGTTGCACCAAGGCTGGCAGTTCCGTTAGGCATCACCAACCTCAGTTCTTCCGGGGATGTTAATTTAAATCGCACAGTACCTTGCACGGTTTTCCCAGGGCGGGTAGTTTCGTTATGCACTAAACACAAACTTGTTCTTTTGCGCTCGGCAAACCTTGCCCAGTACATGTATCTGCACCAGGCTACCAATGCGGGGTCAGCTGCAATCTTCTCTCGCACCAACACGAGGGTAGACTTTATTCGTTACGGTCCTGTCTTATTTATTTTTGCCGACGGGCTGGCAATGTTTGCCCCTCCTCAGGGCTTCGAGCTTCGCCCTACGTGGGCATACGTTTGGGCACTGGATGCACCTCTCATCCATGTCTGAGACGTTTCGTTGCTGTTTCTTTGCGTTCTGGGACTTGTGCAATATCTTGTTGGACATCAGTCAGGAGATTTGTGCATTTTGTTTGTTTGTATCTTTATCGTGTTTCCGTACTTGCACTGCTACCACTACCAGTAGTTTTCTCTCCCCGATCCCTCCCCTCTTAGCCAGACCGGAACCATAGTCTGTTTCCAGGGTCACCGCGTGGAGGTTGGGGGCAGGGTCTTGGTTAGCGCGCGCCCTCGCTAACCCTGGCTCATGTTACCACCATGACCTCATGAGCCTTTGACCCCACTCTTTTTGATATGTTTGATCTTTGCCAAGAAAGTGTATACGTTGCACATTGGTTTGGTAGGCTCCTAAACGCAAAGACTTGTACACGTTTAGGACATGTGAATCCGATTTCAGTCAAACCTCCTTAGTCGCCTCTTACGACATACATGGCAGGTAACAGTGGTTCTACCGTAATTTTTAAGGCAGTCTCTTCTTGATACTCCCAGCATTCTGCATAGACACTTCATCTGTGCCATGACTAGTTTTCATCTATCGTTCAATGCCAGCATCCAGGTTTGGCACTGCTAGAATAATGTTGGGAGAAAGATTGTTTGTACAAAGCTCTTTTAGTGTTACTGGTGACAAGTTTGCATTTTAAAATATGTGTGATTTGTCATATGACTTAATTTGTTTTATTAAATCTATGTTATCTTTCGTTAGGTATTCTTCCACTTGCTGAAAAAATGCTCCCTAGTTATGTAATGTCTTTGACTTGCTTTAATTGATGTTTATTATTGGAGATATTGGTAGCGTTTTTCTCTCTAGAGAATGTCATTACTTCAGTTTTGTCAATGTTTATTCTCATATTGTATTCATTGCATGTTAACTAAACTGTTAATGTGTTGCTGTAGCTACTCCTCTGTTGTTGATATGATTGTCTGATTGCAGGCAAAAAAAAATTTGTTTAAGAGTTCCCCAAGACTGTTCCCTCACTGGTGTTAGCTATTTTGCAGATCTGATCTATATATATGATGAACAGCAGCAGTGATAGTATGCATCCTTGCCTTAATCCTGACCCAACGTGGAACTTTTCTGATAGGCCTGTGTTTATTCTAACCGTACACTGGCTGTTTATATAGAGGTTCTTGTATAAATTAATTAAGTGGTCATTAAAGGGTTTAAAAGCCAAAGGATTGACTTCATTGCACCGGGTGACCCCATACAGCTCGGTCCCTCGGTCCAGAAGACATACGCCACCTGCCGAAAGTATTGCACAAAGCACGAACTCCGTAGCTCCAGCTCCAACAATCCTAGGGTCTCTGGAAAAACTGCACTCGTAAACAGAATGGCGCGTCCGATTCGAACCCACGACCTTCGACTCACAAGGCAAAGGGCTTAACCACTTAGCCACAGAGACCCCACAAGTGGTCATTAACTACATAGATGCCCGCCTGCCCAGCGTGTTCGTAGCATGTTGGACTGCGGGTGACTAGCCCTCTGTGAGTGCAGGTTCAATTCAGCGGCTGGCAGAAAATCCACAGGTTCCCCAGATTTACAGTTTTCGTGGCACCGAACCAAAGGGTTACAATGTCCATGGCACCGAGCCAAAGGGCTGGCTTCTTGACCCCAAAAAAAAAATACATAGATCGACAATACTTTCTACAACTTGTTCCTATCTATGTGGTCGAAAGCTTTTTTTCCTAATCCATGAATGCATTGTGTAGGTGTTTGTAGGATTCGATAGTCCATTCCATTAACTGCTTGAGGGCAAATATTGCATAGGTACGGCTTCTATTCTTCCTAAATCCCAATTGTGGGTCAGTAAGCTGTGACTCTGTGGTATGGAGCAGCCTTTTTCAAATATTGTATATAATATTTATCTTGTGTGGCTCAGTAGCGTTATTCCTATATATTTAGTACAATAACTGTTGCTACTTTTCTTCTTCCAGATGGGAACTATTATTGCATTCCTTTAATCTTCTGGTGTTTCTTGTGTCATCCAGACTTGGTTGAATAGTCTGTGTAGCCATTTTATTCCGACCTCCTTAGTTGTTTTGAGTAAGTCGGCAATGATATTATCTGGGCCTGGTGTTTTGTTATTATAAGTTTTCATAATAAACAAACTATTGTCAAAATAATTTTACAGCAACAATTAGTGAGAAACTAGACAAAATTTGATAGATTGTCTACTCAATCAAGTGCCATGCCTGCCGGCGTAGGCGATCATGTCTCTCCACAACTCTCTTTGCTTGGTGCATGTAATCAGTTCTGACGTCGATATTTTGTCGAACCATGATGTGAGGCCATCCAACATCTTCTCCCTCTGTCTTCCACGATCTCTCCTTCCCTGAATTTTACCTGTAGTCACCAAATGTTCTAAACCTTCTCTTCGCATTATATGCCCAAGAACCTTGATTGTCGGATTCTTATTCTTTTGATAAGGTTTCTTTGTGTGCAGGCCTGATTTAAAACCTCCACGTTTGTTTTCTTTGCTGTCCATGGAATTCTCAACATTCTTCTGTAAAACCACATCTCTGTGGCTTCCAATGATCGTATTGATTGTTTGTTCAGTGTCCATGATTCGCTGTCATACATAAGAATTGGTTCAATATAGCATTGGAGTACTCGTTTTCGCAGTGTCATTGGTAGTGAGTTCACGCATAGTGTGTTCTTCATTTTCATAAAGCTGCTTTCGTTTGAGCTATTCTACTCCTAATCTCTGTTGTACATCTTCCATCTGGTGTTAAGAATGTTCCTAGATACTTGAATCGATGGACTTGTTTCAGTGTTGTGTTATTTATTTTGATATTGCATGTTGGTGTTTCTTGTTTCTTGGAGACAACCATAACCTCTGTTTTCTTTATATTCATGCTTAATCCTTTCTTTTCACTTTCTCTCACTAGTATGTCTATCAAGTCTTGCAGATCGTGTTCATTTGTAGCCATGAGAATTGTGTCATCAGCGTACCTTAGGTTGTTTATATTTTGTCCACCGACTGCTATTCCTGTCTTTTCTTCTATAGATCTCATGATGTTTTCGCTATATAAGTTGAATAGGTCTGGTGAGAGTACGCACCCTTGTCGTACTCCTAACTGTATCGCCTGATAGATTCCAATCTTACTCTCTAGTCTAATGGCTGCGGTTTGTTGCCAGTACAAATTCTTGATCAGTCTAAGATCTTTACCATCAATATTTATACTTTCTAACATGCTGATTATTTCTCCATGTTTTACTTTATCGAAAGCTTTTGTGTAGTCTATGAAACATAGGTATAAGTCCAACTTCATTTCTATTGATCTTTCCATTATTGTTCTTATTGTATATATTGCGTTGTTTGTTCCTCTCATGCTCAACAAAGCCACATTGTTCTTCCTTAACTTCTGGTCTTATTTTGTTTCGTAACCTTCTCATAATAATGCTGAAAAGTAGTTTTGTTACGTGACTCATGAGGCTGATTGTGCGGTGTTCTTCGCATTCTATCGCTTTCCCGCTTTCTTTGGTAGTGCTATAAAAATGGATTGTCGTAAATCTTTGGGTACATATCCAGTGTTGTAGATGTCATTGAATAATTTTGTTAAAACGCCTATGCCCAATTCGCCTGTTGCTTCTATTTCTTCTGTTGTTATGTTGTCTGGTCCTGGGGTTTTTCCTTTTTCGTGTGTCTTATGGCATTGATAACTTCTGATGGAAGTATCTGTGGTCCTTCATGGTTGTAATTGATGTGTATTTCTTGTCTATTATCACTGTATAAGTCCTTAATGTACTCTGTCCATCTTTCTATTTTCTTGTCTGTTTCATCAGGATATCTCCTGTTTTGATTTTAAACATCCAGTAGTTGTACGCTTTACGTCTGCCAAGTAAGTTATCTACGTTTCGTATATTGATTTGGGGTTTTCTTTGTGTTCTGTTTCGATCTGTTTGCATTTTCATTTAGCCACTCTTCTTTTGCTGTTTTACATTTTTGTCTTATCTCTTTATTGATTCGATCGTATTCTGCTTTATTATGTTTGTTTTTCCTTCTATTTTCCATTAATTCCAAAATGTCTTCCGTCATCCATTTCTTTTGATCCGTTGACATGTTGTGTGGGTTAGTTCCTTTGACGGTTGTTGGATTGATTCTTTAAGCATCTGCCATTGTTCTTCTATTGTTTCTATTTTTTCCATAGCGGTATATCTGTTTTGTATAATGCGTTTAAATGAGTCTTTCACTTTTGTGTCAGTCTTGAGTGTTGAGGAGTTCGATATGATGTTTCTTGCGCTCCTCTTTATCTTCTTCAGTTTTATTCTTACTTTTCCTATCAGTAGTGTATGGTCACTGTCGCAATCTGCACCTGGTCTTGTTTTTATATTTAGCAGTCCATTTCGAAATCGTTTATTTATCATAATGTAGTCAATTTGATTGTGTGTGTTGTTATCTGGACTTCTCCATGTCCATAGTCTTCTCGGATGATGTTTAAACCAAGTGTTGCCAATTATCATATTGTTTATTGTTGCCCATTCTATAAGATTGTCTACTACATACCTGTAAACAGATGAGTTCAAATCCATAAACATTAAATATCACTCGAAACAAAGATGGTTTCTTCAGTGGAGATTTGTCCTCCTTCTTGTCCTTGTCATCAGCATAAGGATCATATTTTGTCAACAATTTTGTTTTCTCATTTGCATCTAAGCTAACTTTATGGTTCATTGATGCCAACACCGAACCACCATGGTCCGTCCTGAGAAGAAAGATATTTCAAAAATGGAAACAATTAGAATGAATCTTAAAGAAGAATGATTGGCACCTTTTTCTCGTCTTTGCAGACAACAGTGTGTAAGTTGTGCTCTAAAGTAGTAACATCTATAATCTATGACAATGATGAATAAAGAACAAAAATATAACCCTTTTCTAAATTAAACAAACTTATATCATGAAACAAATTTTGTATACATTGTAAACATTCTACTTTTGATGTATGGCTTTTCCCCCTACTTCTACATACATTTCCAGGTGTTATCCTGAACATGCTCAAAGAAAGCAGTGCTCAGCTTGAGGCCTTTAGTGTTTCCAAGGAGACTGTTCTGGAATGGTTTCAGTGAAAGCCACATAAGTTTTCTCTGCTTTTCATATTCTTATAACAGATGTCCTTTAGTCATTATGTCTGTGTCACAGGCATTCACACTCATCATAAGTTTCTATCCTCAGTTTGTCAGTATCGCACCTCAACAGATACCGACAACTGCAAACAGATCGCACCTCATTCTCATTCTTAGGATCTTGGCCTATTCTGTTCTGTTAAAGTGGTAATATGCATAATCTTTCTGTTGGCCTGAATGCTTTGATTTCCCATTTATTAATGTATTTTCTCTTGGCAAACCTCTTCACCTCATGAGAATATTCTTGCTTCTGGATGGAGTAGTTTGCCCCCTCCTTTGTCAATCTGTCTGCCTCAATATTACTTTGTATACCGCAATGAGATTGGGTCCACTGTATCACCACTTTTTGAAACTGCTGTCTAGTTTGTATAATGTTTCTCTTAGAGCATTTAGCTCTGCAATTGTATGGTCTTCAGTACTGCTTCTACTGATAATGAATATGTGTGACAAGAACTATTTGCCTTTCTATGCTTTCTTCTGTCAATACAATTTCAAGGTAACTACTTCTGTTTTTGAGTTGCTAAAGAATATTCATTTTGCTACTGAAAGGTCAGTTGGGATGTTTCTGTTGTAGTCTATATGTAGTGTGCTGTGAAATTTGTTACTCCTGTTGTATCCTTTGCTTGATAAAGGCCTTTTGGTTGAAATGTTGCGGTGTATTGTTATTATTTTTGTAAAACTACAGTACTTTGCTATTATGTGTTTCGCCATTGCTACTGAAAACCATATCTTTGTGTCCTTACTTTCACTCAGTAAAATTCTTCCTACTATATTTTTCATTGCATCAGTTGCAAAAGAGGGAAATTTGATCGGGAGACTAGCAAACCCAACTTGTTTTCATCCAACAGACTGTTGTTAAGCAACTACATTATGTTCCCTTTGTCTATCTCCAACACCTTAACTAAGGAGGAACTGATGCAAACCTGCCTTTGTCTCATTATGGTAAACACCTGCATATCCAAGATAGCAGATCCATGTAAGGGAAGTAAGGATGGATAAAAATGTCATCCAAAACAATTTCAATTGACTGCAACAAAGGCAACCGTAACTTCTGTATTGTCCAATTATTGGATTTTGATGCCACCTGTTTATACTAATATGCTTCTAGCAAATGGTGCGCTTCTGGTGTCAAAAATCAAACTGGGAGTCTAATGCTACTGGTGTTAAACTCTAGACTACTGGTGAGGTAACTCTACAGAAACCTCTTGCAGAACAAGTCCTACAATGGATTCTGTTGATGCTGGGTCCCCAGATGTATGATCACATCCCAACCCCCATTAATACTTGAAAGGTAAGCAAATCCATACTGAAAAAGCAAAAGAAGGTTATCCTTCAAACATCTGATCTCTTGCAGACAGTGTTAGGAATACAAGAACATAGGCAAGAAGACTCCATACCTTCCTCCACTGAAGATGACATATGTCAGTCTCATCAGGCATGGACACCCAGCAACAGAAATGAAAGATGAATAGAAATGGGACATCTACACATAATACTAGTTAAGGACTATGCTCGGATACAGTATAAGGAATAGCACTGTGAATGTGATGAAACAAACTGGATTCAGGAAGAAAATTTATCTCTAAACTTATGGGCTTGGAAAACTGATCGTAGAAGATCTATTAATACCCTGGAAATTGGAAGCATTTATAGATGACGGTCACTTACAATAAAACCAGCTGTTTTAAACCTTTTGAAGTATGGACAAAGTCTGACATTATTACCAAATTACTGATTATGTAAGTATATAAGAACTAAATGTGTAACAAGTGGCAAATCAGACAAAGTGATGAAAGTCAAATATTCCAAACTAGAACTTGAAAAATGTATTTCTATTCATGGCTGGGAATATTCACAAGCGATTTTTAAAATATTAGTTATTAGTTAGTTATTAGTTACTAAACTGACGTCATTTCACTCCGGCAGACCCATAGGTGCTCAGTCTCCCCAACAGATATCAAAGGGTATGCATACTGATGGTTCCAGTGGCTCTGTGATTAAACACACTACTTTGCCCCTCAAGCATCCAGTTCTACTTCTACTTCTACAACAGGTAACCCCAAACTGCTTAAATCACTGGACCTATGTAGGTATTGTCATAGTTCCCCAGATGGCAGCGGAGGAATGGACAGTTAGCCATATAGTTAGTGTAGTATGTAATTAGATAATTAATAGTTGAGACTATGTGTTGCACTCTCTAAGCAGAGGCGCAACACATAACAACGAGACAATGACGTTTTTACGTAGCTGTGTAGTGACGAATTAGCAACATTCCTTTTAGTAAAAACAAGGTGACTAAGATTGAACCCTTGAGATGAGACAGGCGTGTTTTTGTCGTCATGATTAACATCGTCAAATAAATATATATATGAATACTGAACGACAGCATTGGCTTTTATTATCGGGTGTGCATGGACCCCCTATTACAGTTTGGTGTCAGAAGTGGGATTCCTCCACCCTGGAGTCCAGGTAGTCTACGCGCTGTTGCATTCTAGAGATCGAGACGGGGAATGTTGCAGGGATGGGATTGCGCTCCCAACGCAAGGCTTCATCTCGGCAATGTAGGAAGGTGGTTGCAGGTGCCCCGCCACCCTTTCCATCAATGTATTAGCGCATAAGCGATTACTCATGGACGCTATAAAATGATCCCGGAGATTATTGGGATCCAGGGGAATTGACCCCTCCCTGACCTGAGCCGCAGTGACCTTTGAAAACAGGCTCGCCAAACGATGTGAAAAATTTAGACAGGGCTCCCCAGTCCTCTGAGCGGACCCGAAGAAAACAGACAGCAGAGCCTGGGCTGACCTATTATCCCCAAAAACCTTTAGTAACCCAGCCAATAATATGTCGGGATCCTTAGTAGACATTTGTTGAATCTCTAATTCCCCCCTGACCGAATGCGAGACATGCTCGAATAATGCATCAATCTTATCCTGGCCCTGCAGGCCATAATACCGCCAAAAATGGCGTATATCCTTCGAGAATTCCTCTACAGAAGGACCGTCACGATCCCCAAAGGGCCGTAGTGGTCTGCAGGGTGGACGAGGAAAGCACCCGTGACTATCATGCAGAATGGACAGTTAGCCATATAGTTAGTGTAGTATGTAATTAGATAATTAATAGTTGAGACTATGTGTTGCACTCTCTAGCAGAGGCGCAACACATAACAACGAGACAATGACGTTTTTACTAAAAGGAATGTTGCTAATTCGTCACTACACAGCTACGTAAAACGTCATTGTCTCGTGTTATGTGTTGCGCCTCTGCTTAGAGAGTGCAACACATAGTCTCAACTATTAATTATCTAATTACATACTACACTAACTATATGGCTAACTGTCCATTCCTCCGCTGCCATCTGGGGAACTATGACAGTATGAAGCAATGAATCATAAATTAAATGATGATGTATTTCAGGCACTCGTGCTATTCAATTTATATTTTGATGTTTGTTGTAATAAGTTCAAGGACCTGAGCTTAACCAAGAATGCTATAACAGAAAATTGAGTAGAACTAATGAAAACAAAGGTCATAATAAACTGGAAAGTTTGGCATTGGACTTACAAATACTGTTTATTATATACAGCACAATTGTCCACCTCCTTAGCCCAGGCTCTAGCAAACTTTGGAACTTGAGTCTCACTGTTGTCCTCTGGGTGAAGGTCACTTACATCATCCTCTGTCAGGGTTTTCCTATAGCCTGTCCATATCAACCTGGAAGATTAGAAACAAATAAGATGTGCCACTGATTTACTATTGATGAACAATATGATTAAATCACATTACAAGTGGTGTTTCTGTAATGTTACAGGTAAACTGTAAATGAAACACTCACTTAATAATGAGTTTTATATGTGTTGCCAGAGTGAATGTTGGGAAAGCCAATAAGAGTAATGCAAGCATTCTGGGAAGATTTCTCTAATTTACAGTAACAATTTGATTTATGCAGTAATCCCAGAAAATATTACAACTCTTCCCCCATTCATATACTCTTGTACCCATTTACAGTTGAGGACTGGGAAACTGGCTATACCAGAAATTGAACAGTGTATGTTGTTCATGAAATCCAGCTCAATGCTACTGTGCTATATCAACAGTTCACTTCTAATAATAGTTCAGTAGATTCCAAACTGTCTCTTAACCTCTTGTAATAAGTTTATTCTTTCTCATTCATAACTTTCTGTTTCCAGGAAGCAACTTTAATGCATGTATCCTGCATATCCTTATTGCATACATCGTTATGCCAAAGCAGAGGATGACCACAAACAAAATCTTCCTACTTCTCTACATTTCAACACTCAGGATCTTTTGCCATTCTAATCTAGTGGGTGCCTGTAGCTTAAGCAGTAATAGCTCGATCACAACCCACGCATACCTGGTTCAAACTCTGCGGCCGACAGTTTGGAAGCAAATTTGTTCGACATGGATTTTTACAAAAAGGTAAAAATAGATCTCACAGTTCAGAAAGCAATGGCAAACTACTAAACGCATAAGTGATGCCTAGAAAATTGATGACTCGTTTACTGTGGTTGATGGCAATGTTCTGTAAAAGGATATGCCATGATTTTCATTTTCACTATTGTTGTAATAAATACACACATATACACACCCACTTACTTGCTCTCAGATATGAATGAATTAAACCACCACACTTATGTGCACACACACACACACACAGATATTACATATATATTTTATTCTTGAGTTGCAGTTCAAATCAAGAAAATCTTATCTAGATTATATTTGCTAACTTTAAACAAACTAAAATACCTGTGCGACACTTACTTATTGGTCCACCAGTAGGAAAGCATGCTGGGTAATGAGGCATTAAACTCTGGTGACATTTTCTAAATAAAAATAAATTACACAAAATAATTCATATGGTGACAGGTGAGTATAAACAAATATATTAAGAGTAGCACTTAATGAAATTATATCAGTAGTTCTCAAGCTAGTGCAGTTGTTATACATCTGAAACCCAAACTACAGAAACAAGACCTCACCTTTCCTTTAACCAAAACACAACAATGCAATAAATTTAGGAATTTTCTATTTCAGCATGTTTGCAAATGCCTTGATAGTTTGTAATGGCGATACACATGGACACACTAATCCCTTCCTTCAGTTTTTAATCCCTGACATCAATACAGAGAAATGTTTCTACAAAAAAAATATATATAAATAACAATAGTATATCGTTCAATTGTTTCCTGTCAATATAAAGCATAACAATATTCATAAGGTTTCTGTGAGACACTAACGTCTTTTTGTATATCGCACAATGACTTGTGTTTACCTCTGAAATTTCTTTATAGCCATGAAGTCCACGCTTTTCAGCAAAGGAGAAAACCAGTAATTGAACCACCAGTAATCCATACATACAGCAGTGCATTGCAAATTCAAGTTTATCTGTCTTATACATCTAAACAAAGCAGAAAAACATCATTTCAATTATCAGTAATCTATAAAGATAGCAGAGCATTTGAAATTCATGTGTTTTTTTTCACATAACTAAAGTAAGCAGAAAAACTAAAAATGCAATCATCAGTAACCCATAGAGACAACAGTGCATTACAAATTCAATTTTCTCTGCCTCATACAGCTAAGTTAATTGCATATCCTTTACAGGACTTTGCGAATCAACTCCAGCTTTTAACGCTGTTTGTGATTTTTCTAGGTATTATTATGTTCAATAGTTTGTCATTGCTTTCTGAACGGGTGGTCCCATCATCCTTTTGTAAAAATCCATGCGAAACAATTTGCCACCAATTTGCCAGCGTGATTCGAACTAAGAAGGTCGGGGTTAATAGACCGAGTCACTATCCCCTAAGCCACAGACGCAACCTATTCTGCTAAACAAATGAGAAATCCAGCCAACCAAATCATCAGTAACCCATAGAGACAGCAGTGCATTACAAAGGAAAACTACTAAAGTTAAATAATTTAGCTATATTTTATTATTTCCAAGTCTAGTCTTGTTTTAAACTCCTTACTGATTGGTTTTAGACATAATCGTGTTAATGGAGAGAAGTGGTGAGGGCACTGATCATTTAGTCCTGTGTATGTGGGTTCAAATCTCAGTAATGTCATAGTTTTTTTTCTTCTGAGAAGAAACTATAACAAAAAACCAGCGCACTGCGCAAAACTGCCAAGGCAAGTTTTTAATCCTCAACTAGGCTGTTGAGTCAGCTCTGGCAGCTTGTCCATTACCAATAAGATCTTATACCATACTACAGTATGAATCTAGAAATGGTACTTTAAAGTCGGGTTTTTCTATTTGTAAAATCTTACTAGTATCTGAAATGTACAAATATGTATAGACCAAAATTTGGATGTGCACGTCCTACATGCCATAGGCGCCTAACGGGGCATAGTGTACACAAGTTCTCAGCGCAAGCCACACAGATCACAAAGGGTAGATAACTTGGTTGACAAGAACAAGTGCAAACATACAACAACAATTAAAGTTTTTTTATTTCCTCTTTTCCAAAAGAGCACTGTGTTATAAGAGATCAGAAATGAAGACGTAATCCCATATTCCAGGAGTTTTCAAACTTTCTAGATCCGCGACTCCCTGAGCCTTTGAATAAATTCCACCAGTGTCCTGCTATCGATTATGAGTTTAATAATGAAACCTAATTTCTCACAATTCACGGCATACCAACACCGCTCTTTTAGTAATTTACACTACTTTTTTCAGCGCAGTCCGTGACGGTAAAAGAAATTCACACAAGTCAGCCATTGTGTTTTTTCTATTGAATCGATGAAACAGCGTGTAAACAATTGCTTCATATGAAATATGTGTCATTCATATAGTAAAACCGATTGTTCTACGTGTAAATGTAACATATTCTACAGATCTGGAAAATTATATGATTATATGTTAAGTAGAAGCTAATTTGAAAGAAATTTTTCGATGGTCACTACCATTATTTTGGAACCTTGAAAATTTCACTTGGGTACTACCCATAAACATCGTATTTACATGCAACGGGATTATAAACTTCTCTTTACTCGTAAATTTTCATTATTAGAAACATTTTTCTCTCTTCTAAGGGCAACTTTACGTCTGCACGGTGTCAATAACCTACCAGACTTACCATTTCTCTGTGCTACGAAGCCGGTTTGCTTTTGACGTCCACAACAATCGCTGCAGTTTGTGATCTTCTCATGAATTCTTTTCGTCATTTAACTTGTGTCAACGATATCCAGCAATGCTAAATACAAATTTTTAATTTTCTTTTATATTTCAAACATTATTTATGCCTTTCAGTTTACTTTTGTAGCGAGTATCAACCATAATATTAAATATCCCACACTAGATCTAGCTGTCCAAAGTGAACCATTCATCAGCGATAGACGGCAATAATGACTGGACCGATCTTTATCATACACTATTCAGATTTACTTGAGAAGTCTCATATTATTGTATTGTGATTTCAGAATTAAAATACCTAGTGAATCATATCAATATTCTGTTAATTGTCTTTCTTAATTATAGGCATTTCATGTTTAAAAGTTGTGCCATTTAAATTGCACTCATTGCTTAGCTGCAATGAAGCTCTGTGATAAAATATAGTCTAGTAGTAATTTCAAATGTAACTATTGTAAGATCATCTACATTTTCTTTTTTGTGTAAACTTCTTCTATGACTTTTAACGTGTTATCGGTTGAAGTAAATGTGGTAATTAGTGATGAAATACTGCATCATGTCTTCTACATGAACATACATTTAACAAGCACATTTTATGTATATGAAAGCTTTGTGTATGACCTGAGCTTTGAGTAAAATTGATAAATCAATGGTCCAGTAAACACAATGCTACAGCAAATCAGATCTTTGTATAAATCCTAATTTCTATATAGTTGAAGTACAGGTAAATGATTTATCAGTGTGTTTTCATTATTGTCAAAAACTGTCTTGATTGTTTTAAAAATGTATTGACTACTAGATCAACAATTTCATTGAATAATATCCTTTCTAATTTCCCCATGCATTTGACCTTAGTCTTGCAATGATGGTCAAGCTTTAACACTTTCTGAGTAAATTATTCACACAACCTCTATCTCCAGTTTTTTAATAAAGTAATAAATATATTTAATGTTATTGCAAGGCTGAAGTCAGTTGCATGGGGAGATCATAATGAATATTATTTATTGAAACTGTTGATCTAGTGCTCATTATATGTTCCACACAACCAAAACAATTTAGAAAATAATAAAAGCATATTGGTAAATTATTCACTCTAGCATCAGAGGTTAATTTTTGTATTCATATATTTCTTGATTTATCTGCAATATGTTGTGCTGTTCTGAGTGACTCTTTGAATAGTGTGAATTTTATATATTTACTTATGTATGCACATCTCACATGCTGGATACTTATTTGGTAAATCATTTATATATGTGGAGTAAATATAAATGATCACATTTATTTAACCACTAACAAATTAAAAGTCACAGAAGAAGTTTACATAAAAAAGAAAATGTAGAAGATCTTGCAATAGTTACATTTGAAATTACTACTAGACTATATTTTGTCACAGAGCTTCCTTGCAGCTAAGCAATGAGTGCAATTTAAATGGCACAACTTTTAAACATGAAATGCCTATAATTAAGAAAGACAATTAACAGAATACTGATATGATTCACTAGTTATTTTAATTCTTAAATCACAATACAATAATATGAGACTTCTCAAGTAAATCTGAATAGTGTACGATAAAGATCGGTCCAGTCATTATTGCTGTCTATCGCTGACGAATGGTTCACTTTGGACAGCTAGATCTGGTGTGGGATATTTAATATTATGGTTTATACTCGATACAAAAGTCAACTGAAAGGCATAAATAATGTTTTAAATATTTTTAACAAATTAAAAATTTGTATTTAGCATTGCTGGATATCGTTGACACAAGTTAAATGACGAAAAGAATTCATGAGAAGATCACAAACTGCAGCGATTGTTGTGGACGTCAAAAGCAAACCGGCTTCGTAGCACAGAGAAATGGTAAGTCTGGTAGGTTATTGACACGGTGCAGACGTAAAATTGCCCTTAGAAGAGAGAAAAATGTTTCTAATAATGAAAATTTACGAGTAAAGAGAAGTTTATAATCCCGTTGCATGTAAATACGATGTTTATGGGTAGTACCCAAGTGAAATTTTCAAGGTTCCAAAATAATGGTAGTGACCATCGAAAAAATTTCGTTCAAATTAGCTTCTACTTAACATATAATCATAGAATTTTCCAGATCTGTAGAATATGTTACAGTTACACGTAGAACAATCGGTTTTACTATATGAATGACACATATTTCATATGAAGCAATTGTTTACACGCTGTTTCATCGATTCAATAGAAAAAACACAATGGTGACTTGTGTTAAATTTACTTACCGTCACGGACTGCGCTGAAAAAAGTAGTGCAAATTACTAAAAGAGTGGTATCTCAATGCAAATATGACGCCGTGAATTGCTTATGCCTTTTTTACTAGTTATTGGTTACTTAACCGGCATTATTACACTGTGGGCAGACACATAGGTGCTCAGTCTCAAGTTTAAAAACAGTAATTCACATCTTTTTCTCCATATTTTCAGTTCTCTAAATACCTTACTGTGTCAGTTCTCTAACTACTTGACTTTGTCAGTTCTCTAACTACTCGACTTTGTCAGTTCTCTAACTACTTGATTTTGTCAGTTCTCTAACTACTTGACTTTGTCAGTTCTCTAATTACTTGGCTCTGTCAGTTCTCTACTTGATTTTGTCAGTTCTCTAACTACTTGACCTTGTCAGTTCTCTAACTACTTGACTTTGTCAGTTTTCTAACTACTTGACTTTGTCAGTTCTCTAACTACTTGACTTTGTCAGTTCTCTAACTACTTGACTTTGTCAGTTCTCTAACTACTTGATTTTGTCAGTTCTCTAACTACATGACTTTGTCAGTTCTCTAACTACTTGATTTTGTCAGTTCTCTAACTACATGACTTTGTCAGTTCTCTAACTACTTGACTTTGTTAGTTCTCTAACTACTTGACATTGTTAGTGCACATAGTGTTAAAAAAACATATTTCAGCAGCTTAAACTCTTCAATATAATATCATGAATATTTGTTCCACCAAAAATATAAGTTATATGTTTATAAATACCTCTTGCACAATGTATGTATACAGAGGTACAGTGTTTGCAATAATCATCAGAATCCAGAAAGGGTATAGAATGATTGAGTTGATCCTGCCATAGTGACGATCAATGAGAACAATCGCTGCTGTCAAGAGCTGAAGTCACCAAAAGAACAGTTTAAACATTGATATATATCAAGGATAAGTGACCTATATGAGAAACTTTATGAAAGAAAATATGTGTTAAAATATGATAAATGTGCTAATAGTTGTTAGTTATATCATATTCTGAGCAACATCAATCAATCATGTGCCATCTCCTCATCGAAGGTTGGATCTAATGACTCCAACAAGTTCTGTCCCTTGCCCTGGCAGTACACTCTGTCATACTACTACCCGTCACTTCTTGATATTCCCCTCCCAATTGTTTCTTTATCTTTCCCTTGTTCTCCTGCTTTCTTTCCACCTTCCCAGATAGTTTTCAAAATAGTGGTCAGTCTCTTGGGTTTAGCTGAAGAAGATGATCCTAAATCTAACTATGTGGAGAGTGACAAGTTCAGCTTTTTGTTTCACTGGGAACAAGACAATTTAGTAGTAGTAGTAATATGTTTGATGATGACACAGCAATCAATGTGGAAATACTCCTGAGACTGGTAGACTGTGATTAATGTTTTACAGGTAGCCATGGACTTCTGCATAGATGAGAAAAACATAGTAAGAAAAGCAAGCTACAGGAACCAACATCATGTGTAGACTTTGCCACCTGCTAAAAGAGGGTGAGCACCAATTAGTCTGTCCCAAAAACTTTGAGTTTGTGGAATAATGAAATTAAGGAGACATGAAGTTGTGGAAACCATGAGTATACAGAACCACATCCTACAAACAAAACAAACACTGCATGTCAAAAACACATACTACTAACTGAATGACAGAACAATTCTAAACACATCTAACTAACTGCATGATTAACTAGTCCCAAAAATAGTGTAACAATTGAATGCCAAAAAAGTTATAAACATATCACAACAAAACATAAACAAAGGATCAAAGTCACAGTCATCTCCAGAAAAAACAGTACAGATCACCAAAATGTCCCAAACTTCACAAAACACAAAAATTCAATGAATGATCAATCAGGATAAATCTTCTTCTTCTGCATTCTCAATCAAGATAAATAAGTAATGACATAAACTTACAAAAGTTCCAATCTTGACTCCATCAGCCACATAGACAGCAGTGTAGACACTATCATTATTTGCGTGATGGACAACTTGTACAATGTTGACAGCAAATAACAGGATGGAAAATAGCTGTTTTTGAACAAGACAAAAATAATGTTAATATAGTTCTATAATAATGAATACAAATAATGGTCTGTGAAGTTTTCGAAACATATCATCTTGAAGAGTTAGAATTGGAACTCTTAAATCTGGATGAAGACATATGTTTGAAATCATCCTATGACACGTGTGACAATTTCTGGGCTTTGGTGGATAAGAATAAATATCCAATGATGCGTTGCTCTGAAAATATATTTGTTCTTTGGTTCAACATATCTATGTGGTCTCGTTTTAATCTATGAACATCATGAAAAATGAAAAACTGATCCTGCCTTATTAACTCAAACTTAGATGATGCACTTCTTCTTCGAATGCTACATATTGACCACTTGTTAACCACTCTGTGTGATTTATATGTGATCTCAGACTAAAAGTCATTGTATGTTGTGCCAGTTATGCGTCTACAAGTAGGCCAGCACATCTGATTTCTGCGATGCTTTTTATTTACTAGGGCAGCTTCCCTAGGTCCTATATTAGTCGCCTCTTCAGACATGCCTTGTAGATCGTAGTGGTACCATTCTTTGCTTCCTTGGGGCCCGGCACCACACAGGCGATTAATAATACTATTAATTTATTACTATTAATATTGTTTGTATTCTTATCATGTAGCATCTGTAGCTCAAGCGGTAGTGAGCTCGATCACAAACCAAGCGTACCTGGTTCAAACCCAACGGTGGGCAAGTTTGGAAGCAAATTCGTTTCTGGGGATTTTACAAAAGGTCAAAATATACCTCACCGTTCAGAAAGTAATGGCAAACTACTGAATGTATAAGTGATGCCTAGAAAATCGACCACTCGTTTGCTGTGGTTGATGGCTACGTCCTGTAAAGAATATGCCACAATTTTATTTATTTATTCTTATCACAATCATCACATGGCACCCGCACATCCCCAACCATCAGTCAAATGCACAGCAGTATACAAAAAAAGGTTGGACAGTGCTGATCTAGAGAATGATTGAGAAACTAGTAGGAAAAGGTATGAAAGACAAGAAAGAAAAACATAATAAAAATAGCAAGATATAACATTTGAAAGATAAAATTGACTCAATGGTGACTTACTATTTTGGTTAAATTTAACGGCTGGATAGGGTTTGGAACTGAGTGTGAAGTCACAGATAAAAAAAATATGTAGAATGGAAGTAAAATCACCAGAAGCCCACAAGGACCCCAGACCAGAGCTGTGTTTATAAAACATTCTGTGAATTGTGGGTAGGAGTTGTTCAGAAGAAGGTTTGCATCCTGAAATTACAAATATGAAAGAGCATCAAAAATAAAATAATAAAACACAATTAAGATGAGCATGTAAAATAAGTTAAACTATACAATTCATTCTTTGTGTTATTTTCTCCAAAATTCTGATAACTCTTGCGACATCACTGACACCAAACTGTATCAATCATTGTTGCTCCTTTAGAAAAAGTACGTTGGAGGGAGGGAGGTATATGCTGCAGAGGTACGGTAACATTTTATTTCTATAGAAAAGCTACCTACGCTTATGCTTTATATTACACAGAACACCTTGCTGTATACAACTGAGATTTCATATTGGTCAACGATGCAATATTCTAGATTTAATCATGGCTGAAAACATGAAGACATAAAACAGTGGTACTCAAAGTATGATATGTGTATGTTGCGTGTTTTCATGAGTTATTTTCATTGACTGTAACTTTCATTTTCTATTTCTGATGTGGTAATCAATAAATCAGCAAAGCAGCAAAATATTGATATGATCAATAAAATAACAAAACAGAATTTACCAAGGACCAGCACAAATACAACCAAAGTAATAGGGGTAATCCTGATGACACATACAACTAGAGGATACTGAGCTAGAGATAGTAATAGATTTTCAACTATACTATTTCTTCAGATGAGAACATTATGTTCAAAATTAAACAAAGAAGTGGAAAGTCAAATGCAGCCTACAGCAGTTTTCACAACATTTGAAGGTGTTATAATTATTTATCCAATCTATTATTCATCAAGACCCTTGGTAATTTAAGTTCGATTTTTGTTCGTCTAATTTCAATTTTGAATTGTAATGCATGCTAATATTTTTCCTGCATAAACAATGCATAATTTGTTTGTTTGTTTGCCTGCTATCAATTCAGACTTAGTCATGGCACTTAATAAGGCATCTCTGACTTATTTTTACATGAAACCTTGCTTTCCATATCACCAGTGTCCCTCGCCATTCATGTAAACCTTACTCCAACTTCAGAGGTACACTGCATTATATTTGCTGATACTGGAAATATTTTGTAACAGTACATCCATTCATCTTTAATCTGATCTATAATAAGTCATACTTTAAAACATATTTAGTAGATATAAGGAAGTCTCTGTGGGCGTGGAGGCAAGGTGCTCATCTCTCACTCCATAGGTACCTAACTGGTTTTCTGAGTGGTTAACTGGTCATCCCTGATCTCAATGTAGGTGAGATTGAGTTCCTAGTTCTATCAGAAACAAATAATAAAATATAGGTTCCGTGTTCAAGCTGAGCATGTAAAAGAACTCATGGCAGTTGAAAATAAATAAAAATATGCTGCAAAGCCACAGGCTATACAAAATTCATTAAAAATGTTAAAATAAATTGTTACAAAATTTTCACCATCTTAAAAATTACATTGGAAACCCTCGCCTGTGCTACCGAGCTCGTGCACTGCGATATTCCTGTGTAAGTAGGAGATCGGAGCACACATGGTTATTCACTGATGTGAAGTGAAGATGGTCCTATCCATCAATCAATATTTTGATATAATATTTTACCTAACATTCTTCTTCTTCTTCACCCTTCGCCCCAGGGAGGCATAGGTCCGAAACCAAGGCCTTCTAAGCCCGCATATCCAAGACCATCCCTTCCAGATCTCCTCTTTGCAGGGTCCTTCTTCCTCGGGTGGAAAGAGATGAATTTTCCTGGTTGCTGTTTCTGTAGCTATCTAGTGTTTTTTTACAGAGTGAGGTAGCTAGCCCCACACTCAACTTCCTTAGTCGCCTCTTACGACATGCAGGGCAGGTAACAGTGGTTATATCCTTTACACCCTAATTTTGGAACGGTAACCAGTCGGGTGTTTACCTAACATATGTACACTATATTTTTAGAACTGACAAATAATTCCAGCCAGAGGTAAAGAAAACCCTGTTGCGAATCATTTAAGACAGAACAGATACACAGAAGACCAAGTCGCCAATATTGCACAGAAAAATTGAAGATGTTTTCCAGGAAGGTAAAAGTACATTGGTCTGTAGTCATGGAGTAAGTATATTTGAGAAAGTCTGGAAAGATTGGATGAGAGCAAAAAAGTATGTGGAATAATCTACAACTGGATCAACCCAAGGACAGAAATGTCCAAGATCAGTCCAAGTGTACGACACTCCAGCCAAAAGAAACCTATGGAATAAGATGACACAAACTGTTGAGTCATCTCCATTAAACTTTTTTACCACTTACATAAAGAATATAATAGAAAATATTAATAGAAAGGTCCACAATTCGATCTGTGTTGATGACTACCACATGAAAAATCCATCAACACAACAAGAATATTTATCAACAAATGTTTTCAGTGGATTCTCAGACTGATATGGTATGACAGAGTGGCAAACACAGAGCTGTGAATAAGGGCAGGAACCTATGATGACTCAGTTCAGGAGGGGAAAATGGGGTTGATCAGACATACCCTGTGGAAGACACAGTCATATCACTAAACAAGCATGTGGGAGGAACCTGCAAAGTAAATGGAAAAGAGGATGCCCCAAACAGACCTCGAAATGGAATCATCTTGAGGAACTGAAGAATGCTGGGTTATCCTGGGAATCCATAAAGAAAATGACCAGAGACCTGGTAAAATTGAGAAAAACTGTTGAGGCCCTGTGCTCCACTTGTAGCGTAATAAGCCAGCACAACAAGAATACAGATAATTATCCGAGTCCTTTATATAATTAGTTCATGAAATGGAAGCTTAAAATCAATGAACAAAACACAACTCACACTATTTTCTCTTTATCCAACAATCCACAACATACAAATCACCAGCTAAATTGGAAAGTGCTGCGAGCAGAAGATACTTCAACTTACCTAGCCACATGATTATGGAGACAGCAAACATTAAACATACAGTTTAGTACTAAACTGTGAATGACCATCATGAAAAGCCTTGCTGGAACTAACTGGAATGCTACCATCTATGCGTTTCTTTTGCAAAGGTGATCATGTTGTAATCCGTTTTAGCAATTTCTCATGAATGTGTTTCATCTGTCAATTAAGATGGACTTTCTTTCTTTTCATCTGTTCCTGTTATGTCTTTCAGTACCAGGGTATGCAATGGCTTCAAGCAAATGCTCTCGAGTGTACCTTGTGTATTGTAGATCCTACCACCGTATATTTGCGTGGACAGACACTGGCCTTGAAACCATTGTATCTGCATAGTAGCGTTCAGTGTGTGGTACTGTTAGAAGGTAATTATGTTACATGGCCAAATAATTTGGTTTGTTGTGTCTATATGATCTAGCACTGGTGTTGCTCCTACCATGTTTCCATTAGTCTCATTTGTAATCATATCTCTCCTTGTTACTCCGTGTATTTCAGCAGGTATGTTGTGTTGGTCATCTGCAAAATGCAGTCCATTTAGAATCGCACCAAGGTTGGTTGGTATCTTCGTATGACTCATCATGAGTTGTTTAATTTATCTACCATATAAAACGCTTTTTCTTGGTCTACAAATGCAACATGTAGTTCTTGATCGTAATCTATTGTTACCATTATTTGTTTGAGTGCAAAGATTATATCGGTACAACGTCTGTTCTTTCTGAAAGAAATTGTATTTCAGTTAGTTGCGATTCTGAGATTTGTCGTAACCTCTTTTTTAAAAATGTTATGAGTATGGTTTTAGAAGCGATATTCCTCAATAGTGCAATCTCTTTACTGCCTTGTCCTTTTCATATGGGCATAATTACTGCGTTTCTCAAGTATTATGGTGTGTTTTTGGTGTGATCCATAGAAGGTTGTATAGTCTTTGTAGCCATTCAATTACGACTTCTTTCGTTTGAATTTAGTTGTCTAAAGTTGGCAACAGACAGACGTGTTCTGTCATTGAAGTTCTGAAAGTGTCAGGGGGAATGCGACAAACTCATTCATTGTAAACATCAGCTGAGTGCGTTTACATTTATCCTATTTAGTTGTAATACTCCTAAAGTGTTTATACACACAAAGACACATAATCATAACCAACTTGCAGTTACAGATCATTCAAACACCCATTTTGACTATGGCGGATATTCACTTTTGCAAATTAATGCAACCAGGAGTAGTTTCCCCTACTCCGAATGGCAGGGGTTCACAGACTGTTGAATTGATCCAGAGATTTAAGCAGTTTTGAGTAACTAATTGTACTGGATGCCTGAGGGGCAGAGTGATGAGTGTGTTTAACCAGCGAGCCACGGAAACCATCAGTATGCATACTCTTCGATATCTGTTGGGAAAGACTATGGGTCTGCCCGGAGTGCAATGACTTCAGTTTAGTAACCAATATAAGACAATGTACAAGTAAAGATCACATTCTCAAACGATGAGTTATATTAGAAAATACGATGTTAGGTCTGTAATTTTACTTTGACCAACAGTGTACGATGAGCTATGTGACCCAACATGGTACGTGAATGCTGTGACCATTAACACTTCACCCGCCTTTACTTCTCAGTATTTCTCTTGTATCCAACAGCGGCTATGTCGATATATCTGAGAGCCGCTACGGTCGACAGTAATCTCATTCCCGCTATGGAATTTTATCCTGGGACTACTCTCAAAAGGAAACGCTATTCCGATACACTACAGTGAATACAATGCAAACAGTGGGCCACATAAATAACAGTGGCAGTGAAAGACACAAGGTACGAAGTGCACACAAGAGCCCGTTCTATAAATCTCATAGTATCTTGACTTTGAGAAGTAACCTTGTATTAAGTGAAAAGAAAGAATATTTTAACAATGTTCTCTAGTAATCATCTTGTTCTCATGTTTTCCAAGTAAACGAGAATCGATATTTTCTTATTTCGATGATCAATTTCACATTCCTATTAGATTCATTTACAATGTGTTGCTCTTTATGTTAGCTATGCATAGAATTCGTAACAATCTTCTGTAAAACAACGATTGCTGTTAACAATTATTAAAACAGTTTGAAAACTTAGGTTTACAAAATCTGCTTACCCAAAGCGGAGATCCGCCACAGAACTCATCGAAACTTTGTACCATTTCTTTCTTGCCAGTCTTTTATGAACCCAGATCTGAGTGATTGAAATCAAGCATGGTATATTTATTAGAAAGCGTATTAAGTTACTGATTTACTATTAAGAAAAATCTTGACCAAACACATTTTTTGTGGTCTTTCTGTGTTATCTTTTCACAATTGCCATCAGTTGCAGAATACTAAAAGGTTGGTGACATGTTGAAAGCCTCAGAGCAACTAGCAAAACTATTGCAGATGTACATCTGAAGAAAAGACTTCAAGAATTCAAGCTCACTTCATTTAATTATGGTTTGCTGGAGTCAAACATCGCCCGTGTGCTGCCGGGGCTCGCAAAGGGAGCAAAGAGTAGCGGCACTGCGACCTACAAGGCATGTCGTAAGAGGCGACTAAGGTGGTGTTTGGCGTAGGGCTGGCTACCCTATCCAGTAGAAAATTTTAGCCACAAAATCCAACCAACCATGAACAAGTCACATAAAAATAAAATAAAAACTGTGCCAACCAAGAGGAAAGGAAGCTCTTCTAGAAGAGGTATGAAGCGATGCAGAGAAAGCCGCAAGGAGTCTACAACGCAGATTATCTTCCTTTCACCTAGGAAAAGCTCCAGAATTGGCACCTGGAATGTTAGAAGTATGTATGAAATGGGAAAGACAGCACAGGTTGTAAATGAGATGAAATTTCACGGGATTGGCATCTTGGGATTATGTGAAACTAGGTGGAATGGTGCAGGCAAACAACGTCTAAACACAGGAGAAACAATGCTGTTCTCAGGCCATATGGAAGAAAATGCCCCCATAGTGAAGGAGTGGCTTTAATGCTATCTAAAGAAGCGGAGAAGGCACTAATAAAATGGGAAGCAGTGAGTCCTAGGATAATCACAGCAACATTCAGAACCACCAAAAGAAAGTATTCTTGAATGTGACCCAGTGTTATGCACCTACCAATGATAAAGAGGAAAAAGTAAAAGAGGAATTTTACATAAAACTTCAAAATACTATAGGTAATCAGAGAAATGGGAACATCAAAATTCTGATGGGCGACCTCAATGCCAAAATAGGTTCGGACAACATAGGCTACGAGGAGATCATGGGGAAACACGGACTAGGAATAATGAACGAAAATGGAGAACTATTCACTAATTTCTGTGCAGCGAATCAATACGTCATAGGTGGAAGTGTCTTTCCACATAAAAGAATACATAAAGCAACCTGGGTATCACCAGATCACAGAACAGAAAATCAAATTGACCACATATGCATAAACAAGAAATTCAGGTCATCTCTACAAGATGTAAGGGTTCTAAGGGGGCAGATGTAGATTCGGATCACCATTTGTTGATAAGTAAAATTAAACTGAAGCTTAAGCGATACATAACATCCCATGAACATAGACACCAATATAATGTAGGATACCTCAGAAGTCAAGAAACAAAGGAACAGTTCACAGTCACAGTCTCTAATAAGTATGAGGTTTTGCGGCAATTAGAAGATGAGGTGAGTGCAGAAGAATGCTGGCAGCAAGCCAAAAATATTTGGAATGAAACATGCACAGAGGTATTAGGAAAGAAGGAGCGGAATCATAAGGCATGGATAACTCCAGAAACTCTCAAGGAAATAGAAGAAAGGAAAAAGATGAAAGCAGATTTAAATAATAGCAAAACTAGAACTGCCATAGCCCAGGAAAAGTACACAGAAGCTAGCAAGAAAGTGAAGAAACAAATAAAGTTAGATAAAAGACAATACGTAGAAGATCTAGCAAGAGAAGCAGAGGTAGCTGCAGGAAAAGGAAACCTTAGGGATCTTTACAACATCACTAGAAAGCTAGCAGGAAAATACAGACCATCAAATGGGTTGATCAAAAATAGTAGTGGGAAACTATCACTAATGTTAGAGACCAAATGGAAAGATGGATGGAATACTTCAAGGAACTCCTGAACAGACCAGCACCTGCAAAACCCCCAGATATCCAACCGGCAGAGATTGACTTGGACATCAACTGTGAGAAACCATCCAAGGAGGAGATTAGTAAAGCCATTAAACTTTTAAAAGATGGGAAAGCGGCCGGTCCAGATGGTATTCCAGCGGAGGCGGTTAAAGCCAACATAAACACATCCACAGAAATACTGTATAAATTATTTAGCAGAATCTGGGAGACCGAAGAAATACCAGCAAACTTGAGAGAAGGATACCTGGTGAAGCTACCAAAGAAAGGGGACCTTCAGAAGTGTGAAAACTATAGGGGAATAATGCTGTTGTCAGTACCTGGGAAAATACTAAGCAGAGTCATCCTGGAGAGATTGAGAGAGGCCATCGATATAAAGCTAAGAGATGAACAGGCAGGCTTCCGACCAAATAGATCCTGTGCTGACCAGATAGCCACATTACGTATAATAATAGAGCAAAGTATTGAATGAAATCCCACTTTATATCGGATTTGTTGATTATGAGAAGGCTTTTGACAGTATTGATAGGGAAACCCTTTGGAAATTAATGAGGCATTATGGAATCCACAGAAAATTATTAACCTAATAAAAGCAACATATACAGATATGAAATGTAGAGTTCTTCATGAAGGTAAACTAACAGATACTTTTGGAATAGAAACAGGAGTGCGTCAGGGATGTCTTCTATCACCTTTGTTGTTCTTACTGACAATAGACTGGATTATGAAGACCACAGTAACTAACACCAGAAATGGAATCAATGGACTCTGACAGAGCAACTAGATGATCTGGACTTCGCTGATGATATAGCCCTTCTGTCACATACACGAAATCAGATGCAGGATAAGCTAAACACATTGAATCAAAGGTCCCAGCAACTAGGGCTGAACATTCATAAGGGAAAGACAAAGATATTGAGAATTAACCAAGCAAACGACAACTCGATCTCCCTGGGGAAATCCCACTTCAAGAGGTAGAATCATACACATATTTGGGCAGCAACGTAGACAAAGAAGGTGGAACAGATAGAGATGTTAAAATAAGAATACAGAAGGCAAGAGGAGCTTTCATTGCACTGCGAAACATTTGGAAGTCCAAAGAAATCAAATCTAGAACAAAAATACGGATATTTAACTCTAATGTAAAAGCAGTTCTACTGTATGGGTCAGAAACATGGAGAACAACTAAAACAATAGCGCATAAATTGCAAACATTCATCAACTGGTGTCTGCGCAGAATAGAGGAATAAGATGGTATGATAGGGTCACAAATGAGGAACTTATGGAGAGAACAAGACAGATTCCAGTGAACGAACAGGTTAAAAAGACGCTGGCGCTGGATAGGACACACTTTGCGAAAACCGGAGGGAATATAACAAGAAGGGTCCTTGCCTGGAACCCGCAGGGACAGCGAAAGAAGGGAGGCCGAGAAATACATGGAGACGAGATTTGGAGGCGGAGATCAACAATATAAAGAAGAGCTGGAGGAGCTGCAGGAGATAGCTAGAGATAGGAAGACTTGGCATGAGTTGGTTGAGGGCCTATGCCCCAACCCGGGTTAAAAAGGCAAAGAGAGAGAGAGAGAGGAGTCAAACATCACAATAAATTTTTTGTTATCGTTCATTCTGCCAGAGAATGGTAAATAACTAGACAGTAAACAAGTATTAAGGACCCTGGGAAAAACGATTTACCAAACACATAATTCGAACACCACGACACTGGGCAACAACCCGGTAGCAGTGTGAGGACAAAAGAAGAAGAATAAGAAGATAATTCGAACACATGCGATTGTATTTTGCCGGAGATCGTTAATACTTGTTTATTATCTATTTATTTACATTATTCATTAGCTCCGATGCTTCCCTTGGGGTTATTTTTAAAAAACCTCCTTATTCACTTCAGTCAGAGAATAAACGTATCAGATAGCCAGTGGCCTTGATGAATGACATGAAACATTCTAGATTCGCCTATTTTCTGTGCAACTTAGTTTTCATTGAAAATGCAATAGACCAATGAATCATTTTGTTCCCGGCATACAGTTTATATTGTTGAAGTACATATGCGACATTCTTCCGATCCTGGCTACAGAGTCGCATCTCTGAGTTTCCACCATTTAAAGTTTTGAGCATATGTTGTCTACTGTGATCAGTTCTCAGTCTGAAGATGATGCTTTGTTCATCTCTAGATAATAGATGAATTTGATCATGTGGAGAATGCTTTGTTTGTGACTCTCTTCATTGTTTCTAACACGTGTTTTCATAATCATCTTTGTTTTTTATGAGACAAGTCTAAATTGGTCTGTCGCATATTTTTGTCTCAACTCTGTTCTTTTGTTTCTCTTAATATTACAGTGTTCATGAATACATTGAAGACCAACGTGACCTACCGTTTTACCTATTTGGTTTCAAATGTCCAATAAGCAATAGATGAATCAGCAGGGAGAAAGATGAATGAGTTTGGAGTCAAGCATGGGACTAACAGGTAAGGACGGTGTCGAAACATTTGTAAAGTGTGGTTTCCGGGGTATAAACAAAATAAAAACACTGCCTCTACTCGCATTTCGTAAAATACGATTGAAATGGATAAGCTGTGGGGTCGGCGATCCCACACCGTAAACACACAACCAGCTACATAAACAGGGGGATACTGCTCATCGAGACTCGAATGCCATAGTGGTAAGATTCGAATGCCATAGTGGTAGGATCGAATTGAGTGGGTATGTTTCTGCATTATGTGAACTTTGGTGCCACTAAGACCAATGATGATAATGTAAACAGCCTGCGACTGGAACAGTCAGCATGCATACTGTACACCATCTGATTAAGGAGACTGTTACTAGTGGATAATGTCATATCTTGAATACTAAATATTAAATTATTAGTTTTTCTAGTATGTACGAGTACAAACGGTATTGCTAACAATTAGTTATCCTTTAGGTAGTCCACGCCCGCTTTATTGTCATACACAGTTATCGTACCTTATCGTTCCTATAAATAAATCATTATTGGACATGCAAATCAAACATCTTCTTCAGATTGTAATCACTACTTTCACTATCATCCCCATATGCGAAGGTTCATCATCGCCCACGGTAACAGAATTTATCATCACCAAGTGCTGGGAATTACAAATATCCAACAAAGTAATAGGAGAAAATGAATAGACACAGAAACTGGGCCTGATGCTATCCCGGCTCGGTTAAGATATCTCCTCATGGCAAGAAACAGACACTTAATGTTTCCTTATATTTATACCACTCGTTCCGCTTCTTCTTCTTTTGTCGTCACACTGCTCCTATATACTAGGCTGTTGCCAAGTGTCGTGGTTTACTTGTTCCGCAAAGTCTTTATTTACAATAAGTTTCTCAATTACAAGATACGCTAAAGACTGGAACAGACAAAAGATAAGAAGTTTGTGGATGAACGTGGTGAAGACCAGTAGAGGAGAGGACATGTGAAACCGGTGCGTTGTGGGTATAATTCAAGAAGACGGTTCAACCAGAGCCAACTATAAACGTATGGGCCTTCGGACTCAGGTAAGAATTATGGGAGATCAGACCCCAACTACACCACGTGACCTTGCATTCTAGTATTGGTGTATATAGACGAATTCATTTTAAAATCAACACATAATGCTAAATTGAAGTTATATTATGCAACAAGTTAAGTTTAACAATAAGGAATATCAATATAATTAATATTTTTCACCAATAAATAGCCATAGGCTCACAGAATTGAGTAAAATTGAAAAAAAAGCTTGCAGTGCTCTATCAAACATCTATATTTTCCTGCCCCTTTTCTGATCTAGGTCAGGGAAACCCTTGTCAGTTGTCTGGCCTAGTTATCTAGAGTTGACTGTGGTTCAACAAAGCAACTCGCTTTTAAAGTAACGGTTGCAGCAGGATGGTTCACTAAAAACAAGGAGGGCCAAAACAAGTCGGTCGCATCTGCATTGCAATTTATGAAGTACTATTTACAAAGCTTAGTTTATTAAGTAGGTACCATTTATGGGGTCCCGTATAATAAGTACTATTTATCAAACACGATTTATGAAGACCTAAGATTTTGTAAGCTAGTACACAAACAAGCACACACGTGCCCACGCAATTTGTATGTGCAGTGTAAATAATACATCGAACAATTACAGACGTTACAGCCTTATCTGTATTAGTAGGTTAAATATATGTAGGCCTACTATTAACTATTCATTGGATTATTTATTTCACTATCTACGAACCTAATGAATTTCTATGATATTTATTGTCTGTGTATTTGATGAATTTCTATATTTATTGTCTGTGTGTTTGATGAATTTCTATGATATTTATTGTCTGTGTGTTTGATGAATTTCTATGATATTTATTGTCTGTGTGTTTGATTAATTTCTATGATATTTATTGTCTGTGTATTTGATGAATTTCTATGATATTTATTGTATGTGTGTTTGATGAATTTCTATGATATTTATTGTCTGTGTATTTGATGAATTTCTATGATATTTATTGTATGTGTGTTTGATGAATTTCTATGATATTTATTGTATGTGTGTTTGATGAATTTCTATGATATTTATTGTCTGTGTGTTGTATGAATTTCTATGATATTTATTGTCTGTGCATTTGATGAATTTCTATGATATTTATTGTCTGTGTATTTGATGAATTTCTATGATATTTATTGTCTGTGTGTTTGATGAATTTCTATGATATTTATTGTCTGTGTGTTGTATGAATTTCTATGATATTTATTGTCTGTGTGTTGTATGAATTTCTATGATATTATCTGTAAATTTGGCTCTCAATTCCATTCTTCATCTTCCCCTTCCATTCACTATGATCCATAACTAACATCGTGCTTCCATGAATACATTATAACCTCTGCATGCAGTCGTGGGTGTCCACAAAAATGTTTCCAGGGCTGGAAACACTTGCCTCCCCACCTCCCATCAATTAACGTATGAACACCCATGTATACAGCAGCAATCATCCCTGTTAGTAAGACGCAAATTGAAAGGCTGGATAAAATATATAATGAAGCCATCACACAGGAGTTACCGTGTGATTATTAAGTCAGAACCACGTTGCTGCTGCTCTGGTAGGATTAACTAGTGCTACAGAGACATCACACCAGTCTATGATGTGGTCAAGTTCCCCCTGTATCAAAATGGCAATCTCATTGCTGTCTTTCCTCTGTCTATACACTAGAATGTCATCTGCAAATGACAACGTTCTACCTCTTCCTTCAAGTTATTATTCTGCGATTGCCACTATGTATATGTTGAATAAGACTGGTGAAAGAGGAGAGCTTTGTGGTAAATCTGAATATACTGTCACTTGGCATTTATATTAAAACAATGAGTAACAAACATGAACAACTAAAGACATATACAATTTATTATGTAAAAACAATGAGTAACAAACATGAACAACTAAAGACATATACAATTTGTTATGTAAAAACAATGAGTAACGAACATGAACAACTAAAGACATATACAATTTGTTATGTAAAAACAATGAGTAACAAACATGAACAACTAAAGACATATACAATTTGTTATGTAAAAACAATGAGTAACGAACATGAACAACTAAAGACATATACAATTTGTTATGTAAAAACAATGAGTAACAAACATGAACAACTAAAGACATATACAATTTGTTATGTAAAAACAATGAGTAACAAACATGAACAACTAAAGACATATACAATTTGTTATGTAAAAACAATGAGTAACAAACATGAACAACTAAAGACATATACAATTTGTTATGTAAAAACAATGAGTAACAAACATGAACAACTAAAGACATATACAATTTGTTATGTAAAAACAATGAGTAACAAACATGAACAACTAAAGACATATACAATTTGTTATGTAAAAACAATGAGTAACAAACATGAACAACTAAAGACATATACAATTTATTATGTAAAAACAATGAGTAACAAACATGAACAACTAAAGACATATACAATTTGTTATGTAAAAACAATGAGTAACAAACATGAACAACTAAAGACATATACAATTTGTTATGTAAAAAAAAAGAAAATTAAATGAGCCCTTTTTAGACTTGCATGATTGTTGTGTTGGATATAGACTTGTAAGATTGTTGTGTTTTATGTAGACTTGCAAGATTGTTATTTTGGATGTAGACTAGCATGATTGTTGTGTTGTATGTAGACTTGCAAGATTGTTGTGTTGTATGTAGACTAGCGTGATTGTTGTGTTGTATGTAGACTAGCAAGACTGTTGTGTTGGATGTAGACTTGAAAGACTGTTGTGTTGGATGTAGACTTGAAAGACTGTTGTGTTGGATGTAGACTTGAAAGACTGTTGTGTTGGATGTAGACTTGAAAGATTGTTGTGTTGGATGTAGACTTGAAAGATTGTTGTGTTGGATGTAGACTTGAAAGACTGTTGTGTTGGATGTAGACTTGAAAGACTGTTGTGTTGGATGTAGACTTGAAAGACTGTTGTGTTGGATGTAGACTTGAAAGATTGTTGTGTTGGATGTAGACTTGAAAGATTGTTGTGTTGGATGTAGACTTGAAAGACTGTTGTGTTGGATGTAGACTTGAACGACTGTTGTGTTTGATGTAGACTTGAAAGACTGTTGTGTTGGATGTAGACTTGCGTGATTGTTGTAATGGATGAAGAAAATGAATGAGTGTACATTTGTGGTACCAGCAAACTACAGGTACCAGCAAACTACAGGTACCATCAGTAAGTGTAGCATTCAATCGATATCTCACCCGTGTGGTGCCGGAGCCCGCAAGGGAAGCAAAGAATAGTACCACTGCGACTTACAAAGCATGTCGTAAGAGGTGACTCATGTAGGCACTAGGGATGCTACCCTAGTAAATAAAAAGCAGCGCAGAAATCGGATGGGCTGACCTACTTGTAGGCGTATAACTGGCACAACGTAAATCGCTCTTAGGCTCAGCTCACATACAAATCACACAGAGTGGTTGACAGTTGATCGATGTGGAGTGTTCGAATAAGAAGATCGATATCTAGCAGAAGTAACTTGAAACATAACGTGTCTAACTTGAGTTCTATAATTGTAACTTGAAACATAACGTGTCTAACTTGAGTTCTATAATTGTAACTTGAAACATAAAGTGTCTAACTTGAGTTCTATAATTGTAACTTGAAACATAAAGTGTCTAACTTGAGTTCTATAATTGTAACTTGAAACATAACGTGTCTAGCTTGAGTTCTATAATTGTAACTTGAAACATAACGTGTCTAGCTTGAGTTCTATAATTGTAACTTGAAACATAACGTGTCTAACTTGAGTTCTATAGTTGTAACTTAGAACATAACGTGTCTAGCTTGAGTTCTATAATTGTAACTTGAAACATAACGTGTCTAACTTGAGTTCTATAATTGTAACTTGAAACATAACGTGTCTAGCTTGAGTTCTATAATTGTAACTTGAAACTTAACGTGTCTAGCTTGAGTTCTATAATTGTAACTTGAAATATAACGTGTCTAGCTTGAGTTCTATAATTGTAACTTGAAACATAAAGTGTCTAGCTTGAGTTCTATAATTGTAACTTGAAACATAACGTGTCTAACTTGAGTTCTATAATTGTAACTTGAAACATAAAGTGTCTAGCTTGAGTTCTATAATTGTAACTTGAAACATAACGTGTCTAACTTGAGTTCTATAATTGTAACTTGAAACATAAAGTGTCTAGCTTGAGTTCTATAATTGTAACTTGAAACATAACGTGTCTAACTTAAGTTCTATAATTGTAACTTGAAACATAACGTGTCTAACTTGAGTTCTATAATTGTAACTTGAAACATAACGTGTCTAACTTGAGTTCTATAATTGTAACTTGAAACATAAAGTGTCTAGCTTGAGTTCTATAATTGTAACTTGAAACATAACGTGTCTAGCTTGAGTTCTATAATTGTAACTTGAAACATAAAGTGTCTAGCTTGAGTTCTATAATTGTAACTTGAAACATAAAGTGTCTAGCTTGAGTTCTATAATTGTAACTTGAAACATAACGTGTCTAGCTTGAGTTCTATAATTGTAACTTGAAACATAACGTGTCTAGCTTGAGTTCTATAATTGTAACTTGAAACATAAAGTGTCTAGCTTGAGTTCTATAATTGTAACTTGAAACATAACGTGTCTAGCTTGAGTTCTATAATTGTAACTTGAAACATAACGTGTCTAGCTTGAGTTCTATAATTGTAGCTTGAAACATAACGTGTCTAACTTGAGTTCTATAATTGTAACTTGAAACATAAAGTGTCTAGCTTGAGTTCTATAATTGTAACTTGCAACATAACGTGTCTAACTTGAGTTCTATAATTGTAACTTGAAACATAACCATTCTAGCTTGAGTTCTATAATTGTGCTAGTCAATGATATTATCTCAATGTGTGTGCGCACGTGTAATATAGAAAAGATACAAGAAGGATAGATAGATATACAGACAGAGGTATAAACAGAAAAAACCACATATATATATATATATATTATACTGTCGATAGAACGACGGACGGAAACTTAGATAGACATACAAACAAAAAGAGACCGATAGACACAAGATATAGATAGGTATAGAACAAGATCGATCGATAGATAGCTAGATATGTTGGTAGGTATATAGATAGATAAGTAGACCTTTACCAAACACCAATAAATAAATAGATTCTTACTTGGAAATAACGTCTAGCAGATCCCCAGTAACTGTCTGGCACTAACAGTCCACACTATCAGGGGACATTTTTTATTATGTCAGAACTGATACTAGTCTCCCAAGTGACATAGCCTTGCCTCGTCACGATGCCAGGTTCTAATTAAGTATCAAGTAGGAAAAGATGTCGTTGATGAAGGTGTTAAGTGTTAGCGCATGACTTATCTAAAGCCATTATTGTTACTGAAGTTGAACAGTTCACATTTCAACAACAGCAAAAATTAGTGGAAGTACAGACTTTAACATAAATATGAACACGTATTTGTAGCGATTCAGATAAAGAAATGAAGTCGAGATTTTAAAATGAATGTAGCTGTCATGTCTAGGAGACTAAATGTGATTTGGAAAATAAACATCGTTTTTTTTCGCCAATCAATCTATATAAGTTGCTAAAACTATCGATTCTTCTATACACATGCACGTGAGACACTAAAATAAAAGATATGTAGAGCAGAATTCCAACTTTTGTAAGTAAATGGCACGCGTTTGTTGCTGGGGCTTGCAGTGGGAGCAGAGTAGTAACACTGCGACTGAGGTAGGGGCCTAGGCAGTGCCGGATTAAGCCAGCGCGGGGCCTGTAGCAAATTTTAGCGCGGGGCCCTAGGTTTTGTACGATAATAAATAATAAAACACAACTGTTACAAACAAACTTGTCTCAATTTAATGTGAGCAAATTTAGAGATAATACTAGACAAGTCAATTTCTCTAAGTAAATGACATTCAATGTTCATTAAGGTTTGGTCTTCTTCTTCTTCTTTGCGTTCGTTCTTTACGACCAAATAAATCACTCTTTGTGATATGTTTGATCATTGCCAAGAAAGTGTATACGTTGCACATTGGTTTGGTAGGCCCCTAAACGCATAGATTTCTGCACGTTTAGGACATGTGTATCCGATTTCAGCCAAACCTCCTTAGTCGCCTCTTACGACATGCGTGGCAGGTAAGAGTGGTTCTATTCTTTACACCCCAAATTTGGGCCCCGGTAACCACTTGGGCGATTAAGGTGTGGTTATTTAGAAGATCTTGTCCCATCATGTTCCTTAACTCACTTTTTATACGCTTTAATGTCGAAAAAAAAAAACTTGTTTAAATAATCACCAACATCAGCATAAGAAAGAAAGTTGGCACAAAACCGTGCTTGAATTACATAGATAAACAAAGAATGAAGTGGTTTGGCCACTTAATAAGAATGCATCCAAACTCCACAGTAAACAGAGTCTTCTACAACAGAACATCGGGAAAGAAGGCAAGAGGAAGACCACGGAAAAGATGGCGTAGCAGAATCCTATGAAAGAGCAAAGATAACAATCACACAAGCCACCAGAACAGCGCAAGACAAAACAGAAAACCACGACACTGGGCAACAACCCGGTAGCAGTGTGACGACAAAAGAAGAAGAAGAATGTCGAAAAAGAACTTTCTCCTCTGCAGTTAGTAACCATTAAAGACAAGTAAATTCATTAACTATTTCTACATTTGGGAAACATGACTCTAATGAATTTTCCATTATAAGTTTATAAAATTTCAGTTCAAGAGCCTCATGCTTTTCGTTGCTAATAGCAGCTATATTCGTTTTAAGATTATCAGTGAACTGCACAAGTTCGTCGCCTAGGCTTTCTTCCAAATCCTCTTGGTAAGAGCTGACAATATGTGGAGTTCTTTTCAAGATCTCTTCTGCTGTAAGAGATTTTAATTAACTGCCGAAGTATTCCAAATACACCAGTCACTATATGGTACGCTCTCATGCGTTTAGCTAAGGCAGAGAGTACATTATCACTTATGATAATAAACATCTGATATTCCAATTTTTCTTTTGGTATTTCATCGAGCGTAGTAGAGAAACTGAAATCGTCGTACTTAGTATTTCGCTTGCGTCGTCTTGAAGTTTGTTGCTGATATTCTTGACAGTCAGTCAGGATTTTGGTTTTGGCCTCAATATCTGAAAATGTAGGCCGCATTGCTTGAACGTACCAGTGTAACGATTCATAAAGGGCACATCCGTGTTAAGGTCTTGATCAGGTGACTGTAATGAAGCGCTAGACGCTTGCAAGCGTTCAAGAATTCCGTTCCATAAAATGGTCACTACTCCCGTTTTCAACTTATCTCCAAAACTAGCCCATACGCTTGATTACGACACTCTACCTTTTGATCCATGTTATTTGAGATGTCATCCAAAACTTGTTTGATAGTGGTAAAACCACATAAAAGTGCATTTGTCGCATCAGCTCGGGCAGACCACCTGTTGTCCGACAGTCTCTTCAAAGTCGGGAGTTTTTGAACCTGTATCTTCCAGTGCTTTTTGTAAGAATGTCCCATCGATAGGTAGAAGCGGAAAAGAATGTACAGAGGCTTTCAACAAAATCGAAAAATGGATGCTTCTATACAACATTCTGCAGCACACTTAGCAACCAAATTCAGTGAATGTGCAAAGCAGGGAATGTATTCTACGTACTTATTTATCTCCTTTATGCGTGCTTGTAAGCTGTGGTATTTCCCACTCATATTGCTGGCATTGTCATAGCTTTTGTACTTGCATTTCTTAATTTCGCAAATAATATGATCCAGTAAGCCTGATGCAATTAGATGGATAAATTCCTCGCATGTTGTTTTTGATTCTCTAATGAGAATGGAACCACATTTACTACCATCACGTGCCTACAATAATCGACACTCAGGGCGCATAGCACGAGGCAGGCCAAGAACACGATGGATAGATAACCTCTCAGAGTCCCTACGAAAGCATGGACTGACAACGTCAAGCGCAACACGCCTGGCACAAGATAGAAAACTAACTATCCCCACGACGCTTCACGGCAAATGTAGTTAGATAAGATAAGATAAGATTATGTATGTACCTTTCCTTTATTTGCATAAGTATTTATATGCTGAGCCAGAAAACTGTCAAATTTGGATATTAGTTCCAACAAACCTAAATAATTTTCGTTAGGAGGTGAAACAATAGTTTCATCACTACCCCGAAATGCAAGACCTCTTTCTGCTAAAAACTGGGTAACTGAAGTAATTCGCTCTAAAACTGTCAGCCAATATTTTTTTTTCGGGCTCAATTTGGCTTACAAGTTGAGAATCGACACGCGCATCCTTCTTTTTGCAAACTAACAACGAAATTATCGCTTGTCTATGGAGGTGACTTCTTCATGTCTTTTCAACAAATTATTTGCGTTTTTCTAGTCGTCAAATCCTTCTTTCGTAAACCGTGACGAACAGCCTGAACCAGTAACTTTGCAAACAACACAGAAAAGTTGTCCTTTAGTTTCTGAATAACACAACCAATCTCTCACATGAGTTTTGTTTATTGGTTTATGTGTATATATGAAAAACGACTTTCGACAAAATCGTGGAGTGTTTTCTTTATTGTTTTCTTTATGAGGAGGGAGGGGGTATTTTTACCCACCTTCCAACGGTGGTTCCTTGTTTATGACTAGTGACAGCTTATCTCTGTCACATAGGCGTGGGGCCCCCAGAAACGCGGGACCCGTAGCATTTGCTACTTCTGCTACTAGGCTAATCCGGCGCTGGGCCTAGGGAAGCTACACTAGTAAATAAAAAGCGTCGCAGAAGTCGAATGTGCTGGCCTTCTTGTAGGCGCATAACTGGCATAACGTACAATCGCTCTTAGGCTTGGATCACATACAAATCACATAGTTGGGTTAACAAGTGGTCCAAGCGTTCGATGAAGAAGAAAGTCAATGTTACAAAAGAATGCAACGGAACTCTTACACAGTAACAAAAACTAACTAACAGTTTAGGAATAAATTAACTACTAGCTGACAGGACAGCCTGAATCACTTCAGACCGTAGCTAGATATCGCTAGTTCATATTGCTCGGGCATGTCAACAAACAAAACTCCCTCTATATAACAGTTCTTCGGGAAACACTAGAGAGGGTGGTAGAAGGAGAGTAAGGCAAAGAAAAATATGAACTGATAGCAAGTCAGTATAAATGAAGTCACATGGGCGGATATCTCTATCATTTAGAGCCGTTTCCCAACTTGGGGCCCACGCTCACAGGGGGCATTTTCATCGTTAAGGGGGGCAATGGACTCGTTCAGAGTTAACTAATATTCATGATGTTGCTAAACCGATATATCGACTTTTGGATATCTGTTGACAAAAATGAATGTTGCTTAACAATCACGTTACTGAAGTTTAAAAATAATTTTTAAAAGGGGGAGAACGAATTTTTGAAAAGATTTGGTGGGGCCTGGCACAAAAAAGGTTGGGAAACACTGATTTAGAGGTTCTTTACAGTACTTTACACTGGTGCGGCAAATGCTGTCACCTACTCCCACATTCAAACATACGAAAGGTCACCAACAACACACACAAAAGAGTCACAGATACCAGCATCAGAGAGAAGGCTGGAACCAGACCGTACTTGACTTACATAAAAAAGCTGAATTAAACGATTTGACCATCTAATAAGAATGCAGTCAGACCAAACTGTCTTTAGAAATATCTACAGCAGAAACATCGGGACGAAGGGAGAGAAGCAGACCAAGAGTGATAAGTGGAGTGCTAGAATAATGTCAAAAGATGCATAGATCCATTACTCATGCCATCCAAGAATAGCAAGGCCATCAAAGAAGACCAAGACACATGACTACAACCTGAATAGAAACGTAACGACAAAAGATCTCAACATCTATACATGTCCGAGTTGATTCCCTGCAGTACCTGACTAATATTACAACGACCGTAGAGGGAACGTATAGCCGTTCTTGGCTAAGACCAAACATGACAAAGAGTGATTAAGCTGGTCGTAAAGAACGTACGCAAACAATCAACAGCAACTATAACCGTCAAATGTTTACACAACATTATTGCTGTTCTGGTAATATAAAAACTTATGTTACACACAGTAATATTAGTTGTTTCTCGCAAGAAATCATGACAATAGCTAAGGGTCTCTGTGGCGATGAGGTTTATTGCTTGGCTATACTCTTCAATAGTACTTCGTTCGCTTCCCGTACTCGGGATATTTTCCAGTGACCATCATCTAATACCTTTTCCTTGGCAGAACATTGTCAACTCAACAGTCCTTCTGAATTTCTCTCCCGCTTAGTCTAGACAGCATCATCTGTCGTCATGAATCAGCCAGTTTACTTTGATTTCCTTTTGCATAGATCTCTACTCTACCTATGGCATACGTAGGACTCTTATGTAACACTTATATTCAAAAGTGCGTTTATATTGTTCCACTGTCTTATTCCACTATCCATGTTTCACACCAATACGTTGCCATTAGGAATATGCATGCTCTTAATACTTCCATCTGTTTTTCTATCAGTTTCATTCCGTACTGATTTTAGTTACGTTTTTGTAAGGAGCAGTCATCACTGATTTCAATATATGTAAAATTAGTATTTTTAGTCCAATCAAAGATGAACGATATTAAGTAGGTTCAGTGCTGAAATTGAGATATTTTTTAAAATGATACAATTTAAACTGATGTCTCTTGATGGGAATCTTGGTGTAATTAAGTAAATCCTTCCATTTGAAACCTTTCGTCATTAATGTGATTTTAACAGAAGTTAACCCACATTCAAAAGTAAATACACAAACAATAATCAAGAGATCAATTTAAAAGGAAGTCACAAGACAAACTACTGCTTTAGGTAATATAAAAAATAGAAATGTTATAATCCCTTGAATAATTTAACATAGGCAAAATTAGGAAAAACACATGTGCTTTTGAATATAAGTGTTACAGAAGAGTCCTCTGTATATATTGGACAGAGAAGAGAACAGATAGATCTACTTAGAAAGAATTCAAAATCGAAGAAAACTGGCTGGTGTTACAAATAAGAAAGAAAAAATGGAGGTATTTTGGACAAGATCATCACGGAAGGAGACATACCGGCAAAGAGAAGAAGACCACGGAGAAGATGGATTCAGGGTGTAACTGATGGGTTGAACATGACGGCTGCAGCGGCAGGATATCTGGCCTATGAGAGAGAGAAATGACAAAGTATTGCTCAGGACAAACTATTTGATGATGGTGAGGCAAAATTACGTATTGAAGTAAAGAAATGTAAGTCTATAGTATGGGACACAGATCGATAGATTGAAAATGCCATTCTTTACACAAGAAATAGAATGCGGTCGTTTCATACAGCATGCCCTTTTCAGAACGCCGCTCTCATCACAGCCGTGATCTCCTGTCAGTTCTCCCGGTTCCGCCATCGTCATGATCAAGATTTCTTTAATGTCTTGTTACCACTATTGTCTTGGTCGCCCTCTGCCTCGTGTTTTAGAAACCATACTATCCATTGTTGTTTTTATAGACCACTGTGACGTTTAATCTGACCAAATTATTTCAGTTTCCGAGACATGATATTGTTACATGGAGACCAATGTTCTATATTTAGGTATTCTAGGCTGTCTATGTATCATCTTCTTTCTCCAGAACGTTCTACGAATTTTTTGCCAGCAGTTTGTTTTAAAAGCTTAAATTTTGTTCTTTAATGTTTGTATTTTGCCAGCAGTTTGTTTCAAAAGCTTAAATTTTGTTCTTTAATGTTTGTATTTTGCCAGCAGTTTGTTTCAAAAGCTAAAATTTTGTTCTTTAATGTTTGTATTTTGTTAGCAGTTTGTTTCAAAGGCTCCAATTTTGTTCTTTAATGTTCGTATTTTGTTAGCAGTTTGTTTCAAAAGCTTAAATTTTGTTCTTTAATGTTTGTATTTTGCCAGCAGTTTGTTTCAAAAGCTAAAATTTTGTTCTTTAATGTTCGTATTTTGTTAGCAGTTTGTTTCAAAAGCTAAAATTTTGTTCTTTAATGTTTGTATTTTGTTAGCAGTTTGTTTCAAAGGCTCCAATTTTGTTCTTTAATGTTCGTATTTTGTTAGCAGTTTGTTTCAAAAGCTTAAATTTTGTTCTTTAATGTTTGTATTTTGCTAGCAGTTTGTTTCAAAAGCTTAAATTTTGTTCTTTAATGTTTGTATTTTGCCAGCAGTTTGTTTCAAAAGCTAAAATTTTGTTCTTTAATGTTCGTATTTTGTTAGCAGTTTGTTTCAAAAGCTAAAATTTTGTTCTTTAATGTTTGTATTTTGTTAGCAGTTTGTTTCAAAGGCTCCAATTTTGTTCTTTAATGTTCGTATTTTGTTAGCAGTTTGTTTTAAAAGCTTAAATTTTGTTCTTTAATGTTTGTATTTTGCCAGCAGTTTGTTTCAAAAGCTTAAATTTTGTTCTTTAATGTTTGTATTTTGCCAGCAGTTTGTTTCAAAAGCTAAAATTTTGTTCTTTAATGTTTGTATTTTGCTAGCAGTTTGTTTCAAAGGCTCCAATTTTGTTCTTTAATGTTCGTATTTTGTTAGCAGTTTGTTTCAAAAGCTAAAATTTTGTTCTTTAATGTTTGTATTTTGTTAGCAGTTTGTTTCAAAGGCTCCAATTTTGTTCTTTAATGTTCGTATTTTGTTAGCAGTTTGTTTCAAAGGCTCCAATTTTGTTCTTTAATGTTTGTATTTTGGTCCATGATTCACATTCCCATGTTGCTACAAGAAAAATGTACAAACAAAGTACTATAGTTTTACAAAATACATAAACAGTGACGATAAACAGCAACGTTTCGACCAACAAGGCCTTTATCAAGCAAACGAACAAACAGGAGTAACAAATTAAAATGAAACACAAATGGACGACCAAATACCAACGTATCTAAGGAAAATCTGGAATAGTAACGAAATAAATGTAACACAAAAACACACATAAAAACTAGAAATAGAAAAGAAACAATGAAACATCTAGTAAATATATAACTTGAATACATGCAACATATACCCATATAGATTATAAAGCATGGGAAGAGAAAGTACTAAGAAGCATAAGAATGTAATACATGCAACATATACCCATAGAGATTACAAAGCATGGGAAGAGAAAGTACTAAGAAGCATAAGAATTCTAATACATGCAACATATACCCATAGAGATTACAAAGCATGGGAAGAGAAAGTACTAAGAAGCATAAGAATGTAATACGTTGAGCCCGCGTGGTCGCAAGGTACCATACAAAGAAATCAACCGATTCTCCAGAGCAAATCGACTACGATCATCAGAGGAACATGATCGGATGGCTGTGACCTGGACATCGCAAGCTCCTGAATGGCCAGTATCATTGAAATGGGTAGCTACAGGGGTCACAGAGCATTGGCGTATATCGCGCAGGTGTTGGGCGAATCGGTCACTGAGTCTCCTGCCGGTTTCCCAATATAGGCCTTGTTGCACCGCTTGCAGATTCTTCTTCTTCTTCAGCGATCTCTGGTCATGCGCTTAATTTACTGTGGACCACAAACTGGGCAGACAGCTTCAGGTCTGTCAGGTTTCCCCAAAGCTTAGTTTTCAGGTCGACTGGGTGTGGCCACATGTTGCTTCTCAGCTCACACAGAAGAGGACAGTCTTGCAGGATATGCTCTGGTGTCTGTTCTGCCTGCTGACACTGGCAGAGAGCTGTTTGACATATTCTAGTCTGTATAAGTGTTTGTTGAGTCTGCAGTGTCCGGTGCGTAGTCGAAATATAATGACCTGGTCTGTTCTGCTTAGGTCTTTGAGGAGTCTTTTCCATAATCATATCCAGTGTTTGTCTTCCAGTCTACTGCAGATTTTCTCTGTATGAGGGTTTTGACCTCTTGAAAAGACAAGGGTTGGTAAATTTGCTCTTTGGCACTGCCCTCCTTAGCTAAGACATCAGCACTCTCATTGCCTGCAATGCCACAGTGAGATGGAATCCACTGCAAGTGAATTTCTGCCTTTTCTGAAAGCTGAGCAAGTTCTCTTTGTAGTTTTTGTACTGTGCTGTCAGTGGATTTAGCCTCCAGGGCTTGTATAGCTGACAATGAGTCTGTAAGAAATACCATCTTGCTTGCAGCTGCTTGCAGCTTATTCATGTGCTGTGCTGCCATCAGAAGGGCTATGAGTTCTGCTTTGTAGTTGGAACATATTCTTCCAGTAGGAGCCGCTAGAGACACAGTGGTAGCATCTGGGTACCTAATGTACACTCCTGCTCCACCATTCATGGTTGCCTCCATTGCTGATCCATCTGTGTAAATTCTTATCCAGCTGTCTTCTGGAAACATGTAATGGAGATGTTCCATTGTAATTGCTTTTTCACTAGATTAGGCTCGGCATCTTTGCTTAATAATTTAGGGATGGAGGTTGAGAAGTTTAGTGGTACTGAGTCTGGTTCCCAGTGATCAAAAGCAATTCTTCAGGTATGGAATTATGATTTAGTAGTTCCAGGTATGACTTTCCTATTTCTTTTGCTTTGTGGTTTAGACTTGTACGCTTTAGTCTGTTCTTTGTTCTAGCCGCCATTTTTTCATGCAGTGGATGGTGGGCATTCTTTTGATCCTTTCAGTCTGTAGAATCACTTTTCTCCTTCTTCTGTCTTCCAAGGGCTGGATGTTGGCTGCCTTTTCCATTTCTACAATTGGTGTAGATTTCATGGCTCCCAAAATAGTACGCAGACACCTGTTTTGTGTTTTTCCAGTATCGATTTGTTTGAATGGGCTGCTGATATCCATGTCGATGATGCATATTCGAAGGTCGGTCTAACTGCACCAGTGTACACCTGACTCAGGATTCGAATATCAGCCCCCAGGTAGTTCCAGCTTCCTTTCGGCTTTCACCACTTCCAGTCATGTGAGTCAATGACTCTGGTAGCCCTTCATGCCCGTAGATAGGTTGTATGTTTGTTGTTGTTTCCATAACTTTAATTTTTTTAAAGGATGGGATTGTTAGATTTTAATGTCAGATCCAGCGCCTCCTTCATTGCTAATAACTCTTCCAAGGTATGTGAAAGCGGTTGTATCTCGGAGGGTTTTACAGTCAAACTAGAAGGTAAAACCTCGAGATACAACCGCTTCACTACTGAATGTTATGCATGAAGAAGGCGTGATCTGATTAAACAGACTGAGTAAAGCACGCAGTGCATTCGCGACCCTTCAGACCGCCTGGAAATCTGCCCAATACAGCATCAGAACCAAGACTAGTATCTATAACAGCTGTGTGCTGTCAACTTTGCTGTACGGATCGGAATGCTGGAGAATGACAGAACAGGATATGTCCAGACTCTCCGCCTTTCATACAACTTGTCTGCGAAAAATCTTACGCGTGTACTGGCCGACTACTATCTCGAATCAAGAATTGCTTGCACGATGCCAACAAGAGAATATGGGCACTATCATCCGAAGACGACGCTGGAGATGGATTGGACATGTGATGCGCATGGAGACTGGCTCCGACACGAAAGCTGCACTGAGATGGACTCCAGAGGGTAGGCAAAGCGTGGAAGACCCAAGACGACCTGGAGGAGAACGATAGAGCAAGAGCTGAAGGAAATAAATCATAGCTGGAGCACAATACAGAGGAAGGCCATGAACAGGGAAGAATGGTGTACGTTTGTTGCTGCCCTAAACTCCAGGGGCGTAACAGGCTAAAGAGAAAGAGGAGGTAGTTCCAGCCAGCTTCCGCATCACACTTTGTTTCCTCATAGCCTTTCTGTTTGTTTCCATTATGTGATGTTTCCATGTCAGACGACTGTCAAGCTTAACTCCCAAAAGGTTGGAGTATGGGAACGGGGAATGATATCATCGTTAAATTTAAGTCTGAAGTGTTCTTCCTTGTTGACAATGAGAAAAGCGTTGCTATAGTTTTGCTCCGGTTTATTTCTAGACCCCATTTACTTGCCCACATTATGACGCTGTTCAGGCTGGCCTGGAGTTTAAAGATGGCAGGACCCAGAAACTCTGAGGTGTACCACACAGCTAGATCATCAGCATGGAGAGAGTGTGATACATGTCTGGGCAGAGTTTGTGGCAGATCATTAATATATACCAGGAAAAGCAATGGGGACAGTACGCTGCCCTGTGGGACTCCTGCTCTTAATTTGAATCTGGGACTGTGCACTCCATCCAATTTTACAGATGCTTGTCTATGGGTAAGAAAGTCTTTTATCCAATAGTACATTCTACCCGTATTCCACTGCGTAAGAGCTTGAGTAGCAAACCATCTTTCCAGACTTTGTCGAAGGCCTTAGACATGTCGAAGAACACTGTGAGGGTTTCTTCTTTTCTTGGAAACCATTTTCTATGTCCTGTGCGAGGTATGCCACTTGGTCATCAGTGCTTCTATGCTGCCTGTAGCCTGTCTGGGCTGGATCCAGTTTATGGTTGGATTCTAAAACCACTGGAGTCTAGTGGTTATCACTCTCTCCAGCAGTTTTGCAGTGCAACTTAGCAAACTTATAGGTCTGTAGCTCTGCGGATCCTTTTGTCTTTTCCACTTTTGAAAATTGGGTGGATTGTGGCATTTTTCCAGATGTCTGGGACTCTCCTGTCTCCAACTATTGTTAAAAATCTGGAGTAGAAGACTCTGTGCTATTGGGCCTATTTGTTTGAGCATGTCGTTTGATACTCCATCTGGTCCAGGGCCTTTTACGATTGAGCTTTTTCAGTGCTCTCTGCAGCTCAGTCAGTGTGATGTCTACCTCCATACAGGGTTCACTTGTTGCTTTTTGAATGTAGCATTTATCTCACTTCTGACTTCTTTCCCTTGCTCCTGACTTATTGAGCATGAGCTTTCTTGCTTGTAACACTGGGCCATCAGGGTGGCTGCTCGCTTTCCTGTGAGAAGTTGTTCTCCTTGCTGGAGAACTGTTTTCCCTCTAGATGGGTTGTCATCGTTCAGGGCTTTTGTAAGTCTCCACAACTTTTGAGTATCTTTTCCATGTTCAAAGAGGCTGTCTTTTCTTTCCAGGATTTTCTACACTGCTGGTTTCTTTCTCTAACATAAAGGGCCCTTGCTCTATTGTGTTGCATTACATTTTGGTCCGTTGGTGCAAGTTCCATTGTATTTCTGGCACTGCAAAGCGAGCTATGGAGAACTTCCATCTCTGGTGTCCAATATGGCTTGTAGTTTTTCTCCTCCCTCTGGGTATAGCCTTTTTTGCAGCATCTAAATGGCTTTATTGAATGAACGTGCATCTCTGTCCACTTTTCCTGATTGATTAATTTCTTTACAGTACTTGTCTGCTAGTTCTTGGAATAGCTTCCAGTCTGCCTTTTGTAATTCCAACTAGGGGCAGAGTTTGTAAGTTCCTACTTGTTAATGTTATTTATGAGGAGTTTCACTGGTCTATGGTCACTCCAATCTGGTCGCAGACTTGCCTTTCGGTTATCCTGTGAATGTTGTCTGTAGCAAAGCCAGATCTGGGTGCTTGTTGTGCGCCCCCGTCGTGAGTAACATGTGGAGGATCATCTGGGTGGTTGAGAATGGTGAGACTGTTGGTGATCAGCCATTCTTCAAGGCTTTCACCTCGAGGATCTAGCGTGTCATAGCCCCAGCTTGGTGAGTGGCTGTTGAAGTCTCCTACTATAAGCAAGTTGTCATCTTGAACTTTGATAGCTTCCAGCTCAGTTTAAATGGAGGGTGGTGAGTATATATTGTATAGTGTCATCTCAGTGTTGTTGATAAGGAGTTGAACAGCTATGAATTATGTGCTCATCTGATTGGACCTGTGAAGTTCAACTGCCGGTATGGAATTACGAACTAGCTTGCAGATAATGGCATAGATAATATTACGGGACTCGCACGTGAAAGTCGGCGCTGCAACACTTGTGCTTATGTAATACAGACCCGCACGGTGTCTTTTCCAAAGCCACGTTCGTTGTTGAAGACAGTTTCACGTGCGAGTACCGTAATATTATCTATGCCATTATCTGCAAGCGGTGCAACAAGGCCTATATTGGGGAAACCGGCAGGAGACTCAGTGACCGATTCGCCCAACACTTGCGCGATATACGCCAATGCTCTGTGACCCTGTAGCTACCCATTTCAATGATACTGGCCATTCAGGAGCTTGCGATGTCCAGGTCACAGCCATCCGATCATGTTCCTCTGATGATCGTAGTCGATTTGCTCTGGAGAATCGGTTGATTTCTTTGTATGGTACCTTGGACCACGCGGGCTCAACGTATTACATTCTTATGCTTCTTAGTACTTTCTCTTCCCATGCTTTGTAATCTCTATGGGTATATGTTGCATGTATTACATTCTTATGCTTCTTAGTACTTTCTCTCCCATGCTTTATAATCTATATGGGTATATGTTGCATGCATTCAAGTTATATATTTACTAGATGTTTCATTGTTTCTTTTCTATTTCTAGTTTTTATGTGTGTTTTTGTGTTACATTTATTTCGTTATTATTCCAGATTTTCCTTAGATACGTTGGTATTTGGTCGTCCATTTGTGTTTCATTTTTAAATTTTTTACTCCTGTTTGTTCATTTGCTTGATAAAGGCCTTGTTGGTCGAAACGTTGCTGTTTATCGTCACTGTTTATGTATTTTGTAAAACTATAGTACTTTGTTTGTACGTGTTTCACTATTTACCAAGTTTTACTGCAGTCTTCCCCCTATTTCAAGAAAAATGTATGTCTTCAGAAGTTTTACTTTTGTTTTCATGATTGTGTTATAAGAGAGAGTTGCCCAGGATAGAGCGTTATGGAGAAATTGCTTGCAGGCCCTATGTAACGTATAACGAGAGGAATTATTATTAATTACCTTCTGAAAATTGCCATGGCTTATCCTTCCGATTTCTATTGTAGTTTCCATTGTAGCTAATTTCAAAGGCAAGATATACAACTTTTGTAACATTTTCAATGTCTTCATTATTGATAGCAATTTTGGGTTTACATTTTGTTTTGTCAGTGCATAGTTTGTTAAGCATAGTTTCCTATATATTCAGAATCAAGTTCTGGTCTTCACTGCATTTTTTAGTAAACGAAATTAGCCCTTTAAATACCTTATTGAGAGGAATATTGCGCATATTAGCTTTGAAATCATATTCTTGCCAATTCTAAATGGATCCACATGTTTGTGGTTGACATTTCTCAGTGTATGTTACACTCAGATGTTAAATAATTATTATGGGGAGAGAATATAGCTTTATCTTACATCCCTTTGCACTTTACACCATGCTGTTTCTCTAACAGCAGTTTGCTGTTCACTACATGTTTCGATTAGCTGGATCAAATGTGGTAGTAGACCCATGCTGTTTCTCTAACAGCAGTTTGCTGTTCACTACATGTTTCGATTAGCTGGATCAAATGTGGTAGTAGACCTATGCTGTTTCTCTAACAGCAGTTTGCTGTTCACTACATGTTTCGATTAGCTGGATCAAATGTGGTAGTAGACCCATGCCGTTTCTCTAACAGCAGTTTGCTGTTCACTACATGTTTCGATTAGCTGGATCAAATGTGGTAGTAGACCTATGCTGTTTCAGTTTATGATATTGTAATTAGTCTACGGCATAATCTATAAAACAGAGATCTACCTGTCAGTCCATCCAACCATCTATCTGTCTCATCTTCAAGTCATGTTTCATACATAAGGCCTCCACAAGAGATTTCCATTGCTGTCGGTCTGTAGCCTCTCTACTAATTGTTTCCCACGTTGTCACAATATTTCAACTCTCTTCTCCATATTTCCTTTGGATGTCCATGTCTTCTTTTTTCATATGCTGACCATCGGAGAGCTGTCCTAGTCAATGACCATACCGACATACATGCCCAATCGCCTCCATCTTCCTTTTAATTAATAGTGTACAGTTTGTTTATTTTAAAAGCTCTTCATTTGCTCCGGTACTTGGCCAGAAAATTTACAGGATTCTTCTACCAAATTTATATTCTGAAATATCTAGATATATAGATGAGAATTGTCACACGGCAGAGGTGCCGAGAAAATTTACAGGATTCTTCTACCAAATTTATATTCTGAAATATCTAGATATATAGATGAGAATTGTCACATGGCAGAGGTGCCGAAAAAATGAGATGCTAAAAGGAACAGAACACACACCACCCACATGTCCAACCCTGATCATGTATACCCCACCTGTGTTAGGAGATTGCATGCATTCCAGAATTGGACTGTAGTCACCTCTCCACATACTAGAGGTGCAACCACATGCATCTGAGGCTGTTGTCATCATCATGTGCGATGGATGACAATTTTATACATATATATATATATATATAGCAGCTGTAACTTTGAGTGAGATGTTTATTTCTGCCGTTTGATCTTTATCACGGTTTTGATACATTTTACTTCCTCCAGTACACCAAGTTTTGTAATATTTTCTCGCTGCTCAGATGATGGTTTCAGATTTGTAAAATTCAGATATTAAAGCCTCATGAGAGCCAAGATTTAAAGTATTCACACTCGTTACAAAAGGTCCAGGTTAGATAGGCCGGAAACATTACGAGGATGCATGATAAACACATTCCAAAGCAGCTAATGTATGGCAAGCTAGATCACAGCAAACAACTAGTAATTGGACATAAAAAATGCTTCAGACATTATTAAAATGCTTCATATAGTCTGAATTCCATGTGCTAGAAATCTCTCTTAGTGCAAGATTGGTGCTAGAAATCTCTCTTAGTGCAAGATTGGTGCTAGAAATCTCTCTTAGTGCAAGATTGGTGCTAGAAATCTCTCTTAGTGCAAGATCGCTAAATATGGCGCTGCAACACCACAAAAGAAACATATAGTTGAGAATCATTGTACTGCTGAGGCATAAAAAAAACAAGCTGCACAAAAAAACACTAACATGTCGAGTCCTGATCATGTATGCCCCACCTGTGGTTGGGAATTGCATTCTACAGTCATCTCTACAAATACCAAACAAGTGCAACAACACATGCCTGAGGCTGCTGTGATCATCACATGCGATGTACTGCTATTGACACATCAGTTAACTCCATCACTTCTCACAAGTTTTGAGCATATATTGATCAAGCTTCACATTACATTCTAGTTAGCACACAAAATATGGAAGAAACTTTGCAAAATGCAATACAAATTTTATTGATTCAAACATTTTCTGGCAATTAAAAAACACAAAAATCAATATCAAATAAACATAAAAGAGAACGCTGGAAATTTATAACTTCATTATCTGTTGCTTTCTAGACTCACAAATCTCACCTTTTATACACTACACAACAAGATCGCCAAATGTGGCGATGTAACAACACAAAAGGAACCTGCATAGCTGAGAATCATCGTGCCGTTGAGGCAGAGAGAAAACGAGCTGCGCAAAAAGACAGAACGCACAACACACACACATGTCTAACCTTGATCATGTATGCCCCACCTGTGGTCAGGGATTGTGTTCTAAGATTGGACTCTAGTCCCATCCGCACACACCAGAGAGGTGCAACAGCACACGTCTGAGACCTGTCATCATCGCTTGTGATGGACGGCTATTACACAATAGCCATTTTTATGACAATTCTAAAATTAATTTATTTCCTTCAGCATAATACTTTACAATTCTATTGTACTTATTTTAGATTTGAATATTCAAACTATAAATGCATGTTCTGTAACAAATTAAACAGGCCCGTCACCAGTTCTCTTGTCCAACCCCCTAGTAGATACGAATTTTCCTTTTTTAATTTTCTTCTGTTTAAGTGCAGAGTAGGATTATTTCCTGCCGCAGGTGAATGATAGAATTACCTACCAACTGGGTCAATGATGGGTGTCTTTGCTACACAATTTATACATCTTTTCCTTTCCTCTGCTCCTGTTATACCTTTAAGCTACAGGGTATGCAAATAGTTCTGGAAGGCAAAGAATGTCCTAGAATGAGCCTCATATATGGTGGTTCCTATCACGTATGATATTTCTGTGGTTCATTGACTGCATGGAACAGCCGTTGGCTTTTAAACCATTATATCTGAATAGTAGTGTTCATTCTAGGGTAATTTGGTAGTGATCGTGTACACGACCGAACCATTTGGTTTGTTGTTTTTTTAGTATGATCTAGCAATGATCGCGATAGAGTATGATCTAGCACTGGTTTTTTCTTCTCTACCATATTTCTAATAGTTTCTAATTATGATTTTACTTTTAATTATTACTCTCATTATTTCCTACAGATACTTATTTTGGTTGTAATTTTCCTTTCCTCATCTACCATAAGTATCCAATTTTAACTGGTAGCACAAAAGTTAGAATGAAGATCGCATTGTATAAGTCTGTGTGTAAAGATACTACATCAAGTAGAGCAGAACAAGTTCAAAGTTTACAATATCAGAGGCAGCTGCCATGGACCGAAATGACAAATGCACTGAGAGTCTTTCCGAAAAGAGAAGTTTCAGGGTTGTGAATCCCTCACTGACCAGATTGAGATGGGTGTCGATATTGGTGCAGCCCGAAAAGAATGACGTACCAAATATGCTAAGAGATTGATTAATCAACATCGAACTGGCGTGTTGGGCCACGTAACACTGGCTGGATCTGTTGAGGCGGAGATTGGAGCTATGATAATAGTCCTCATATAACTGATATTCAAAGTTTTGATACTAAAATCTCCAAAAGGAAATTAGCGTAGCATAGTGGTATTGAGCATGGTTTGTACATCATGGTATGTACATAGTAGAGCATAGTTTATACAACAATGTATGTTCTTCAATGATACAGTTATGTTTGAGTTCTTTTCTCTTTGTTCATATGTGATATCGTGTACATAATATTTAAAAATTGGAGTATCTGTGCATTTTATACCTACTCCGGACAGGAGCCAGAATTAGACTGCTCTAGCACTATAGAGAATTCTGGAGAATGACAGAACAAGATATATTCAAACTTTCCACCTTCCATACAACTTGTTTGCAAAGATCTTATGTGTGTTTAGGCCCAATACTATCTCTAACAAAGAACTGCTTACACAGTGTCAAAGACAAATGTTTTATCCACTTTGATACAAAAACCGCCATGTTATACAGTAGCATGTTGTCAGATATTCTAATAATACCAGTATTTCTATAATATTGTAAGCAGTAGACACAAGTTCTAATAATACCAGTATTCCTATAATATTGTAAGCAGTGGACACAAGTTCTAATAATACCAGTATTTCTATAATATTGTAAGCAGTGGACACAAGTTCTAATAATGAAAATTATCATCAAGGTGCGTATCCTTTATAGGACTTTACCCTGTGCATCTGAAATTCACTTTGTCTCTAGCCAGTTCACCCACTTCGCCGATGGTCATATTCATGGTTTCTTTAATATCTTGAAGCCATCTTCTTCTTGGTCTGCCTCTGCGTCCTGGGACCCTGCCCTCTAATATTGTTCTCTCCAGGCCATCGTGACGATTGATGTGACCAAAGTATCTAATTTTGCTCTAATAATGAAAATACTCAACTAAAACAACACCACATTGACTGTCACAGTGCTATCAAGGATAAATTTGTGTTGGTCACATGTGAAGATGGCTGTTCATCCATGTTTGTATTCAGTAGATTAAGTAACTTCTCTGCATGTTCTTTTTCTTCCTGTATTTTTAAAAGGAAACAGAACAAAAATCACATAAAAATGATACACAAATCTGGTAACATAATATGCTGAATTCTACAATCCTCATTTTCCCTAGACAACTAAAAAAAGCTTTTTTATTTCATCATTTTGGCTGTGTGGTGCCGGGGCCCGAAGGGAAGCAAAGAATAGTGTCACTGCGACCTACAAGACATGTCATAAGAGGCAACTGTTGTATGAACTAGGTAAGCTACCCTAGTAAATAAAAAGCATCGCAGTAATCGGATGTGCTGGCCTACTTATAGGCGCATAACTGGCCCAATGTACAATCGCTATTAGGCTCAGATCACATACAAATCACACAGAGTGGTTAACAAGTGCTCGATATGGAGCGTTTGAAGAAGAATTTCATCATTTTTATTTACCAAACAGTTTTTTGGTCCATCCTTATCCTCTACACATTCTCTCGTTCATGCATTAAGTAAAGTATAATTTCTCTACACATTCTCTCGTTCATGTATTAAGTAAAGTATAATTTCTCTACACATTCTCTCGTTCATGTATTAAGTAAAGTATAATTTCTCTACACATTCTCTCATTCATGCATTAAGTAAAGTATAATTTCTCTACACATTCTCTCGTTCATGCATTAAGTAAAGTATAATTTCTCTACACATTCTCTCGTTCATGCATTAAGTAAAGTATAATTTCTCTACACATTCTCTCGTTCATGCATTAAGTAAAGTATAATTTCTCTACACATTCTCTCATTCATGCATTAAGTAAAGTATAATTCCTCTACACATTCTCTCATTCATGCATTAAGTAAAGTATAATTTCTCTACACATTCTCTCGTTCATGCATTAAGTAAAGTATAATTTCTCTACACATTCTCTCATTCATGCATTAAGTAAAGTATAATTCCTCTACACATTCTCTCATTCATGCATTAAGTAAAGTATAATTTCTCTACACATTCTCTCGTTCATGCATTAAGTAAAGTATAATTCCTCTACACATTCTCTCATTCATGCATTAAGTAAAGTATAATTCCTCTACACATTCTCTCGTTCATGCATTAAGTAAAGTATAATTTCTCTTCACATTCTCTCATTCATGCATTAAGTAAAGTATAATTTCTCTACACATTCTCTCATTCATGTATTAAGTAAAGTATAATTTCTCTACACATTCTCTCGTTCATGCATTAAGTAAAGTATAATTTCTCTACACATTCTCTCATTCATGCATTAAGTAAAGTATAATTTTTCTACACATTCTCTCATTCATGCATTAAGTAAAGTATAATTTCTCTACACATTCTCTCATTCATGTACTAAGTGAGCCTCATTTCTCTACACATTCTTTCATTCATGTATTAACAGAGCCTCCTTTCTCTACAGATTTTCTGATGTATTAAGTGAGCCTCAAACCAATTTCTAACATACTCTCTCATTCATACGAACGCCTGTGTGGTGCTGGGGCCCGCAGGGAAGCAAAGAATAGTACCACTGCAACCTACAAGGCGACTGTAAGAGGCGACTGATGTAGGACCTAGGGAAGCTACCCTAGTAAATAAAAGGCATCGTATAAATCGATGTGTTGGCCTACTTGTAGGCACATAACTGGCACAATCGCTCTTAAGCTCAGATCACATAAAGCGGTTAATAAGTGGTCGATGTGGAGCGTTCCAAGAAGAAGATATCATAAGAAAGTTTGATTTATTTGTTACCTGAAATGGTTCTTTGCCCTCCAGGAACTTGATTCTCTGACACAAAAACGATCTGACATCCAACTCTGCACTCAGACACTTTTCTCTGGCAGCTGCATGACCAGAAATAATGCTGACAAGAGCATCCATGATGTGCTCATGTGTAGCATCATGATCTTCATCTTTGAGAATCTGTACCAACTGTTCTATCACTCCTTTGGCTACAAGATTATCTGAAACAAGTTGTCACATGACAGATCACAGTAGTCACATGACAAATCACAATGTAAACTTAAAGTAGATAAGTAGTCACATGACAGATCACAATGTAAACTAAAAGTGGATAAGTACTCACATGACAGATCACAATGTAAACTAAAAGTAGATAAGTAGTCACATGACAGATCACAATGTAAACTAAAAGTAGATAAGTAGTCACATGACAGATCACAATGTAAACTAAAAGTAGATAAGTAGTCACATGACAGATCACAATGTAAACTAAAAGTAGATAAGTAGTCACGTGACAGATCACAATATAAACTAAAAGTAGATAAGTAGTCACATGACAGATCACAATGTAAACTAAAAATATAGAAGTAGTCACATGACAGATCACAATGTAAACTAAAAGTAGACAAAGTCTGGAAGATTCAACTTATTATTTCAAATTTATTATAGACATTCAAGTATCCATTTTGAGCTGAATAAACTAGGAAATTGACTGTACTGGAAACAGAACCCGATATGTTGGTGACTGAAACCAACGTATATCACTGTTCTATGCATACTCCTATATTAACATGTAGTTCGATATCTGCTGGGGTGATTAAGCACCTACGGGTGAGTGCTATGATGTCTGTTCAACAACCAATCCTGTGCCAGTTGTTTGTTCCTACCTTCCTTTCGTTCACTTGAAATATTGTCTATATATTCAACATTGACTCTTGTATAAACTTCAGTCTTTTGTAGCACACACAGAGGTCTGTGTAGTTTTCTGTCTAGTGCTGTTTCATTAGGCCAGCGAGTTTATTGTTGGTTCAAATCCTGTGCGTCTGAACTTGCCGATATCCTATATATGTCATGTAACGCTAAGTTTCTTGTATTACCTGGGTAATCTTAATTGTTTCAAACATGGTCCTCAAATTTCATAAACCCGTCCTTATTTTTTGTTTTTGATGTCCAGTAGACTTGTTCACTCAGCATGAGCTTCCTTTCACGTTTGGCCCATACTGTTCATTCTGACAGTGGGAATCTGTCTCAAGATTGCTGGACACGAATAGCACTTTCTTTTCTTTCAAATGTTTCTCTAACAATATACAAAATTTCCGGTGCAGAGCTATTAACAACTGTCCCCAACCTGAAGGACAGGCTGCCATTTTTGTCTGCCCCTTGGATGATCCTGCTCAAAAAAATTTTCCCACTGGCATAGCTTGCTGGTTCACTAACCTACTTACTCTAGCCCTGCCAACACTGCAGGGAACCTGGCACAAGTATGAGATACAAATCTGTACTTGATAAAGGATCACAAACAATAAAGATATTTAGTAGAAAAGGATTGTTGCTGGAGTTAAGGAGTTTGTGCAACACTCTTGGTAAATGGCATGTCATTTCTGCAGGCAGGGACGGAGTAATATGGGAAACTCCGGTGCAATGAAGTTGATCTTTCGCCGTTAGACTCTTTTTTCAAAGTAGAGAAATGATATCAAGCAATAAAGCAATTAGTAAAAAACAATTGGTTTGCACTGCAAATTGTCAGTTAAACCAAAGCATCAACTAAACTGTAACATTGTCTGTATATGTGGGTTGCATTGTATATTTGATTGTATATGCTACAAACAATATATAAAATCTATTAGAAAATAACATGGATGTTATATTTTATATATAAACTCTATCACAGCATAAATGTGACCTTTGGCCTCTTCTTACCCACCTTTCAGTGCTGGGTTGGAATTACAAATGGAGGACATCATGAAGGTAGTTTTGACTCGAAGTCTGTCATCATTACTGCGGAGCGATTTCACAAGTACAGAGAGACCATCATGTGCTATGAAATGTTGTAGGGCTTCTGCATTGTTTCTAACAAGGCCTGAATTTGACAAAACAACAAACAAGTAACAAATGATGATAGATAAGTTACAGAATGATGATAGATAAGTTACAGAATGATGATAAATGGTATCGCAATGATGGCATTACTATTAGTTATGTATAATTCTAGCTTCATTGACAAAGCAACGAAACATTTACTAGAAGGGAGATATCAGTGATAAATAATGTGAATTAACCAAAGAATGAAAAATCACATCTCTCGTTGACATGACTATTGGAACTGTCACTACACTATTCTTTGTTATTCATCCTGTCCTCTTCATATCTATAACAGTGTGTCTTCTAGGTTCTTTCACTGCCACAGATGACTTTTGTAGTCTTCAATTTACAATGTGATTCTTGTTTATTAAAAACTCTTTCCAAAATGACTGTGCCTGTGATCAGATTGATTTGGTGCCAATAGCCAGAGTTCTAACGATTTTACTGTATTTTTTCTATATACCAACACTTCAAAATGAGTGATATAGCTTGACATAGCTGAATATACAAAAGTTCAAAATAACTCTTAATTGGACTTTTTAGCGAGCAATAGTTTAAAAACAGACTCAAAATCTGATCCACGAATTGTAATTGGATTTAAAATGATGTTGATCATAGATGGGTAGGAGGTAACTTGTGGGTACAGGGGCTAGTGATGCATCTCACCTCAAAAACAAGGGTATGAGACTACCACTGTTAGATCAAAATATGCAGAAAACCAATTGAAATGAAATATTGCTGAGACTGAAGAATGAACATTCTAAAGAAATTGTAAAACTTACTCCTGAGCAAACATTATCACAAAGACTCAGTCTTATGTTTAATGGATGATTTTAAAAAATGATTATCCTGAGATAAACTTGGCTTTACATGACATCAATACGACCCTCTGCCACATTGCTAATAGGTGAACACACTATTTACAGTGAATTTAAGCTTATATATTGAAGTATTTTTGACATATAAAAGAAAACAGCCGGAGAAGACCATTATGAAATGAGACATCCTGGTGAAGAGAATAAGGAATAAAAAGTAGAGTATCCATTGCCATCTTGGTGAACTAGAGATATGAATGTGCCAAGAATAGAACTCTTATGCTTTGTGACTGAATCTAGTATACTAATCAATGTGTCTGCACCACTGTAACCTGTTTTATTTCATGATTAAATCTAGCACATTTTAACTCTTTCCACACAGTTATTTCCTCAAGTTTTAAACAGTTAATTCAAGAAGGGTAAAAAAAAAATTGTATTCATAACTACTCGTCAATAAATAAACATGTATATGTATATATCTTATTATATACTAATTGAAGAAAACTGGACAACCTATTAGAATACGGATAAAAAGTAGAAGTAATATAGTAGAAGTAAAACTAGAAAGACTTTTTATAGAGAAAATAACTCTAATCATGCAGTGTACGGCAAATGGCGTTCAATGGACTTCCGCTGTGACGCAGTGTGCAGCGATAAGCGTGGAAAGAGTTCATCAATGTGTCTATTTGACCATAACCTGTTTTATTTCATGATTAAATCTAGCACATTAATCAATGTGTCTATACGACCATAGAATTCAGGAGTGATGAAATCAGAGAAATGTCTGGTCAACCGCCAGTGACAACTGTTATAAGAAATCACACTGGAATCTAAAATGATAAAAATTACAGAGCAGCTCACCTATTTGGGTAGCAATTTTGATTGCACAGGAAATGTTAAAAAGAAATTATGATACGAATTGGCAAAGCAACATCAGCTTTTAAAAGTCTAAATAAAATATGGAACTGCAAGTTATATAGTATTAAAACTAAATTACGAATTTTCAATTCAAATGTTGTATCAATCCTAACATATGCCAACGAGAGTTGGAAAATGACTAAAGATATAGAAAGCAAGTTGAATGCATTTGAAAATAGATGTCTGCGAAAAATAATGAATATAAAATGGAACGAATTCAGGAGCAGTGATGAAATCAGAGACATGTCTTGTCAACCACTAGTGACAACTGTTATAAGAAAGAGAAGATGGAGATATGTTGGGCACACCGTGAGGAGAAATGATCAACGAATATCAAAGCAGGCATTGAAGTTTGATGTAAAGGGTTCAAGAAAGAGAGGTCGACCTAGGGAGACCCTGAAGCGAACTTTGCTGAGAGAGGCAGAAAATATCGGTCTCAGTTCCATGGAGGAGATTGAGCGAGTTGCCCAGGATAGAGCGGTATGGAGAAATTACTTGCAGGCCCTATGTAACGTATAACGGACGAGAGGAATTATTATTATTATTATAACCTGTTTACGCTGATGATCTGGTAATATGGTGCACAAATAGTATGCAACAGTGGCCACCAAATTGATACAAAGAGCTGTAGATGCCTTAACCTCATGGGCAAACAGATGGTGTGTCAGCATCAACACAGATAAGTGCAGCACTACACTCTTTACTCTCTCTCCCAAACAAAAGCTGGCACCATTAAAATAAATGGAGAACTGCTAAGAGAAGACAAGCAACCCACCTATCTCGGAGTTACATTCGATGATAGACTGACGTGGAAGCAGCACATCAACAAAGCAGCAGCAAAGGCCAGAAGGAAGTTAGCCATCCTGAGAAAATTAAGTGGAACCACATGGGGCGCCAGTCAAAAATACTTAAAAATATTTATCAGCAGGGCATATGACCACACCTGGAATATGGGTCAGCTGCATGGCGTCCAGCATCAAATACCACATTAGGAGAACTGGATAAGGTGCAAAACCAGGCGCTTTGTGTCATCACAGGAGCAATGAAAACAACACCAATAATGGAGATGGAAAGAGTGGGGGAATACAAGCACTGAGAGAACGCAGAGACACAAAAGTGATGACGCAGGCAGAAAAGTTTCTGAGTATGCCAAGCCACCCAATGGAAAACAGATTCCAAAATCTAGCATTGGGACGGCTGAAAAGAAGCAGCTTTATTCACCAGGCCAAAAGACTGAATAGGCAAACCTCAGACCTACCAAAAGTTGGCATTCCCTAAAGTCTGTGCCAGAGCAAACCCCTTGGAGAGAGGAGACTGAACCAGAAGTATGTATCCAGACAGAAGTGAAAGGAATATTCGACAAGGATGAGCAGAACAGCATACAACGCAAGACAGTCACTCTCAGTTTACTTGATGAAGAATACCCACATGACCTCTGGGTCCGGTATACACAGATGGGTCAGCAGAAAATGCAGTGAAGAATGGAGGAGCAGGAGGGTACATAGAATACCCAAACAACGCTAGAGATGCGATTAAAGTACCAATGGGGAAATTCTGTCACAACTATGATGCAGAAATTCAGGCAATCAAGGTGGCAACTGAAAACTGTTGAATACCAGACCCGATCCTCAACCTGTTGTATTTTTGACTGATGCAAAATCAGCACTCCAAGCACTTCAGTCCAGAAAATTGCCAGGTCTACAGACCCTACTGTCTAAATTGTCCAAGCATCGCAGGGTCGTCTTGCAGTGGAATACCAGGAAATGAAACAGCAGACCGATTGGCAAGGAAGGTGCTGCAGGAGAGCAGCCGGATGTGCCAGTTACCTACCACCAAAAGAAAAGGATGATTAAATCAATGAGAAAGCCACAAATACCAACACAAGACGATTACTATATGAGCAGATTGGAACAAGTTGTGATTCTGCGCCTTAGAACAGGACACAATCGGCTCCGCAGCCACATGTATACAAAATTCAAGATTGTCAATTCAGCCATATTTACATGTGGACAGGCAAACCAGACTGCAGAGCACATACTTCAAGACTGCCCCAAATATGATACACTGAGGCAAACTCACTGGCCTAACGAAACAACACTCGACATAAAACTACACGGACCTCTGTGTGAGCTACAAAAGACAGTGAAGTTCATACAAGAGACAACATTGAATATATAGACATATTTCAAGCGAACGAAAGGAAGGAAGTATAACCTGTTTTATTTCATGACTAAATCTCAAACATTAATCAGTTTGTCCATATCACCATAAACTAATTTATTTTATGATTAAATCTAGCACATTGATCAATGTGTCTATATGACCATAAACTTAGTTATTTCATGATTAAATCTTGCACATTAATCAGTTTGTCCATATCACCATAAACTTATTTATTTCATGATTAAATCTAGCACATTGATCAATTACAGCACAGCCCTTTCAATGATAATATGTTAATGACATGCTTCAAATAGTCATACTATGTACTATAATATGCGTGATGAAATGTGAAACACACTACTCACATGAGATAGCATATAATGCCTTGACCATGACTGTAGGATTAGGATCAGTTTCCAGCAGCAAAAGCATTGGTGGCAACAGTTTCAATGTGATCAATGCTGTCTGAGCAAGAGGGTTATTTTGTGATAAATTTCCCATAAGTTCTAGACATCTCCATCTGATCTCACTAACCTCGCTGCTAAGTAACTTGGGCACAACTCGGAGTCCATTAATCTTGATCAAATCTGCAGACATCAAATATTCAGTATTTTAAAATGATGTGGATTAATCCACTAACAGAACGGCTATATAGAATATGTAATTAATTCTGTGAATTAGAAGGTCATCATAGACTATTCATAATATGTCATTTAGAAGGTAAACAGACTATACGAAATGTCATTTAGAAGGGCATCATATAATATACATAATACGTCATTTAGAAGGTAAACAGACTATATGGAATGTCATTTAGAAGGGCATCATACTATACATAATACGTCATTTAGAAGGTAAACAGACTATACATGTCATTTAGAAGGACATCATAGACAATACATAATATATCATTTAGAAGGTAAACAGAATATATGGAATATATCATTTGGAAGGGTATCACAGACTATACATAATATATCATTCAGAAGGGCATCATAGACTACATAATATGTCATTTAGACGGTAAACAGACTATACAGAATGTCATTTAGATGGTAAACAGACCATACAAAATATCATTAAGAAAAGCATCATAGACTTTACAGAATATGTCATTTAGATGGTAAACAGACTATACAGAATGTCATTTAGATGGTAAACAGACTATACAGAATGTCATTTAGATGGTAAACAGACTATACAGAATATGTCATTTAGATGGTAAACAGACTATACATGTCATTAAGAAAAGCATCATAGACTATACATAATATGTCATTTAGATGATAAACAGACTATACGGAATATGTCATTTAGAAAGGCATCATAGATAATTATCAAGTAACAAGATTATAAAAGACTACAGAGATGTGGTTTTACAAGAAGAAAAAAAGGTAAACTGGTTAAAATCGACGTTTTCATTCAATGTGACCAAGCATCATCAGGTCCTGTCGCTCAAGGTACATTTTGCTCAAACCTACTGATAAATTTTACTCAAACTACACAGCAGAGGCTCAAGCACTATTACAGGCCGCAATCATGATTAACAACACCAACTCTGACTACCAACAAGTGGTTTTTTTCACAAATGCACTATCCGTTCTGCATGCCCTCCAGAGTAAACTCCCAATCCTGAGAAAGTTCAGCAAGATTTCTGCCAACAAGAGAGTTACACTACAGTGACAAACGAGAAAGCAGACAAACTATCAAAAAGGGAGCAGAATGTGAACAAGTAGAAAACGAAATCACCTACTTTGAAAAAAAAAAAGCTATTGTGGACTTCAGAAAAGAACCTAAACTATCCAACGATGACTACCACACACTCGACAGACAAGGACAGACTATCATCTTCTGACTCAGGATAGGATATAATGGACTGAACAAACACCATCACAGGCTACAATTGTCCCAAAGAAAAATTGGCTACCTTTTGTAAGGTTCATGTACAATGATTGATTGACTAGACCATCATCATTGCACTTCGGTGAGTAACTATGTGTGCTTTAATCTCTTTCTTACACAGGAAGATCTCAGCTGCAGTGCACAACTCCATAGCACCGGCGAGGGTCCCCGATGTAATTTTGAAGATGGTAAAGATATTTTTACTGAATTTCTCCATGGCAGTGACTTTCCAGCATACTCTTCTTAATTTTGAACTGCCAAGAGTTCTTTACATGCTCAAATTGAGCATGGGACCTATGTTTTATTGTCCCTCTCCAATAGGACTAGGAACTCAATCTAAGCTACACTGAGATCAGGAATCTCTGGAAACATATCCCGATGGCTCCACAAGGGAGCGAACCTTTGGTACAAGAGGCGAGCACCAGCATGAAGCTATGGTTATAATTGTCATAACAATAACTACAATAATACAGAGTAGGTGCAGCAAATATTTCTTCATATTGTCTGCTTAAGTGAGCAAATTATGTTATGGTGTCTGTCAAGTTTTTTGAATGCATATAAAATTCTGCATTTACAGTGATGCACTAAATCTGCAGTGAATAATATCAATCACAGTAGTATACCTCCAGCAATGTCCATGTCTTCTCCCCAATCTTGGAGCTCAGACAGTGCACGGATCTGTTGTTCAGTGCCAGTTTCAGTGTCAACTTCAGCTTCTTCAATCATTTTTAAGCAGAAAGACATACGTTCAACAGGGTTTGTAGTCATTTCACTCATAGCTTCTTCCAACCATCTCCTCCTCTGAGAATGCAATAATTTTTGAAAAAATAATTTTAAAGTAATTAAATTATTGCAAACTTATATATAATAATAATATCATATTTCCCGCAACCTTTTCAGATCTTAGGGTTAAAGTGTCTGTCATTTAAGAGTCCCTAGTGTGCATGAGATATGAGGGCCAATTCCTTTCCACATGTGTGGAACATAAGAGTGCGGGATTGAAGCCACAACCCTCTTGTGAACATTCTGAGCACCCTTATAGAGTGTGACTTGAAGATTGGAATATCTTCGAGATACAAAGCAGCGACTGAGGTAGGGGCCTAGGTAACCTACCCTAGTAAAAAAAAAAAGCGTAGCAAAAATCTAATGTGCTGGCCTTCTTGTAGGCACTCAACGTACAATTACTCTTAGGCTCAGATCACATACAAATCACAAAGATTGGTTTAACAAGTGATCGATATGAAGCGCAAGAAGAAGAATTGTAATCAACACCCATGTGTCCAGGAATGAAGATAAATGTCTTCTTCTCTTCCACCATTACTTCTTTATAGAAGTGTTGGGGGGGAGGCGTAGTAATCTTGTGTGTGCTTGTTTTAAGGCACTTTGTAAGCTGATATTAATTTTTGTAAGGCTGTTCTTGATGCCGTCGCTCTATCTTTGTGTGGTCTTCCTCTTGCTTTGTACTCATTATACTTTTTCTGTGTGGCTCTCTGTGGTAGGCGATACCAGAGCATTCTTGTCAGGTGTCCAAACCATTTAAACTATTGCTCTTTTATAAATTGCATGACTGGTTTCACATCCAGTCTTCTGATTTCTTCATTTCTAGTTTTGTCTCGTATTGTCACACCTGCAGCTATTCTAAGACACCTCATCTCTGTCGTTATGATTTTTCGCTCATTAGCTGCTGTTATTGGCCATGTTTGACACTGGTAACATAGTAGAAGATAAATGTAATTCTGTTAATTATTGACTTGTAGTGATTCAGTTCATTGCCTGTGCACTGAACCAGCCTCCACCTTCCGGATTATACTCACTGAATCACTCATAATACATACATAAGTGTAGTTTTGTGACTCAGCCAGAGTAGGTCCTTAGTCACCACCAGTACCTCAATTGTCATGCTACTTGTCATATTAAATGCACCACTGGCTTTCTTGATCTTTCTGCTGTATGTGCTTGCCGAGAAGGCCCAAACAATTTACACTTGCAGCTAACAACAAAGAACTGACTAATGCTTCACACTGGATCTTGGAACACAGATTGTCATAATGAGATCCACACCTTCCATGAGGTAATGCCTTAGTTAAATAAGCGAGTACACATAATTTTCAATTTCAGTACACAGATTCAGTTGAAACATCTTATATAAGTGACTCTTATATCTTAGATAGATATTGACACTTACCTCTTCAGACATTGGCTCAAAGTTTGTGCCACTAGGAGCATCTTCACTTCTGGTAGCCTCCAAACAGAACTTCAATAAACCCTTCATATCCTTGAACGGCCTCTGTTCACAAGGTCTTCTGTTGTCTTCATTTGACATGGCTAAAATATGCATGACAGAAAGGTTATTAAGATTGACAGATTAATCAAGAAAAATGTCTATTATGTACAGGCTCTGTGAATATATGCTTTTTGGTTATATATGTAAAATATATGTGGTCGCAGTTGGCTACAAATCCAGATACACCTCTGGTATAAATTTCTTCTTGTCCTAGGATAGAAAAAGCAATCAGTGGCTGACATGCTTTATGGCATCTTGTAGGGCATCAACAAAATCTCTCTTCGCTGTACTGGGTCCACGGTTATCCTTCACAGAATACGTCAAGTGTGACTTACACTGAGCATCTACTGTTCTCTGCCCTTACTGTGCTCAGGTCTTTGGTTTACCCTTCTTTCACTTTCCTCCATCTTCGTTCGCCCGCTGTGAATTTGGGAATTAGCCATGATGCCTGGTATGAAGCTTCTGACTGATTTTTGTGTGATAGCTTGCTTTACCATTTGACTGGTGTCCCTTGCCTAGCAGGTGGGCCTTCGCTGACTTCATGGGTACTTTCCTTCTAAAGCACATTAGTTCTTGTGATGGTTTTGGATTGCTTCTGAGGAGAAGTCCTATCCAACTTCAGTATCAACCTTTTCCCAGTGAATTTCTTTCTGGTTGCATCTGTCAAGTAGTTCTAGGATGTGGATTTCGTTTGGCAAAAATGGTATGAACATCAGTTCTTTTAACTTTTTTAAATTAATTAATTTTATATGTAGAAAGCCGTGATAGTGTAGTGGCTAGTGAATTCGCTTCTTATCTTAGGCATCACCCGAGTGGTTACCTGGCCCAGATTTGGGAGGTAAAAATAGAATCACTGTTACCTGCCATGCGTGTCGTAAGAGGCGACTAAGAAGGTTAGGCTGAAATCGGATGCACATTTCCTAAACGTGGCGAAGTCTATCAAGTCTATGCGTTTAGGGGCCTACCAAACCAATGTGCAACGTATATACGTTATTGGCAAAGATCACACATATCACAAAGAGTGGTTAAAATTGGTCGTAAAGAACGAAGAAGATCTTAGGCATGCTGTCTGGGTTCAATTCCACAGTGGAAGTGGAATTTAATTCTGCCCACAGCTCTTAGGTCATCCCAGCCTCATTTGGGTACCAGAAAAGCACTTGGAAGTAAAGACCACTGGTGTGCTGATGGTCAGTCAATGAAAAATACTGAGCTAACATTGTATTCCCAACACAGTATGAAAAAAGTGTTCTTTTTTAATATTTGATTATATTTGACATCAAATAATTGAAAAGAAATTGATGTCTGTATGATAGAAAAAGCAGAAAACTAAATGTGTTTTGTGTGTATTTTGATCTGCAAAGAGAAATTTGTATCCAATTTTAAAATTGATATTACCCGTTCACATATAGTGGACTGTTTTTCCCCATTTACCAATGTGTATGATTAATTATTCGATAATCTAGTCTAATCACCAATGGCTGATTGAACACGCCATGCATGTATATATTTTTAAAACAAGATAACTGATATAATAACTGACCCATAACTCTGTAAAGATAACATGTAAAGAGTTGAAAATGGTCACATTGGCCTATAAATTCGGCTACACTGTCCAAATTTCATAGTTTGGTGTTCTCATATTTTTCTAAGGATACACAAACGAACATACAGTTAGATTAACTATAGTTAGTAGTGAGTTTATAATTAACATCCAGCCAAACTACTTCTAGCAGTCATGACATTTATAAAACTGGCAGTTCAATCTATCTAGTATCTTGGTTAATATGTATGTTACAAAATTATCATGTAAAAGTTGTTACTAAGTTAACTCTTTCCACGCCCATTTATTTTCTCAATTTTAAGCAGTTAATTCAAGGGAAGTAAAAAAAAAAATTTTTTTTAATTACGATCCCAACTACTCGTCAATAAATAAACATATATATATTATTATATACTAAATTGAAGAAAACTGGGCAACCCAATAGAATAACAAAGTTGAAAAGTAGTATAAGTAAACCAGTAGAAGTAAAACTAGAAAGACTTCTTATAAGGGAAGCAACTCTATGGCGCAGTGTGCGGCTTAAAGCGTGCAACGGACTTCCGCCGTGGCGCAGTGTGCGGCTTAAAGCGTGGAAAGAGTTAAGTAAGTTAGTGTAAGTTTCTCCAGTATTTGGTTTCAAATGGTTATTTATTAAGTTAATGGAAACTTCTTTTAACAGAACCATGGACTATTTATGATTATACCCATGCCATTCATTCCATATGCGACTTTCAGCAGATGACAAAACATTCACCAAATGATCTATTATTATTATTATTTTATATATATATAGTATTAAAACTATAAATTACGAATTTTCAATTCAAATGTTGACATGTATAAATCCTAACATATGCTAGCGAGAGTTGGAAAATGACTAAAGATATAGAAAGCAAGTTGAATGCATTTGAAAATAGATGTCTGCGAAAAATAATGAATATAAAATGGAAAGAATTCAGGAGAAGTGATGAAATCAGAGACATGTCTGGTCAACAACTAGTGACAACTGTTATAAGAAAGAGAAGATGGAGATATGTTGGGCACACCTTGAGGAGAAATGATCTACGAATATCAAAGCAGGCATTGAAGTGGGATGCAAAGGATTCAAGAAAGAGAGGACGACCTAAGGAGAATCTGAAACGAACTTTGCTGAGAGGCAGGAAATATCGGTCTCAGTTCCATGGAGGAGATTGAGCGAGTTGCCCAGGATAGAGCGGTATGGAGAAATTACTTGCAGGCCCTATGTAACGGTACGAGAGGAATTATTATTATTATTATAATATATATATACTCAAACAATTTGATTTGACAACTGAGTACTCAATCATAAATTGTGATTATTATATTTATAACCATTGATTTGAAAATTAATTATTAAAGTTAATTAATACTTCTGATCGTCTTCTAAGATTAAAGATAGATTATAAATGGCGTTATCATAAATAACTACATAATTCACAACTAAAAACTACATCTACTTGATCTACATGGCACATGCTTTTATGAAAATTTATGGCTTATGCTATCATTGAATAGTGGATGGCAGTTGAGTTATCTAGATTATAGATACATGTAATTTGATCAACTTACTGTTCTGTTATAAACGTTCTGGTATTTAACTCTCATTGTTAAATTACTTACTTTAGCTTACTAAGTTACTACCTACCGAATGATATGCGTGGTCAGTGGCAGTCCAGTTGAGTCAGTCGTGAGGTTCTGATCTCTATTTCTTATTTTTTACTATTCTCAGTTCTGGCCTTCGCCGACACGTTGTAATTAATAAAAGCAATCCGGTCCTTGAAGTAAAAAAAATAAGTGAGTCTAGCACTGCTTAATGCCTTTGACTTGAAATCGGGCTATATATTGTTCTTAGTGATGATGTCAAATAATAACTAAATTTCTTATAGTTATACCGATATTTTCGGTTCTAGCGGTTTCTAGAATAAACTGTTGACTCGTGTTCGCTAGCATTAAGAAATTGCGTTCGTCGTGTACAAGTGATGTATTACTGTTAATTTGGTACACGAATATTATAAACCATTCCCCATAACAGCATACTCAGTCTTTCCCTCTTATATCTTTCATTTAAATATTTGTAATCAGATAAAACATCATCAATAAAATCTCTTCAATTATACATTTTCATTATTATAAATAGATTTCACTCTTGTATGTGCAATTTGACGCTGCAGAAATGTCCAAAACCAACACAATTTCTAATTTCACAATTTCTGCTACGAATCTGTTGTGCAATCGATCTCCTCAGAATTCCGTGCGTTTATGATGCCGACATGTCAATTATTTAATATATCCTGTTTGCTATTCACAATATGATGTAATCCTAAACATATAATTTATATTTTAAAATTATATGTTATGTTCTTTGATTGATATTTATGTTGTGTCAACATTCTTAAAATGCCAACCTTGACGTCATAACTGTTGATTGATCATAACAAATATGTCTAATTGACTGCAGGTCAGCCATAGAATCGCGTAAGTTCAGTACTATATAGAACCGTTACAGTAAGCTTTACTTTCTCACTGTCTTAAATGGGAAGCTTGAGTACATTAAGGATGTGTTCTGCAACTTCTGAGCTCAGTAGCCTACACACTTCTTCTGCTTCTCCTCTTTTGTACCTCAGTTATGTATTGGGAGGGAGATGTAAATGCACTTTGTAAGTTGGTATTTATTACTCAAAAGTTGTTCTTGGTGCCGTAACTGCATTTTTTGCGTGGTCTTCCTCTTGTTCTGTATTAATTAATTTTTCAATATAGCTTTCTGTGGTAGACGATACTAGGGTATTCTTGCCGAGTAATCAAACCACTGAGCCTGTGTAATTAGTTCTTTGGAGGTTGCATCTACGTCACCGAACCAACATGTCGGAAATTGTAATTCTTACCCTAACAACGACGCATAAACACTTTATTTACTAGGATAATTTACATTTCTCGAACATTCTCAGTTGTTGTTAGATAGCACATGATATCATTTTGACTGTACACAAGTTGAACAACGCATGGCATATATCATCTCGCTGAAAACTGCATGAATCCATGACGTTGAATACACAGCAATGACCTTCTGATGCACATCGACAGCTGAGTTAAAAAGATTCAATTTTCAATATTCTGTTTGAGTTATATTTTAATTTATCATTTCATGTTCTTTATAGTTACTTTAATTCATAAGAACGTTCATATTTTTTACAGTTGGTTATTTTTACCATTTAGTTTGTTCTCCTACATCGTCGGCAAGAAGCTGAACAAAATACGGCATTTTTTTATTTTGTGATTTATACGTTTTCACCAATTATAATGTTACATGCTCTTTGTTTTCATGTTTACATTGCTGTCTAATTTGTATTATATGTAATGAGCTCCAGCCGGTGCTACGGGGTTTGTGCACCGTTGACTGGTTCTCCAGCAGATCAGACAAGAAAATATGCATACAAAAGAAGAGGTAGAGGAGAAGCGACGAGCTGGACAGAGACAGTTTAGAAGAAAGACAGACCGACTTGCTCTGAAATATCTACGCATTGGCTACTGGAATTGTCGAAGTGCAAAACAGAGAGGACCAATTCTACAGAAGCTAGTCTATGACTTCGACATTTTCATGATTCAGGAAACCAACTTGCAGCAGGATAAAGCCCTTGAGTGTCCAGGATTCAAATGTTATTTCACTCCCAGTGAACCCGGAGTAGGACGAGGTCAGGCTATCTATGTGAAACATGGCCTTCCCCACAACTGCCTTGACACACATGACTTCTTACCCGAGGTGTGGAATTACAAGGAATTCAATTAACAATTCGTGATCAGGTACGGCGAATCTATAATGTGTACGCCCATGTGGACAAGCTCCATATTGTAGATAACTGGGATTTCCTTAAGAAGTTCTCAGATGTACCACACACAAAGTTTCTTATAGCAGGGGATTTCAATGCACGATCAAAGGAGTGGGGCAAAGCTACTGAGAATAGACAGGGCATCGCTTTGAGTTCTGCTCTACTAAACTCTGACTTGACGATATTGAATGACGGCCGCCCAACTCGGTTAGCTTCTAGACCTGAGGACACTGATGGTGTCATTGATCTGGCACTGATCTCCAGAACTGATGCTACTTTTGCTCGATGGAATGTTCTTGGGGCTCAAGATAGTGATCATCTCCACTGCGTGTTCTTCTTAATAAGGCCAATAATTTGCGACACAGAAGACCCAAATCTGTCTTTCAGTACACGCCATGCAACTCTGATCACGAAAACCCATTACGTATACTGCGGCAGACTGCCAGAAAGAAGACTACTAGGACTCCTTTCCTGCAACCACCTTGGTGGAATGAAAATGTTGAAAAAGCATGGCTGGCAAAAGAGGCTGCTACAAAATCATGGCAGAGAGCACGAAGAAGCGACCTAGAAATATGTGTGATGTGGCTGAAAAGTCTGCTATTCGCCACAAAGCCACTGTGGATTTCAAAGTATTGGCTAGTGAGGCAAAGAGTGGGTTATGGGAGACTTTCATAACGCAAGTCTGTGGCGACAAGTCTCTATATCAATTCTGGCAGTTTCATCGCAAAATGAACAGGAGGAATACCAGCCAGTCTTTTCCTACTTTACGTGACTCGTCAGGATCCGTCTTGACAACAGATGCAGAAAAGGGGCAGGGGTTCCTTCATCGTTTCGTGGAACATACAGAAAAAGGTGATAAAACTGACCGCAATAATATCATAAGTGCTCTTCGTGATATTACTAGCTCTGGAGAACCTTACATTGTCTTAATAACAAAGGAGGATGTTGCTAATGCACTCAAAGCAAGCCACAGCACCGCCGCTCCAGGGCCTGATGGTGTCCAATATCATCACATCAAACAGCTGGACGAGACTGTTATTAATGCAGTTGTGATGGATTTTAATAAAAGTGTACAGAATGCTGTGGTACCCGAGGATTGGCTTCATAGTTATTTACGACCGCTCCACAAACATGGGAAGGATCCTAAACTGCTCAGCAGCTACCGCATACTCACCTTGCAAAATGTATATGGCAAATTACTAGAGAAGATAGTGACCAGAAAGGTAATGTGTCACTTGGAGAATGACCACATCCTCCCTGACACTTTGGGTAGCTACCGGCCAATGAAAGGAACATGAGACAATGCTGGTACATTTGCATATGATGTTTATGAAGGCTTCCAATCCAAGCAAGAGACTGTTGCTGTGGCCATCGACTTGGAGGATGCTTATAACAAGGTGAATTTTTCAATAATGGTGCGCTCTTTGATTAAATGTGAAGTTAATCCTTGGCTGGTGAACTGGATAGATGCTTCTTTAATGGAGAGAACCGTTGCACTCCGTTTATGAACATGGACATCGGATCCTGCACGTATATGCCCGGGATTACCCCAGGGTTCTCCTCTATCACCCGTGTTGTTTAATATTTACACAGCAAATGTAGCTAAAATTCAGCCAACCGGATTGGGTCGGACATTGACATTTGCAGATGATATCTTAATATATAGGACTGGGTCAGATAGACGAGAGATGGTTGACGACATTCAGAAAACATTGCGTACCATCTCGGGTTGGTGTTGAGAGTCTCGCTCTCAGGTCAATCCTGAAAAAGCGTGTATGTTGTGGTGCTCGTTGAATAATCACATAGTCAAGGCTGACCTACCCTGTGTAATCTTTGATGAACATACCATCGAGCGCAGAGACAGGCTGCGCTATGTTGGAATAACCTTTGATCGTAGTCTATCTTTCAAACACCATATTGAACAGACGATACAACGGTGCAAGCGTGGTCTTGCGGCTCTCAAAGTTATGGTGGCCGCACACCTTGAGCAGAGACTACTTGCCATTTTGTTCGATCGACTGGTAATGTCGGTGGTAGATTACGGACTCGGAATTCTTACGATATCAAGATCACAATGTGAACGACTCGAACGGGTTCAGAATGAAGGTATGCGTATGGTTCTGGGCTGCACTAGAGATGCCCCCATTGTGAAGATGAGATATATGCTTGGCCTTCTGTCACTACGCTCCGTCATGCAATCGCCCAAACCAAGGCATATATGCGGGTTACTTCGGATAAGAGACATCCACTACACAAGAACACTAATGATGTTAATGGCACGAGAATCAAGCGTGGCATGTCGTGGATGACCCAGACTGAGAGAACAATTGGCCAGGTGACTACGGTTGCGACCCTACCAAAGGGAAGAATGGATCCCAACAGATGGTAGCATGACCAACTATCTCAACGTTATCATTACTCTTGGAAGAGAATGTAGAGATTAAGGCAACATGAAGGCTGATCTCGCAGTTAAGCAGCTGATAGAATATAATGCTAGGGATGATGATGTTGTTTTATATACCGATGGGTCGGTTCAAAGTGGTGAGAAATCCGGCTGGGGTTTCTTGGCTAATGCGCATGGTAGGGTTGTTGCAGAGCGAAGTGGGACATACAGGACAACTACTTCTAGTATGAGGATGGAGGTTGAGGCCGTTACTGCTGCCCTCCATTGGATTTCTGGGACTTCATTTACTGGGGCAGTTGTTGTATCTGACTCTCAGTCGATGCTTCACAAGATCCAGAAGGGCAGGTTTCGTATGAGTGGATGTCGTCTATAGAAGTTTCTAACCTCCAGCGGCTTACGTGGATATACTGTCCTGGGCATGCGTGTGTTTACGGTAATGAGCGAGCGGACAGGCTTGCATCAACAGCATCGATTGTTGGGGGGTTGAAGATGGATAAGGGGATATTCTTCGGTCTCTTCGCGACTCTCTGTTGGATGAGGACACTAAAATCGATGTTGAATCGATCAAGCGATTTAAGCAGTTTGGAGTTACCCGTTGTTAAAGTCGAACTGGATGCCTGAGAGGCAGAGTGAGAGGTGTGTTTAATCAGCGAGCCACAGGAACCATCAGTATGCATACTCTTCGATATCTGTTGGGGAGACTGAGCACCTATTGGTCTGCCAGGGTGCAATGACGTCAGTTTAGTAACCAATAACCAATAACAATTAGTTCTTTACTATATGGCTCAGTAACATGGACAGCCTACTCAAGACACGAGAGAAGACTTAACATCTTTCACCTTAAATGTCTCCGTAAGATTATGAACATCAGATGGTACGCCCGATAACCAACTCTGAAGTACTGCAACGTGCAAACCTGCCTTCCATCACGAGCATGCTCAGCGTAGACGACTAAGAGGTTGGGACATGTGAGAAGAATGAAACTTGTCGCATACCAAAACAAATGTTGTTCTGTGAACTTTCGGAGAGGAAGAGGCACCAAGGCAGACCACTGCTCAGATATAAAGATGTCTGCAAAGCCTCAATGAAAAACTTTTCTATAGGTCCCAGTACATGGGAAAAACTTGCTGATGACAGAGTTGTGTGAAAAGCCAAATTACAAAAGGGCGCATAATCTTTTGAGAAGAGACTTATGTACGTATGAGCTGAACGACAAGAGAGAAAAAGCGAAAACTCAGAAGTTGTCACAGTAAAACACTTGCCAATTGACCGTCTGTAAAGACGAAAAAGGCCATATATATAATCAAACCATTTAATATCGTTGGGGTGGAGTGAATGCCCTTTTTTCTAATTTCTTCATTTATATTTTAAACCATGTCACGGTAGAGCGTCAACATCTGAGTTGATGCAAACACCAACGACAGAGATTTGTGGAGATCCAGATGCCTACGCCAGCCGGCACGTTACCTGTGATGATGATAATTTTAACTGTCTACTGCTGCAGTTCTTCTAGGACATATCATCTACGTATGTTATGATGATTTACCACCCATTAACTGCTGTCAACGATCGTGTTTGGCAATGAAAGCATAAACTTAGCACAAATCTCTTCTTATGATATTTCTTTTCGTATTCATATTTTTTTGTGTGATTTGTTGGGAATGGTGTTAGCTGTTGCAGTACCTGGTTTACCTTTGCGCATCGCATCGTATGTTGATTTCTCTGTCAATGTTTCAGTCTGAAGTGAATAGTTCCGCTATGTATTTGAACTCACTGTTTGTGTGATGACTGTTTTTAAAGTTTTATTGAACATAGCAGTTTCTGTCGGCCTGAGTGCACAATTCATTGTTACAAATTGTAATCTGTCTGAACGTGTGACTTTTTTTTCTGTTGTGCTCAAATGCATCAGTCTTGTTCTTCTTCTTTCCCCATCATCAAATAGCTTGTCCTGAGTAGAACGTTGCCACCCCAACAGTCCTCCGGAATTTCTATCTCACATAGGCCAGATGTCCTGCCTCTGCAGCCGTCATGTTCAAACCATCATTTACACCCTGAATCCATCTTCTCCGTGGTTTTTCTCTTTTCCGGTATGCCTCCTTCCATGATGGTCTTCTGCAGCCCTTCGTGTCTTTTTATATGTCAAAATATTTCAATTTTCTCTTTCTTATTTGTATCATCAGTACATATGTTGTACATAAAGAGCTCCAGCGTCTGTAAAACAACCCCGTACAGAAATTCGAATTTGACTCTCACTAGAGGATTAAGGGAACGCGTTCTTCTGTTCTTCTCAATAATCCAGCAGCCATGGTAGGGATCACTATGCTTATTTTCCATCCCAACATTGTCATCTGGTCTTACCGAGTTCTCTCTCTCTTTCGCGATAGACTGATGAACCAACTTTATCATGAATTTTACCGTGTTTTTAAGGGACTCCGTTCCTCCGTACAGCTTCTCGTGAAGCTCTGTGTTTTTAGGCCAGGTTTCTTTTCTTATGCCTGCTATCAGCTGACAATCTTGCAGAACGTGTTCTGCCGCCATGTCCGCCTTTTTGCAGGGGCATAGGGTAGTTGTGCCAATTATAAATTTGTGAAACATGTGGGCGCGGAGCTTGTTGTGGCCGGTACGGAGGCGAAGTATAGCAACTTGTTCACTACGAGACAGACCATAGTATCGGTCGCTGTTGTTAGCCTGAAGATGGTCTTTTGACCATTTGTCTCTGTAGTGCCAGCCGATAGTTGTTCTAGCTTACCGTGTTCTAAGCTTCTTCTTCTTCCAACTCTTCATATCGACCACTTGTTAACCACTCTGTGTGATTTGTATGTCATCTGAGTCTTCTTCTTATGCGTTCTCACTCTTTCAGTTCTCTAATAAAGCAGTTGTCTGCCTCAGATTATCACCACGCCATACAATTTGTCTTGGCCCGCTAGTGTAAGTGGGCCACCTCTTTCTTCTCAAGTCTGCATACTGGGGGCAGTTCTGTAGGATATAATTCATATAATTTCTGCTTCCCCGTTTGTGCCAACCTCTTCCTGCAGTAAGTTTTGGCACCCTCGTGATGGTAGGTCTGACATTCTTACTGGGTGACTAAATCTCCGAGGCCGATTGACGACCGTAGAATCCGTTATATCATTCCTCATTGTAAGAGGTCGTTGCACCATGTTATGCGCCTTACGGCCTGATGCATCCGTTTTCTGCAAGCATTTGTTTCAGGTTAGCATTCCCTAGCGGACACGTGCATCCGATTTCACCCAAACCTCCTTAGTCGCCTCTTACGACATGCATGGCGGGTAACAGTGGTTCTATTCTTTACACCCCAAATTTGGGCCCCGGTAACCATTCGGGCGGATCTGAGTCTAAGAGCGATTATACGTTGTGCCAGTTATGCGCCTACAAATGGCCAGCACATCCGATTTCTGCGATGCTTTTACTTACTAGGGTAGCTTCCTAGGTCCTAAACAGTCGCCTCTTACTTGTAGATCTCAGTGGTATTATTCTTTGCTTCCCTGTAGGCCCGACATCACACGGGCGGAGTTCTAAACAATATCTAGACATGGGCCCAAACATTTTTTTCCCGGGTAAATCATGGTTTTGGTTGCTATAATTTAATTTATAAAATAATAAATAAAGTTATACATTATTTTTTGGTTGCTATAATTTAATTTATAAAATAATAAATACACGTTATACATTATTTTTTGGTTGCTATAATTTAATTTATAAAATAATAAATACACGTTATACATTATTTTTGGTTGCTATAATTTAATTTATAAAATAATAAATACACGTTATACATTATTTTTGGTTGCTATAATTTAATTTATAAAATAATAAATACACGTTATACATTATTTTTGGTTGCTATAATTTAATTTATAAAATAATAAATACACGTTATACATTATTTTTGGTTGCTATAATTTAATTTATAAAATAATAAATACACGTTATACATTATTTTTGGTTGCTATAATTTAATTTATAAAATAATAAATACACGTTATACATTATTTTTGGGTTGCTATAATTTAATTTATAAAATAATAAATACACGTTATACATTATTTTTGGTTGCTATAATTTAATTTATAAAATAATAAATACACGTTATACATTATTTTTTGGTTGCTATAATTTAATTTATAAAATAATAAATACACGTTATACATTATTTTGGTTGCTATAATTTAATTTATAAAATAATAAATAAAGTTATACATTATTTTGGGTTGCTATATTTTAATTTATAAAATAATAAATACGTTATACATTATTTTGAGTTTTCTATAATTTAATTTATAAAATAATAAATACACGTTATACATTATTTTTTGGTTGCTATAATTTAATTTATAAAATAATAAATACACGTTATACATTATTTTTGGTTGCTATAATTTAATTTATAAAATAATAAATACACGTTATACATTATTTTGAGTTGCTATAATTTAATTTATAAAATAATAAATAAAATTATACATTATTTTGGGTTGCTATAATTTAATTTATAAAATAATAAATACACGTTATACATTATTTTGAGTTTGCTATAATTTAATTTATAAAATAATAAATACACGTTATACATTATTTTTTTTTGCTATAATTTAATTTATAAAATAATAAATACGTTATACATTATTTTGGGTTGCTATAATTTAATTTATAAAATAATAAATACACGTTATACATTATTTTTGGTTGCTATAATTTAATTTATAAAATAATAAATACACGTTATACATTATTTTTGGGTTGCTATAATTTAATTTATAAAATAATAAATACACGTTATACATTATTTTTGGGTTGCTATAATTTAATTTATAAAATAATAAATACACGTTATACATTATTTTTGGTTGCTATAATTTAATTTATAAAATAATAAATACACGTTATACATTATTTTTGGGTTGCTATAATTTAATTTATAAAATAATAAATACACGTTATACATTATTTTTGGGTTGCTATAATTTAATTTATAAAATAATAAATACACGTTATACATTATTTTGGGTTGCTATAATTTAATTTATAAAATAATAAATACACGTTATACATTATTTTTGGTTGCTATAATTTAATTTATAAAATAATAAATACACGTTATACATTATTTTTTGGTTGCTATAATTTAATTTATAAAATAATAAATACACGTTATACATTATTTTTGGTTGCTATAATTTAATTTATAAAATAATAAATACACGTTATACATTATTTTTGGGTTGCTATAATTTAATTTATAAAATAATAAATACACGTTATACATTATTTTTTGGTTGCTATAATTTAATTTATAAAATAATAAATACACGTTATACATTATTTTTTGGTTGCTATAATTTAATTTATAAAATAATAAATACACGTTATACATTATTTTTGAGGTTGCTATAATTTAATTTATAAAATAATAAATAACGTTATACATTATTTTGGTTGCTATAATTTAATTTATAAAATAATAAATAAAGTTATACATTATTTTTGGTTGCTATAATTTAATTTATAAAATAATAAATACACGTTATACATTATTTTTGGTTGCTATAATTTAATTTATAAAATAATAAATACACGTTATACATTATTTTTGGGTTGCTATAATTTAATTTATAAAATAATAAATACACGTTATACATTATTTTGAGTTCTATAATTTAATTTATAAAATAATAAATACACGTTATACATTATTTTTGGTTGCTATAATTTAATTTATAAAATAATAAATACACGTTATACATTATTTTTGGTTGCTATAATTTAATTTATAAAATAATAAATACACGTTATACATTATTTTGGGTTGCTATAATTTAATTTATAAAATAATAAATACACGTTATACATTATTTTTGGGTTGCTATAATTTAATTTATAAAATAATAAATACACGTTATACATTATTTTTGGTTGCTATAATTTAATTTATAAAATAATAAATACACGTTATACATTATTTTTGGTTGCTATAATTAATTTATAAAATAATAAATACACGTTATACATTATTTTTGGTTGCTATAATTTAATTTATAAAATAATAAATACACGTTATACATTATTTTGGTTGCTATATTTTAATTTATAAAATAATAAATACGTTATACATTATTTTTGGTGGGCTCAGCCCACTAGCCCTTAATGACGAGGCGCCACTGGCCCAAATGTTCATGGCATAAGGATCATCACATCTTAAGCCACTGTGTCTTTGTGATGTGGCCTCAGCAGTCGTAAAACTATAGACCTACAAATTGATTCTTTATTCTCATGTCTATTCAGTATTCTTCTAATCGCACAGGATGTATGCATATTGCCTGGTATGACATGCATGTATACAGATGGACTATTGGATGTATGCATATTGCCTGGTATGACATGCATGTATACAGATGGACTATTGCTAAGATTTTACAAACATAACATTTTACTTTATAGTCCGACATCAGCTGAGTTATACCGTAGCATGGTGTAAGATATGATTGCCTTGTGAGTCGAAGGTCGTGGGTTCGAATCCGGACCGCGCCGTTCTGTTCACGAGTGCAGTTTTTTCCAGAGACCCTAGGATTATTGCTGGAGCTACGGAGTTCGTGCTTTGTGTAATACTCTCGGCAGGTGGCATGCCATTTCTGCGGAGAGGACCGAGTCACAGGGGAAAACCCGGTGCAATAAAGTCAATCCCTCGGTTTAAATACCCTTTAAGACATGATTGAGCTTAACAGAAGCGGTCAGAGCTGACTCGTACAGCCTCATTAAATACCCTTTAAGACATGATTGAGCTTAACAGAAGCGGTCAGAGCTGACTCGTACAGCCTCATTAAATGATACCGGTATGTTACCATGGTATTCATCGCAGTTACACAAGTGCTATTTTATGAATCGCCTCTACATTCCATGGACTAGTTTGATAAGAAGGCCTGGTTTGTCTGCATTGATGTGTTAGCATCTTCAACTTTAAGAGTTCTTAGAGTCGCATAATTAGTGCTAGTAATTACAGACAGATATGTTGAAACTGACGCAGTCTACGTCTCAAAATGAATTCGACAAAATGACGAAATACAAATAAGTAAATACGAAAAATAGTATTGCTAGATTTATTAAGGATTTATGTTTATTTGTTATTTTTCTATGAATCTTAATCAATGATTCGGACGATTAAAACAATCAGATTGCAGGTGTCTTTTTAGTTTGTTGATTTGTTTCCTTTGTTATGTATGCGATTAACGCGTCATTTAACCGAGGAACGCCTTTTCAACCTAAGCACGAACCTTGTTTTGGTCATATTAGAGCCTGTAGACCAACAAACCTTGTTTTGGTTATATTAGAGCGTGTAGACCAACGAACCTTGTTTTAGTTATATTAGAGCTTGTAGACCAACGAGACCTTGTTTAGTTATATTGAGAGCTTGTAGACCAACGAACCTTGTTTTGGTTATATTAGAGCGTGTAGACCAACGAACCTTGTTTTGGTTATATTAGAGCGTGTAGACCAACGAACCTTGTTTTGGTTATATTAGAGCGTGTAGGCCAACGAACCTTGTTTTGGTTATATTAGAGCGTGTAGACCAACGAACCTTGTTTTGGTTATATCAGAGCGTGTACGCCAACAAACAGGAAAAATAAGAATTAACTCATTTCGGAGAATCAAATAATTATTGTAGGCATCTTCAAAAAAATAGTAATTCCTATAGCGATAGACGAGAGGAAGAGAAGTAGTCGTGAATACACTGGCCGTCGCAGTGTCCTGCACTTTGGCGGTTTATGTCATATGGTCATCTTCCTTCGATTAGAAGTATGAATGGATTTCGTCTATAGCGACTTCCAGTCTTCTGGGATTTACGTGGATATATTGCCATAACTATACACGAAGATGTTAGCGGTATAGAGATAACAGACAGACTTGTATCAACAGCACTGACCGTCGGAAAGTTGAATGGATTTTCCTTTTGAGAACCATTACAGTCAGCCTTCCTGGGAGATGACACTTGATCGAATATAAAATAATAATGTTTCTTTTTTTGTTTGTTTGTCCGATATGAATTCAGTCGTAGTAATAGCGACCTACTGATTTTACTTGAAGCCTTGCCGTCCTTATTACTAGCGACCGTCGCTATTCAGGCGAGCTTTACTCCGTCTTCAGAGGTATTTGTAATTTAGATCCCCAAGGAGGTAATAAGGACAGCGGCCGAAATGATCCTAGAGAGAAGAGACGTCTCTCGCAATAAGGTCGTGATATTCACCGATGTTCTATCGGTCATCACTGCACTCAAAGCGTAGACAAACAGAGATGAATGAGCTCAAAATGACCCTCGATGAACTAACGCGATCACTCAAACGCACCGTCATTCAGTGATTCCATCACACTGTAACATAAGTGGCAACGAACATTGCCGACAAACTGGCAAAGAAAGGGGGACGACTACCTCAGACTGATCACGAGATCAGTTGAGGGAAAGCCAGAACAACCATCGGTTCGCACTACAGAGACAAATGGACAAAAGACCATCTTCAGGCTAACAACAGTGAGCAAATGGACTTTAGGATGGCTGTTGCAACGGAGGACAGAGCACGCATGGGAATGTCCAATGTGTCATGGCGTCGATCGCATAACATAACATAACTTGAACAATGGAATTTCCACGGGACCTGGTCACTAGCGCAAAGTGTTATCAACTTTGCTATCGACGATCTTCAATGTATCTTCTGGAGCAGAATACCGAAGACATGAGGCAATGAATCAAAGACTAACTGGTAAAATATCGAATTCATTGTTTCCACCTCAAATATTTCAATCTAAAATGAAACAGAGACAAAACACGTTCGAGTTGATGGAGTGTGAATTGTTCAACTTCAATAACAATAGCAACTTTAGATAAAGTCATGCACTAACTCTCCTCGACTATCTTTTCCTACTTGAAACTTAACTAGGGCTTGGTACGACAATCAAACAGAATTACGTTGCTTGTACGTTTAGTAATAGCATTGATATAATAAACACGTTCTCTGATCGTTTGGACTGTTAGTGCCAGCCAGTTACTGTGTGTCTGCTAGACGTTATTTCCAAGTACGGAATCTGTTTATTTCTTGGTGTCAGGTAAAGATCTACCTATATATATGTTTGTCTGTCTGTCTGTCTTACTGTCTGTCTGTATCTATCTGTTTATATATGTCTGTCTGTATCTGTCTATATCTGTCTGTCTGCCTGCCTCGCCCGAGTGGTTACCGTGGCCCAAATGTGGGGTGTGAAGAATAGAACCACTATTACCTGCCACGCATGTCGTAGAGGCGAAAAAGGAGGGTTGCCTGAAATCGGATGCACGTGGCCTAAGCATGTACAAGTCTATGCGTTAAGAGGCCTACAAACCAATGTGCAACGTATCACGTTCTTGGCAAGATCAAACATCACAAGAGTGATTTAAATTGGTCGTAAGAACAACGCAAGAAGAAGAGGAAGAAGAGAAGTCTGCCTGCCTGTCCGTCTATCTGTCTATTTTGACCCGTCTGCCAGTCTGTCTATCAGTATGGCGAAACACAGTAACAAAGTACTGTAGTTTTACAAAATACAAAACAATGACAATACACAGCAACGTTTCGACCAAAGGCCTTTATCAAGTAAAACGATACAACAAACCTGACGAATAACTCAGAACATTACATATAGACTTTAACAAAGATATAGCAACGGTTAAAAAAGAACGAATGAAAATATGTGACTAAAACGAATAACGAAATAAATACAGAAAAACTGTAAGTGGAAAAATAAGAAAAACAATACAAAAATCAAATAAATATATGACTCATACATTTAATATATACACATATAAAATATAGAGCAGGAGAAGAGAAAGTACTAAGAAGCATAGGATTGCAGAGGGTTGAGTCCATGAGGACGCAAGGTACCATATAAAGAAATAAAGCGATTCTCCAGAGCAAATCGACTACGATCATCAGATGAACATGATCGGATGGCAGTGACCTGGACGTCGTGAGCACCCAAATGGTCAGTACCATTGAAATGAGTGGCTACAGGGATCACAGAGCATTGGCGTATTATCGCGTAAGTGTTGGCCGAAGCGATCACTGAGCATTTTGCCTGTTTTGCCGATATATGCCTTGTTACACCGCTTGCAAGTGATAGCGTAGATTATATTGCGGAACTCGCATGAAAACCATCTTCCATAACAAACGTGGCTAAAGGAAAGATACAGTACGCGTCTGTATCACATAAGCACACGTATTGCAACGTCGACAGCCACACTGGACAGTGCCAAAATGACTCTGGATATTAGACTTTAGGCGACTGTGTACCAACATATCCTAAGACTTCTGTCCCGTCTGTAAGCCACCAAAGGATAGTTGGTGAAATCTGAACGGATCTCAGGATCTGACTTAAGGATAGACAGATGACGGAATAAAACATTTTTTACCACTGAACTATGGGGGTGGATAGTTAAGATAAGTTTCACCCTGTCAGAGTTAGCAGTCCTATGCTGGTGGGTAAGAGCCTGCTGGCGCGTAATTTTCTGAACTCGATGCATAGCAGATAGAAGCACATTCTCTAGGTATAGGCGCTTGCGGAAGAAATCAAGCATCTCGCGAGCTCTATCAAGAAAACCATCGTCTTCGCTGCAACGGCGACAAAGGCGCAAGAGCTGTGAATATGGCAAAGAATCACGACAAGCCTGGGGATGGGAAAAAGTATAAAGGAGAAACTATGTGCATCAGTAGGCTTATATATACTGATGTAGTGATAGTGGATAGGTATATGGTGATAGTAATGTCATGAAAGTTAACACAAGTAGTGGAGATGTGAGAAGTAAAACGAATAGCAGTTTTGAAAACATTAATGAAATTGATGAAGCGTGATAAATCAGCTTCAGGCATATCAGTAATGCCAATACAGTCATCAATGTATCTGTGATAGACAGACGGAAGGGGGCCATCATATGTAGTCCATACTAGGTGTTCAAGATAACCCATGAACAGACAAGCATAACTAGGTCCCATTTTAGTACCCATAGCAACCCCACTGATCTGCTCAAAGAATTGGTCATTGAACTGAAAGGAGTTTAGAGTGAGAACTAGTTCTGCAAGACGAAGGAGAGCAGAGGTTGCCACAAGTGGATTAGTTCGCCTATTGAGACTTTCTCGTCTATTGAGAAATAAAATTCAGACAAGTAAAGTATTTTAGTCACATAAAAAGACAAGGCACCGTGATAAAATCTTTACTAGAGGGGAAAGTTGAGTGGGGAAGAGCAAGAGAAAGACCGAGAGATAAGTGGGAGGAAACTTTAAGAAATGAACAGGTAACATTCTGGCAGAGTGCAACACCAAGGCGAAAGACAGAGGATGCTGGAAATTCATTGCAGCCAACCTTCGATGTGGAGACTGCACCTAATGATGATGATTATAACGGTTAAAAATGAATGAAAATATGTAACTAAAAACGAATAACGAAATATTTAAATGTGGCCAGCGTCACACCGAGGCCATCGTAAATACTGGCCTCAGCGCGGACGGCAATATTGCCATGTGACGTCATAGGCTGAGTATTCTCACAGACTAACTATTGACTGTTACTATTAGGAAACGCTGATCTAGACAATACATCTTGCAGATGTTAGAAACTTGTTGTTGGATGTATGTGTGTATTACAGAAGATGTTTTCTGATGAGTAGCTATAGTTGTTTGCTCTCACATACTATTTTAGTTTAATTTTATATAGAATACTTAGAGTAATTTATATATGATTACTAGTGTACTTACATCAGCTTATGGTAGTCTCTTATCAGTTATCCATGAATTAGTCAGTCACAAGTTTGCACATCACAGCTTAGTTAGCATAAACTAAACAGTAGTACACAAATATATTTATCTACTACTGAATTTTGCTACTTTCCTTTTTGTGAAGAAGCAGCTTGCTGAACATTGCATAACATTTTGTTACATTATTAGAAGGAGATCAATATTCATGTGACAGCTTTTGTTACATTATGTTGAAGGAGATCAATAGTCTATGTGACAACTTTTGTTACATATGTGAGAGAGATCAATAGTCTACATATCAACTTTTACTACATTATGTCAAAGGAGATCAATAGTCTACATACCAACTTTTACTACATTTTGTCGAATGAGATCAATAGTCTACATGGCAACTTTTGATACATTATATGGAGGAGATCAATAGTCTACATACCAGCACTACATTATGTCGAATGAGATCAATAGTCTACATGGCAACTTTTGTACATTATATGGGGAGATCAATAGTCTACATACCAACTTTTACTACATTATGTGAAGGAGATCAATAGTCTACATACCAGACTTTACATTCATGTCGATGAGATCAATAGTCTACATGGCAACTTTTGATACATTATATCGGAGGAGATCAATAGTCTACATACCAACTTTTACTACATTATGTCGAAGGAGATCAATGGTCTACATACCAACTTTTACTACATTATGTCGAATGAGATCAATAGTCTACATGGCAACTTTTGATACATTATATTGAAGGAGATCAATAGTCTACATACCAACTTTTACTACATTATATCGAGATAGATCAATAGTCTACATGGCAGACTTTGATACATTATATCGAAGGAGATCAATAGTCTACATACCAACTTTTACTACATTATGTCCAAGGAGATCAATAGTCTACATACCAACTTTTACTACATTATGTCGAAGGAATCAATAGTCTACATACCAGCTTTACTACATTATTCGAATGAGATCAATAGTCTACATGACAACTTGATACATTATATCGAAGAGATCAATAGTCTACATGACAACTTTTGATACATTATATCGAAGATCACTAGTGATACAGGATAACAAGGGAAAATAAAATGCTGTACCAATCAATTTTCCTCCAGTATAATTCAGTGCAGCTTTAACATAAATTTCATCCATCTGAATCTACCACGATTAGCACATAAACTAAACAGTATTACACAAATATATTTATTTACTACTGAATTTTGCTCCTTTCCTTTTTTGTGAAGAAGCAGCTTGCTGAAGATTGCATTGAACATTCCTGATTTTTATATCATTGTTGAGGAAAATGTTGGAACATGAGACAATAAAATATTTCTATTTGAGCTCCACTTGAACATACATACAGTACTGTCTAATGAGAATTTCATGTAACTGGTAATTACAATTTGTATGACAATATCCTTATGGTTTGTCGTGGCTAAAAACTTATCTTCATATCCAGATGATATGAGGGCAGATCAGGTTCAATTTAATATGTCATAAATGCAAAACACTGAGTGTTATTGCTATACCATTTTCTGTTATCTGGAGTTCTGACCAGATGCAACTGCTCAGTGAGGAATTGGAGTGTTTTCTCTGACACAAAACTAGTGCTTGTTGTTGTGGATGATAAACTAATTGCTTCAACCAGATTATCATGTGCCATTGTCATGTAATAGTCAATAGTTGGTGCTCTTCTAAATCTTTGCATGATTTGCATGGACAAGAGGTTCTCAACATGTAACCATCTCTCAATTTTCCACTATTTGACAGCCAGTTAAAGGAACTCTTATCTATGAAAACTTCCTTTAGGTGAACAGTAAAAGACATGTCCTGATCTATTTTAATACTGAGTCCTATAGCTGGTGCTTTCATGGTTTCCAAAATTACAGTATACAATAGAATATGTTCCTTGTCTACATTTCGTACAACACTTTCTAGGCATCGTTATTTGTTGTTATGTTTACTAAAAAGGTAATTGTTAAATTATACATATATAATTATAATCGTAATTTGATCTATATTTTGGTACAGCTTGGCATCGTTATTTTGTTGTTATGTTTACAACACTGACAACAGTGTCACTGTCAGTCAACACTAGTCAACAGTTATGTATACTGAAGAAGATAGCTTTTAAATTAACAAATTATACATGTATAAACATAATCGTAATTTGATCTACATTTTGGTACACAGCACTTACTAGGCATCGTTATTTTGTTGTTATGTTTACTAAATAAGTCCGTTTGAGTCCGTATGTTTACTAAAGAGCCATATGTTTACTAAACACATGTGAATACTCTGCCTCATCCGCCATCTTGAAAAAACTTGCGAGATGGCCACTATAGAGAAGGCCGTGGTCCCACAGTGGTCGTCTTTACTTCCCAGTGTGTCTCTGGTAACCAGCACAGTCTAGGAGGAAGGGATGGGGAAAGGGGTGGGGAGGGGAGGAGGAGGCCGATATCCGTTACGACCGAATAAAAATATCCCTTTCACTGTGAAATTGGATTCTGGGACCATACGTCATCAAATAATGTGTACTAACCACTAAGCCAAATCTCAACTCTTGTAATTCTAAATAAGTCACTATTATCCGGCTGTTCTGCAGGACCGTCTTTAATTATACCCACAAAGCAGTTTTCCCAGGCTCTTTTATCTACTGTTTTCATCACGAACTCATGGACATCCCAATGCCTTCTTTTTAATATACTGTTCAGTCTGCAATATCTCATGTATTTTGATAATAAATGTTGCTGTAGTGTGCAATGGAAGTCTAAAGAAATCAAATCTAGAACAAAAAATAGTAGGCTATATTTCTTTAATGTTAAAGCAATTCTGCTGTATGCGTAAGAAAAACGAGGAACGACTAAAATAATAACGTATAGGTGCAAACATTCATCAACTTGTGTCTGCGCAGAATAGAGGGACTGAGATGGTATGATAGGGTCACAAATGAGTTCCAGGTGAAAAAAGACGCTGGCGTTGGATAGGACACAATTTGCGAAAACCTGAGGGGAATATAACAAGAAGGGTCATTTTCTGGAACCTGCAGCGACAGCGAAAGAGAGGAGGTCGAAATACATGAAGATGGGATTTGGAGGAAGAAATAGAACAATATAAAAAGAGCTGGAGGAGCTTGGGAGATGGTTAGGGATAAGAAGACTTGCTGAGTTAGTTGATTGCTATGCCCCAATACAGGTTAAAAAGGCAAAGAGAGAGAGGGAGAGAGAAAGTGTGCGAATAAGACTCTTCGCTTATAGGAGTTATGTTGAAAGTGAGGATTATTAAAATCTGCTTGTAAACAATGATGATTGATTTGTGTGGAGGATGTTGATTTATTTATATTTACGTTAATGATTGATTTGTCTGAAGAATGATGACTGATTATTGTGAACCATTATGATTGATTTATGTGAACCATGATGATTGATTAATGTGAACCATGATGATTCATTTATGTAAACCATGATGATTGATTTATGTGAACCATGATGGTCTATTTGTGTGAACAATGATGTTCAATATTTGTGTATGATAATAAAGTTAATGGGGACTACAGAAACGACAAGTAACTACTATAGCTATGTTGACATTTTGTTTGCAAATATTTGAACGATAATCATCATCATCATCAGGTGCCTTCTCCACATCGAAGGTTGGCTGCAATGGATCTCCAGCATCCTCTGTCTTTCGCCTTGGTGTTGCACACTGCCAGACTGTAACCTGTCCATTTCTTAAAGTTTCCTCCCACTTATCTCTCGGTCTTCCTCTTGCTCTTCTCCCTCAACTTTCCCCTCTAGTAAATGTTTTATCATGGTGTCATGTCTTTTTATGTGCCCAAAATACTTTACTTGTCTGAATTTTATTTCTCTTAATAATTGTTTCTTCATGCCTAGTTTTCCTAAAACTTGTTTATTTGTCTGTTTTTCTGTCCATGAAACTCTACTTATTCTTCTATATATCCACATCTCAAATGCATCAATTCTGTCTTCTAACTGCTTGTTCATTGTCCATGTTTCCGAGCCATACATTAATATAGGATATATATAGCATTTGATCATTCTAATTTTTAGCCTGTTTGTGATTTGTTTGGATGTCAGTAACTTTCTCATACTATTGAAATTATCCTTGGCCATTCCTATTCTCTTTTAAATTTCTGTTATACATCTGCCATCATCTGTTATCATCTGACCGAGATAGGAGTAGCTTTTACTTGATGTAGTAATTCTCCATGTATTTTTATATTCATTTTAGGTTTTTCCATTTCCTTGTTGATTACCATAGTTTTTGTTTTCTGTATGTTAATGTCTAATCCATATTCCTTGCTAGTTCTGTCCAATTGGTCCACTAATTCTTGTAGATCTTGTTCATTTTCTGCTACCAATACTGTGTCATCTGCATATCTTAAGTTATTTATTATTTTTCCATTGATCTTGAGTCCTGGCATTCCCTCTAGTTGTTTGAAGATTTTCTGTGTAGATGTTAAATAGGCTTGGTGACAGTATGCATCCTTGTCTCACTCCTCTCTTTATGTCTATGTATGGAGAGTAGCTATTTTCATATTTTATTATTGCTGTCTGTTCCCAGTATATGTTACTTATTAGTCTGATATCATCCCCATCTAGGCCTATTTCTTGTAGACATATGATTAGCTTTTCATGTTGGACTCTGTCAAAAGCTTTGCTATAATCGATGAAACACAAGTAGATACTTTTTGCACTTCTATATACTTGTCAGCGAGTAGTCTTATACAAAGTATTGCCTCTCTTGTTCCTCTGTTCTTTCTAAAGCCAAACTGTTCTTCTCCTACTTCTATGTCTATCTTGTTTTAATTCTTTCATGTATGATCTTGAGTAGTATTTTGTTATGTGGCTCATCAGGCTAATTGTCCTATAGTCTGTGCACTCCTGTGCTTTGGACTTTTTGGGTAGTGGTATGAATACTGATGTCTTCAAGTCTCTTGGTATATATCCTGTGTTATATATATCATTGCACAAATCTGTAATGGTTGAAATACCAAAATCCTCTAAGGAGGTTAACATTTCCACAGTAATATTGTCCAATCCTGCAGCCTTTCCTCGCTTCATTGTTTCGATTGCTCTTACAACTTCAGATTTTAATATTCTTGGGCTGTCATTGCACTTTATACTGTGTTTACTGCTTCTTTGATCATCAAATAGAGCCGTTACATATTCTGTCCATCTTGTCAATATTTCTGTTTTATCAAACAAAAGTTGGTTGTTGTTGTTTTTGATACATCCTCCACTTTTTACAGTATTTTTCTTACTTGTCATTTGTCATTTGAACGATAATACAGGAAGAAATAAAGGTATATTTTAATTACTATCAAGATTTGTCTTAAATTGTAAAAAAAAACCAATAACTAAATATATTTCTTACTAGGCATACTATATTTATTTCAGTTACAGAAATCTGTGCCATAAGAAAACTGGCAAGAAAAAAATGGTCCAAACTTTTGACGAGTTTTGCGGTGGTTCGCCGATATGGGTAAGCAGTTTTCAAGCCTCTTTCTCTATGTTCACTAGTGTATAACGCTAAGAAAAATTTAGTGATTTATATTTGTATTCGGCATAAGTACGTTGTGTTACATCCACAAAATGTTGCGATAGTTGCGTCTTTCAAACTAACATATTAGATTTCGTGTATACACTCTACCGTCTACGACTTCGACACGGTATAATACACACTTGTCCGTTTATTATTTGTACGGATTCGTTCTCCCTATGGTTTCACTGGGGTATATTTCATACGAATGATCGAATATTAGAAACGTTTGCCTGGACTCAGACATGAATAATACGTTTATTTCGATTTTTAATTGCCAAAACTGATCGTTAACAAGTGATATTTCCACACAGGGCCCTCTTGATTTTCCTTTATCTCCGAATGGACTAGACGTCCGGCCTCGCCTATTCTGAGGTCAGAGGTCGCTTAGAGTATTTCTGACCCCTCCCCCTTCCCTTTCTGTTTAGAAGTGAAAACGAATTCATATACTTCGGAGCGGAAGAATAGTGTCTAACCACTTGTTCTAAATGTTTCAATTTGTTTCAATGTCACATAACGACAATTAACTGCTGTTTTACATAAGTATAAAAGATCTAAAGGTCGACTAAAAAAAAAGTGCTTGCTTTAAGTCAAGCGGATTATGAGGTACAACTTGCATCTCAGAAAGAATGTTCTTGTTAAGTTAATATGCGAAAAGAAGATGACAAGAGTGCATCGTTATAGCATCTATTGCATTGTATTCTGTTTTGATTTTGAATCCGAAAATGACTTCAGACGAAATAGTGCATTGGTATAATTATTTAGAAACTTGAAAACTTACGGTTTTCACTTCGAGATAACGAATAACTTGAATAATGGAAACAAATGGCCGACATCATGCATGCAATTTTATCATTATCAAAAACACTATCTGTATGCTTTATTACAAAATAGTTATTATATTAGAACCAACGACGATTTTTAAAGCAAATTTTGTGTGGAGGGAGGTATCAGAAATAAATAAAACTCATAAGGCGTTCACCGACAAAAATGTGCGGGGAACCACTGAAATAAACCCCGTTCTCAAGGAGTTAGGGAATTATTGGCAGAGCATTGTATATATTATTCCTTCATTCCGTATGAAGAGTTCTTGCGCTGTAGGTTATTTCTCTTCGGATGAAAAAGAAATCTGCAAAAGTCACTTTATTGGTTCACTACAACATGTAATTCATGGCCGCACATCCAATTTGATTTTGACGTTTTGTTACATACTTTTGTTTGATCACACAATGAGTCGTTTTGTTTCACTAAATTAGTTGTAGAGTTGTCACGACATTCCAGTAGGGCAGTTGGTATCATAGTGTCGCCAGATTGAAATAGGTTGAGAACCGCTAATCATTAATTTTCCAAGCAGATCTAAAACAAGGGAAGCTACTCACTCCTTGCTGAAGCTAGCAAAAGTGAAAAGCCGCCATAATCCAAATAGTTGTTAATAAACTAGAATGGTGTGCATTCACATTTATTATATACAATTGAATAGTAAAAATCGATGTCTAAGCATTCAGGAAATTACTAATTATGGAGCATTGAGAATGCAGCATGATTCAACGTTGCTATAGAAACAAATACATATAAACACAATGTGACCTGTCTGGTATGGTAGACATGACGATTCAAACATTTCTGCAAATCAAACTGAAATCAGCAGACGGCGGAGACGGATTGGCTGCGATGAATGTGATTGCCAATGCCAAGCTATGTTAGGTAACAAGTCACTTAATATTATTTAGGTAAGTAGCCCGTTACATAAAGGCAATTCAGCAAACGAAAAACCTCACAAAAAACACGCACTAGCTAGTAGCTATTTCACACGTTTTTTTTTTGTTGGTGAGGTTTTTCATTCGCTAAATTGTTAAATTGTCTTTATGTAACGGGCCACCAACCTGATAATATTACTAATAGTAATAATGTTATTATCTTGGATGCTATTAAGATTTCTATAGCGTTTTCTGTGCACATTTTTAATATCTGGGTTTTTTTTTCCGATCCAGAAGCACTTGACTTTCGGCTCGGTCACGGTGCCATGGACATCGTAACCCTTAGGTTCTGTGCCACGAACACCGTAAATCGGAGAACCTGTGGCTTTTCTGCCAATCCACGGAATTGAACCGCACTCCCAGTGGGCTTGTCACCCATCGTCCGACGCGCTACGAACATGCTGGGCAATACCTGGTTTCAAGAGCCATTGTTAGCTGTTTTGTTTAGTGCTGTTATCTGTCTTTAAATCTGGTGTTTTGAGATTTATTAGAAGAAAAACTGGTTTTTGTTCAGTCCTCTAGTATTTGCAATTGCTCAATATGGCGATTACTTGACTTGATCAGTCTTAGACTACTTTTCTGAATGTATCAGTTACTCCAACTAGTGTAGATACCCACTCCTTACCATGAGTAATGAATAGTCAGTTATAAATTCATAATTTACTATAACAAATAACAGTTGTCTCCTACAAATTTTATGGTCGATGTGTATTTTTAATTCGTATCAGCAAGGTGCTCTTTGTGACATATAGCACAAACTTTGGTAGGTTTTTAAAAAATAAATAAGCTCTTAGCCTAGAAGTGTGTCACTTGCTTCACTTTAGCTTTTCTAAAGGAACAAAAATAACTGTTACAGTTTGGAGTGAGTGGTATTGCAGGAGGAAAATAGTACAGTTGAACATATTTTCAAAAATCGCTTCCAAATCAGAACAGAAATCCTTAGCAAAGATAGTGTTCCTCACATATTGCATATTCCTACTGGAGTAAATACAAAACACAAGAAATGAACATAAGCTGCATGAATCAGTTTGGAAGCAAACGTATATCTTTAACTATTATCCTCCAGTGCCTCCTCTCTTACTGATGAATGATAAAAAATGAGGGAGTTAATGCTAAAGCTGAAGGTAAAATGGAGCAAGACAACTACCTGCTGCTTTAATGTGCAGCATCCAAAGTCAGTATTTGTCAAATGGAAAGCAACAATAGAAGCAAACAAACCTAACAAAGTACACAGCTTCATAGGAACCAGCAGACCATCCTGTTTCTTTTGAGAACTGATGAATCCAAGTTGTTAAGCCACTTCTACAGACTCAAGATTGACATACAAATTAATGCACATCCAGAGCTATAATTAAAAACCAGAGCACACACTTCAGAACTGCCCATTCTTAAATTACCTGTTTAGTCAGACCTGACCGGAGAACACAGAACTGAGACAAAAGCTATTGGGGCTGCCACCTGGAAAATACTATGGACTTTGTTCCAGTAAGCCCTCCACATTAGCCTATCTTATTGCGGTTGGAAGATTTGTGTGCCTTGATGATCCTTTAGGCTAAATCAGCCCTTAATGATCCTTCAGGCAGACCTAACCAAGTCAAATAGGCTGAAGGAGAAAAGCCAGACCAAAGAGCGGGAGCAGGATGGGGAACATAAGGTGACAACGCAGAACCTACCGGCGTGTGGTAAATGCTCTGGCTGTAACCAATCTCTCCTATAGCTATGGGACACATAGCAGTCCTCTCTTCCTTGAGGGTGACATCTTTTTTCATGTCTTATCTTCTACTTCTTCAACTGCAACAAAGGACTGCAACTGTCAAGAGAGTGAATTCGAAAAAATATGTCCCCAGAAATGGAATGTGTCCGCCATTATTAGCGGGGAGGAATCATACAAATAACTATGGCTATACCACCCTAGTAACAAACCTGAGTATCTAGCATGATTATTTTACATGAAGACAGAAAAAGAAGAGCATATTTTCATTTCTAGTCTGTCTGTGTTGTATTATAATGTTTATGATAATATTTTATATTTGTCATTTAAAAGGAATAACAATAACTGTTACAGTTTGGTGTAAGTCATCACACATGAGGTGTCAGGATAATGGTGAAAATGACACTGGGAATGAATAGTATATTTTAACTTATTTTACAAGCTTATCTGATTATCTTTCATGTTTGTCATTTCAGGATGAAAGTCTTCTTCTCAACAATACCTACCCACAATTCACAGAATGTTTCATAAACACACTTCTGATTTGGGTTCCTTGTGGGCTCCTGGTGATTTTACTTCCATTCTACATATTTTATTTGTCTGTGACTTCAAACTCAGTTCCAAACCCTATCCAGCCGCTAAATGTTACCAAAATAGTAAGTCACCATTGAGTCAATTCTACTTTTGTGTCTTGCTATTTTTATTTTGTTTTATTTATCTTAACCTACTAACTCTAGGTTAGTGCACACATTCTATTATCTCTTGTCATTATGACACAGGTGATATTGTGAAATGTTTCAAATAGTCAACATATAGACACAAATTTATATATATATATAAGTTTATTTATTGACGAGTAGTTATGATTTTGTTTTGTTTAAATTGCTTTTGTTTTGCCTCCAGTGATTCTACAGACTGAAAGGATCAAAAGGATGCCTCATCATCCACTGCATGAAAAAATGGCGGCTAGAACAAAAAACATACTAAAGCGCACAAGTCTAAACCACAAAGCAAAAGAAATAGTAAAATCATACTTGGAACTACTAAATCATAATTCCATACCAGAAGAATTACTTTTTGATCAATGGGAACCAGACTCAGTAGCACTAAACTTCTCAACCTCCATCCCTAAATTGTTTAGCAAAGATGCCGAGCCTAATCTAGTGAAGAAAGCAACTACAATGGAACATCTCCATTACATGTTTCCAGAAGACAGCTGGATAAGAATTTACACAGATGGATCGGCAATGGAGGCAACCATGAATGGTGGAGCAGGAATGTACATTAGGCACCCAGATGCTACTACTGTGTCTCTAGCAGCCCCTACTGGAAGAATATGTTCCAACTACAAAGCAGAACTCTTAGCCCTTCTGATGGCAGCACCTGCAGGAAAGATGGTATTTCTTACAGACTCACTGTCAGCTATACAAGCCCTGGAGGCTAAATCCGCTGATAGTACAGTACAAAACCTAAAAAGAGAACTTGCTCAGCTTTCAGAAAAGGCAGAAATTCACTTGCAGTGGATTCCATCTCACTGTGGCATTGCAGGCAATGAGAGTGCTATATCTTAGCTAAGAGGGAAGTGCCAAAGAGCAAATTTACCAACCCTTGTCTTTTCAAGAGGTCAAAACCCTCATACAAAGAAAATCTGCAGTAGACTGGAAGACAAACACTGGATATGATTATGGAAAAGACTCCCTCAAAGACCTAAGCAGAACAGACCAGGTCATTATATTTCGACTACGCACTGGACACTGCAGACTCAACAAACACTTATATAGACTAGGAATAAGTCAAACAGCTCTCTGCCAGGGTCAGCAGGCGGAACAGACACCAGAGAATATCCTGCAAGACTGTCCTCTCCTGTGTGAGCTGAGAAGCAACACGTGGCCACACCCAGTTGACCTGAAAACTAAGCTTTGGGGAAACCTGACAGACCTGAAGCTGACTGCCCAGTTTGTGGTCCACAGTAAATTAAGCGCATGACCAGAGATCGCTGAAGAAGAAGTTTTGCCTCCTTGAAAAAGAAAAAACAAAACCCTTAACTATTAAAAAATTGAGGAAATAACTGCGCTTGGAAAGAGTTAAATGTCCATGCTTCACACTCATACATTGCCACTGGGAATATGCATGCTCTTAGTATTCTGATCTTTGTTTTATTATCATTTCCATTCTATACCATTTTTAGTTTAATTTTTTGTAAGGCCATGTTTGTTCTTTTAATTTCCTTCATCCCTTTTCCATCTGTTGTTAGCAGTAAACTGAGATATTCAAAACTGTTCACATTTTCTATTTTCTCTCTGTTGATAAAAATATAAAAAAATCACACTACTACAAGATTCAAATTGTATATATTTTTATATTCATATATTACCATTATTTGTATTCATTATTATATAACTATATTCACATTATTTTTGTCCTGTTCAAATACAGCTAGTTTCCATCTTGTTATGTGCTGTCAGCATTGTACAAGTTGTCCATCACACAAATAGTGATAGTGTCTACACTGCTGTCTATGTGGCTGATGGAGTAAAGATTGGAACTTTTGTAAGTTTATGTCATTACTTATTTATCCTGATGGATCATTCATTGATTTTTTTGTGTTTTGTGAAGTTCGGGACATTTTGTTCATTTGTAGTATTGTTTCTGGAGATCTGGGACTTTGAACGAACATATGTTAAAAAGGGTGATTAAACGCCAGAGTTGGAGTCAGTCACAACTCTTGGAAAACATGGTACTGGAAAAATTAATGAAAATGACAACTATTACTTTAGACATGCAACTACAACAAACTTTACATTACAAACACTTTCTTCCATACTAAGCCGTGTCAGAAGGTGTCCTGGAAGAACACAAGATCATATAAATTTCATAAATTAGTCCTCATTATAACTTTGACACCGGTCACTTACTTATATGCAGCAAAGTTTGGTTGAAACTAAAAACACTCCATTTGAAGAGTAAAGGATGTTCACTCATTAACACCGAAAATATCACCAATCCAGAAATGGTACAATCATTTTGCAGTATATTAGGAAGGATTCTTCAAAGCACATCAGAAGGAGATGTGGAAACAAAATGGTGCTACATCTGGTATGCCATTTATAATTCGCCAATATCCCCTTTGGCACCCCTGATAGACAAAACCCTGATTGGTTTGTTGCAAACATAGTAGAGTTGGAAACCGTTTATAGCAGAAAAAAAGAACTGCCCAAATCCCAGTGTTAAATCACTTCTTACACTTGGGTCTGCAAGAAGTGTAGCACAAAAAACAGTTAGACAGTGAACAAATGACTTCTGGCAGGAAAAATGCAGAAGTATCCAACTTTCCTTTGATACTAGAAACATAAGATGTATTTACGAAGGCATCAGGAAAGCATTTGGTCGAACTATAAAAAAGACTGCACGCTTCAAAATAAAAATGGGAAATTATAATCGATCGCAAAAAGCAGATAGAGCGCTCAGAAAATATTATCTAGAGCTGTATTCCACCCAAAATTTAGTAGTTGACATCACGATCAGTGCAATTGAAACTCTACCAGTTTTGAACAACTTAGATCAGATGCTAACAGAGGCAGAACTCAGTAATGCAATCCACACCCTGGCAAATGGGAAGGCAACTGGAAAGAAAGGCATCCCCCGAAGTGATGGGCTAAGCATTCTCTCCTGGCCAGTCTACATGAAGTATTACGCTTATGCTGGGAGGAGGTTGAAGTGCCTCAGGAAAGGATGCACAAATTATCACCTTATACAAAAATGAAGGTGATCGTGGTGACTGTAACAACTGCCATGGTATCTCGTTGCTCAACATCTTGGGCAAGGTCAATCACGTTGTTCTAAGCAGAAGACTATTGCTGAGATGATTGACTTGGAGTATGTATATAACAATGTGTGCTTTTGACCATGCTACTCTCTTTATTAAAATGTTGAATCATTCCTTGGGTAACTGCTTTTTGATAAAAAGGACTGTTGCGCTACCTTTAAGAAATCAGACCCTGCATACATCTGCCTGTGATTGCCAAAGAATTCCTCTCTATCACACCATGTTAAAAATTCTACAAAGGTAACCAAACTTCAGAAATCTATGCTGGGTCAGATATTGGCTTTTGCTGATTTTATCCTTACATACAAAACTAAATCGGATCAACAAGACATGATTAAAGAAGACATACAAGGGATATTGCATGCTATCTTGTGTTGGTTTAAGAAATCTCACTCTCAGGTTGATATTGATAAGACATGTTGTATTTGAGCAGCTACATAGTGACAGCTAATCTACAACTTTGAAGTCACCTTTGAGGGGTTGGCTGTCAGATGTTATGATAGGCTGCACTATCTTGGAATAACCTTTGGTTGTTAGCTTATCTTACAAACCTTGCATTGAACAAATGATACAACATTGCAAACCAGGTTAAGTAGCTCTTAATTCAAGTTTAGCTGCACACCTTGAATAGTGACTGCTTGCCATTCTGATCCACCCGTTGATTATCTCCCATTGGGAAGGTGAGAAATAAGTTTGGCCTCTTGTCACTGTTTCCACAATGCTACCATATAAAGCAAAACCTATATACATGCTTCTGAGGACCAGAGATACTCACTGCACACAAATACTGATAATATTAAGGACATGATAAATCAAGCATGACATATTGTGGATGGTCCAGCTAAGAGAATGGTCACCATGTAACTGTAGAGCCATCCATGATAGCATAGTTGCTAGTGCACTTTCTTCATAGACACATGATCTGGGTTTAATTCCACAGTGGAAGGTGAATTTTATTTACGTCTCTAAAGTCTACCCAGTCTCAATTAAATGTTGTAAAAAAGCAGGCATAATGTTGACCACCTCACCCGTTGTGTGTTTGTGGTCAAAGAAAAATATGAGCCTAACACCATATTTTCCAATATACCTCATAGTATGAAATCAGGTTCCTTTACCTTTATACCTCTACCTACCCTGGTAACAACAGTTGTGACTCCACTAGGAGGGGAAGAATGTAACTTGATAGATAGGAACATTGCAGATTTGTCAGACTCTCAGTCCTTAGAAAGATCTAAAACAACAGGGTGGGTATGAGTAAATGTCATCTATCAGTTCTTCCAACCTCCTGGAGCTTATGTGTATATACTTTCCTGGGCATGTTAATTTTGTGCGATAATATGAGAGTATATAGTCTGGTACCACAAGTACAGATCATTGGGGTGCTGAAGATAGATAAGGGGGATGTTCTTCATTTGGCCAGTGACCACTTGTTGAACAAGGATGCAGCAATTGATGATGTATCCATACAATTTTAAAAATGAAATTAGAAACAAATCTTTTGCTAGTAGTACTGGGTACATTAGAAAAGTATGAGGAGTGTGTTTAATCAGTGAGTAATGGGAACCATTAGCTTGCATATCCTTCAGTAAATGCTGGGAGAAACTGGATACATAGTCGTCTGCTGAATGTGTTGTGATGTTTGTTTAGTAGCCAGTATGCAAAATTTCATCTGCCATATCAATAAACATTTGATCAGAAATAAATACTGTCTAAACATTAACTTTTATGTTGCTTAATATATGCTATAGCAAATAAATATAACATTAGTACATATATCATTTTATAGCACATATCTTCTTTCCTAAAGTTTCTCATATAGACCACTTATCCTTGATATATAAATGTTTGAACTAGTCTTTTGGTCATTTCAGCTCTTGACAGTAGCGGTTGTTCTGATTGATCGTTACTATGGCAGGATCAACTCAATCATTCTGTACCTCTTTTGGATGCTGATGATTGTAGCAAACACTATACCTCTGTATACATACATCATCCAAGAGGTATTTATAGATAATTTGTATTGCTAATTTATTGTCACCATAGAAGTTTTATTGTCCTGTCTTTGTATGATGAGAACTGTCACAAAACTGTACAGAATTGTTTAACAACATTTTTTTTGTAAAGCATCCATCTTTGTGGTTATCTACCACCAGTAAGGATGGTTTTGCCATATTTCTGAATGTTTTATTAAAATTATAAAGTAACTAGTAGAATACAGCTGCCATTATATATTTAGCATGACGCATTGTACTTTGTGAGTTGTTAACCCTTTTGCTGCTAGATACTTTCCGAAGGCTGAGCTAAAAATAGCTACTCTTTGTTTCTAGGTCACAAACGTGAATGTACGCCTATAGCAGTGACAGTAGCAATGTATAACGTGTTAACACATCTTTAGCCCACAGGAGAGATAATAACAGACGTGTTAATGAGTCTTTAGAAGTGAATGGGGAAAACGTATATATATATTCATGAGATTATAAAGACAGCTTGAATGTTAAAGCTCCCAAAAATAGTATTGCCTCTAAGGGCACTAACAAAGTCAAGTAGTAAAGGAACTGACAAAGTCAAGTAGTTAGAGAACTGACAAAGTCAAGTAGTAAAGGAACTGACAAAGTCAAGTAGTTAGAGAACTGACAAAGTCAAGTAGTTAGAGAACTAACAAAGTCAAATAGTTAGGGAACTGACAAAGTCAAGTAGTTAGAGAACTGACAAAGTCAAGTAGTTAAAGAACTGACAAAGTCAAGTAGTTAAAGAACTGACAAAGTCAAGTAGTTAGGGAACTGACAAAGTCAAGTAGTTAGAGAACTGACAAAGTCAAGTAGTTAGAGAACTGGCAAAGTCAAGTAGTTAGAGAACTGACAAAGTCAAGTAGTTAGAGAACTGACAAAGTCAAGAAGAGAACTGACAAAGTCAAGTAGTTAGAGAACTGACAAAGTCAAGTAGTTAGGAACTGACAAAGTCAAGTAGTTAGAGAACTGACAAAGTCAAGTAGTTAAAGAACTGACAAAGTCAAGTAGTTAAAGAACTGACAAAGTCAAGTAGTTAGGAACTGACAAAGTCAAGTAGTTAGAGAACTGACAAAGTCAAGTAGTTAGAGAACTGACAAAGTCAAGTAGTTAGAGAACTGACAAAGTCAAGTAGTTAGAGAACTGACAAAGTCAAGAACAGAACTGACAAAGTCAAGTAGTTAGAGAACTGACAAAGTCAAGTAGTTAAAGAACTGACAAAGTCAAGTAGTTAGGGAACTGACAAAGTCAAGTAGTTAGAGAACTGACAAAGTCAAGTAGTTAGAGAACTGACAAAGTCAAGTAGTTAGAGAACTGACAAAGTCAAGTAGTTAGAGAACTGACAAAGTCAAGAAGAGAACTGACAAAGTCAAGTAGTTAGAGAACTGACAAAGTCAAGTAGAAAAGTCAAGACAAAACTGAAGTAATGACATTCACTAGAGAGGAAAACACTACCAATATCTCCATCTACAATTGCTCATTAAAACAAGTGTTTACATATCTAGGGAGCATTTTTTCAGCAAACTGAAGAATAATTAACAGAATCCAACACAGATGCAACAAAGCAAATCAAATAATAGGACAAATGGCGCCAATTTTAAAATGCAAACATGAACACAAAAGAGCATTGTTCAACACAATCTTTCTCCCCACATTATCTCATCACCATGGCAGAGATGAAGTGTCTACGCAGAATTCTGGGAGTATCAAGAATTTACCGGTTTAAAACTGAAGACATTAGGAAAAACACAAGCAACAATAAATTAAATGGTCCGCGACATAAGCAGATTACCAATGGCCTCAAAGACCAATGTTACTCCAATACAATGGATACAAAACAAAAGGCGCCACTCAAAGGTAGACCACAGAGGTGACAAAAGACACAGTTTATGAAGCGCACACAACAGCTTGTTCTAGAAATCTCTTCTTATTTTGACACTGTGAGGCAAAATATGAATGGAGAAAAGAAAGACCATACACATTTGGATCATTTTTCTGTGTAACTATCCCTGTAATACAAAACAGAAATGAACAAGTTTTGTTTAGCATAATCCTGGTTAAGGGTGTGCTAGGGTTATATTTTGACTCATTATTAAACACATTTTCACTGGCTGTTTCACACAGTGGACATGCCTTATATTATATTTACCTCCTGAAAGAAAAAAGTTACATTACTCAGGTTTGTACCAGCATACTCATAACTACTATTGTTTTTTATACAGATGGATTGGTTGTTTATCATTTAAGTAGCACAAGTGCTTTCATAGCTCAGTGTTGTGAGGGAAGAGAGCAGTGCTTTAGCTGTGACCACAAGTAGCATGACTATTGAAGATATGGCAGTGACCAAGGCAATCATCTGTCTGGAGATGCAGACACCCATGTCTGAAATCTTAGTGACTCAATGAGCATGCTCAATAAGGTCTGGGCGGGTTGTAGACAGTGACTGGAGTCTGTGTTGAGTTCAGAACTGCAGAGTCATTCACCTTCATTTTTGTACCTGTACATGCGGTAGTCAGGAAAGAAATGAGCTGACAGAATGGGGGCACAACGACTGGTGAGCTGTGGAGCAATGCCCATTGCTCAAATCCTGAATGTCATTAGGAAGATGGACCAGTGAGAGAATTCAAGTGGTGACATGGATGCTAAGTTCATGCCCAGACTGCATGAACTTAGAGTTGAATGTGGTGTTGCTAGAATTGAACACTATACGGAGAGTAGAGAATGTTTCATTAACCAACACAAGATGGAACTGTCAGTAGCGAGTGCTGAGGGATATACTGAAGATGAGATTGGAGCACTTATGGATTTGTTCTTTGTGCATTGAGAATGATCTGATTGTCTAACTAACTAATGACCACTCCTCCACTCACATTCTTATTAATACTATTATGTCTAATACCAAACAGTAATGTGTTTTGTAGTAAGACTAGACTTTGTTATTACTAACACATCTCTAAATATAGCGGTAGTAAGTGTCCTGTGTAATTAACATTAGATTCTATTTGACAACATGCTCAGTGTTTACACTTACTGTTTAACTGTATGAGACAGAAAAACTTAAAGTTGTAATTTTCTGCTGTCTCTATAGATTACTGATATTGAATTTCTGGGTTTTATCTTTTGTTTAGCTGTATGAAAAAAACTAGAATTTCATGTGCGCTGCTACCTCTATGAATTACTGATAATGTGAGCACAAGTAACGAAGAGAAAAGGGGTGGGCCCAGTCGGTGGACGAGGACACAAGCAGAAATGGGCGATGGGGCACCCAAAAGAAACGCAAGGCGGACAAAACGGTGGTGAACCTCGAAGATGTGGTTTCCATCCAGAGAACAATAACCATGTTTTCCCTCACAGAGAACCACTACTGCCTTGTAGTTCGATTGGGGACAATCAATAGCAGCGGAGCAAACCGTACACAAAACTGGATGGCAGGCAAACCAAGTAGTCCAAAAAGACAGGTAACCTGGGCAGATGACGCTCAACAACCCAGGAGGGAAGGTTGTCTAAGGGTAGCTACCCTAAAGAAAATAGCAACCTGCTGCCTTGCAGGTTGGCTGGGGACACCAAGGCTGACGGAGAGCGAACCCAGTAAACGCTGGCTAAAACCGGACACATCGCCGAAGGATAAACACCAGAGCTCAAATTGGCGCTAAAGATGTGGCGAAGTACACCCATACTAAGGCTGCATGAGTCAGATTTCCACATGAATAGGACAAATGCAGAATTTATGGGGAAATCTGGTACATTAGTCTAAGTGGTGATCGCACGCAAGAGAGAATTACTGATGATTGAATTGCTGTTTTTCTCATTTGTTTATTAGCTGTATGAGACAGACAAACTAGAATTTGCAATGCACTGCTGTCTGTATGGATTATTGGTGATTCAGTTACTGGTCTTCTCCTTTGCTGAAAAGCGTGGACTTCATGGCTATCAAGAAATTTCAGAGGTAAAGAAAAGTTATTGTTACATGTATGTTGTCATTTTGTGATATACATAAGATTTCATTGTCTCAAAGACACTTTGTGAATATTATGTTTATCTAACTGATATTAACAGAAACCTATTGTATGGTATATTATTGCTATTTTATATATTTTTATATGTAGAAACAAGTTTCTGTTTTGATGTCAGAGATTAACAACTGATGGTATATGCGTGGATGTGCATGTGTGAATGTATGCCTGTCTGTGTGCTTGCTTGTGGGGGAGTGTGGGTGGGTCCAGGTATTTACTGCAAAGTATCAAGTAGCTTGCAAACCTTTTTCTGATCAATGACATTTTAGTATTGATTACATTTTTAGTTGAAGTAGAGGTACGGTCTTGTATTTATAGCATAACTGGTTATTGGTTACTAAACTGACGTCATTGCACTCCGGGCAGACCCATAGGTGCTCAGTCTCCCCAATAGATATCGAAGAGTATGCATACTGATGGTTCCTGTGGCTCGCTGATTAAACACACCTCGCACTCTGCCTCTCAGGCATCGAGTTCGACTTGAACAACGGGTAACTCCAAACTGTTTAAATCGCTAGATCGATTCAATATCTATTTTAGTGTCTTCATACAACAGGCAGTCGTGAAGACAGAAGAACATCCCCTCCTCATCTATTTTCAATTCCCCAACAATCGATGCTGTTGATGCAAGCCTGTCCGCTCTCTCATTACCGTAAACACCTGCATGCCCAGGACAGTATATCCACGTAAGCCGCTGGAGGTTAGAAACTTCTATAGATGACATCCACTCATAGCATAACTACAGTTGCACAGCGACATGCTTTAGTGTGGAAACCACTGTTTCATTTATTAAAATTCTTCTTGTAATAATATTTTTCTACTAATATTTGTTTCCTTTAATCATGTTTTTTCTACCAACATATCACCATATTAAATATTAGTTGACTTTTTTATTTAGAAAATGTCTCCAGAGTTAACTGCTTCTTTACCCAGCATGCTGTCATATTGGTGGAACAATAAGTAAGTTTCCCACAGGCATATTAGTTTATTATGTCAACAAATCTAATCTGGATAAGATTTACTTGATTTGAATTGAAGTTAACAGAAGCAAATGGATGTTTTATATAATAATACCTCTCGTACCATTACATTTGTATCGTTACATAGGGCCTGCAAGCAATTTCTCCATACCGCTCTATCCTGGACAACTCGCTAAATCTCCTCCATGGAACTGAAACCGATATTTCTTGCTTCTCTCAGCAAAGTTTGTTTCAGGGTCTCCCTAGGTTGTCCCTCTCTTTCTTGAACCCTTTGCATCCCACTTCAATGCCTGCTTTGATATTCGCTGATCATTTCTTCTCAAGGTGTGTCCAACATATCTCCAAATTCTTCTTATAACAGTTGTCACTAGTGGTTGACCAGACATTTCTCTGATTTCATCACTTCTCCTGAATTCGTTCCATTTTATGTTCATTATTTTTGCAGACATCTATTTTCAAATGCATTCAACTTGCTTTCTATATCTTTAGTCATTTTCCAACTCTCACTGGCATATGTTAGAATTGATACAACTTTTGAATTGAAAAGTAGTATATAAATATATATATATATATATATATATATATATATTTAATGGTGAAAGCAAAAGTGAAACAAAAAATTCTGATGGAGTTCATTGCACATGGACATATTGCACAGTAAATTTGAAACATAACAAACTAGTTATTAGAAATGGAGTAATTTTAGTCTCAATATGTAATGAACCTAACTATTATTAGAAATGGACAGGATCATTGAGCTGGACTTGATGACCAACATACAATGTTCTCAGTCACTCATCTCAGAATGGCTACCCAAACTTTCATAGTTAGAGAAAATTCTAAATAGTTTTCTTTCATTGCTGCTTTGTCAGTATTCTACTGCTAATACTTTCATTTAGCTGAAATGTACTGTGCACCTAAGTGCATAATAATAATAATAATTCCTCTGCATCTTATACGTTACATAGGGCCTGCAAGTAATTTCTCCATACCGCTCTATCCTGGGCAACTCGCTCAATCTCCTCCATGGAACTGAGACTGATATTTAACCTAAATGCATGCATGTTGATTATATCTAGTTTTCCTATTTCAGAAATAAGGAGTATTATAAATAAAATTTAAACATAAAATAAGGTAATAAATCAAATTTTATGTTGGGGAATGCAATGTAACGCCGTTATTTGCCTTTGACTAACAGCACACTACTGTGGATGGTGTGGTCAACATCATGCCGGATAATTTTACTTCCCAGTGTTTCTTTGGTAACCAACTGAGACTTGGTTAAACTGAGAGCTATTTGGTCTGAAAGAAAACATCATTCTCACTGTAGAAGTTGATCCTGGGACCACTCATCTTTGAAACAAATAAACCAACCACTACGCTATTGTGACCCTCGAATTTGAAACATACCGGACTGTTATTAAAAATGAGGGAAAAGCCTAGAATGTTTACACTCTCATTGTCTTTTCTACCGTTCACTTTGGCTCACTCAATAAATAAGTGAATACTTTCAGTCAACCTGATCTTGTTACAGAAACTCCATGTGTAAAGTAATTTGATTACATTGATCACATTGTTCACTAATTGTAAAGCAGTGATTCACTGTATTTGTTTCTAATTCTTCAGGTTGATCTGGACTGGCTATAAAAAAACCCTGACAGAGGATGATGTTAGTGACCTTCACCCAGAAGACAACAGTGAGACTCAAGTTCCAAAATTTGCACGGGCATGGGCTAATGAAGTGAATAAATGTGCAGCATATAATAAACAATATTTGTAAGTGTAATGCCAAACTTGTATTCAAAGATATCTGAGTGTGTACATCATTGTCAGCTTTGGAAATTAATGAAAGAAATGTATTTCCTTTTTGTGTAAAACAATTAATAAAAATGTTATATTTTGATCATTATATTTAGATCAAGACACAGCTGTAAGTATGGATGGTGAGTTATCAAGTTTTAATTAATATAGCACAAGATGGTACACCAGAGTTGTATGCTTGCTTATTCGTGTCTGCTTCTTGGGGAGTAAAGAACTTCAACAGTTGTCCTCCAATTTTCCCAGTTTCTGGCCATTGTCTTTATGGTGTAACAGGTTATTCTTGCATCCCTCAGTTCCTCAAGAAGAGATCATCTCCAGGGAGATCTGTTTACCTTGCGGGTTCCACTCAGTTTCTTGCCTAGGGATACTCCACTATGGCTTTCACAAGGTATGCCCAGTCCACCACAATTTTCTCCTCACCTGGTTCATCATGGGGCCCTGTCCTATCCACAGGTCTGTGCTTGTTGCCCTGGCATACCATCTCAGTCAGAGAATCTGCAAAATATGGCACCTGATATAAATCTGACTGACTTTTGTGTGAAGGCTTGCTTTCCAAATCACCATTGTCCCTTGCCATTCAGTCAAGCCTTACTCAGAAGTTCTTTTAATTTAGATCCCCATGTAAAGGATTAGTGTCTCATGTAGTCCAACTTTGTACAGTGTGTACACCAAACATTTTGATCCAAGCTAGCCTCGAACCCGGAATTTCCACATCACGCAACTAGTGCATCCTGTAAACTTTGCTATCAGCGACAGTATATATTTAACTTACAAACCCAAAAATACAATGAGAAATATCAAAGACCATACAGATAAAGAGCAGTATGGTGTCCTCTAAATTGGAAGTTAGGGAAAATACCAGAGATTAGATATGATAACAGTATTATTTATTATCCAATACACAAAATGACATAGAGAAATTAGTAATATCAAACTAAAAGATAAAAGTGATTAACATGACTTTTATCTTAACATTGTGATAACGAAAATAGGGCCAACTGATAAATGTAATAAGGTGATTCTATCTATCTATATCTTCTTCATGACCCATTTGTCACATGCTGCTGCTGCAGCGGAGGACAGAGCACGAATGGGGATGCCCAATGTGCCATGACGTCGATCGCATAACATAACAAGAGATTTCCATTGTGGCCATTCTGTCACCTTTCTACTAATTGTTTCCCATGTCAGGCCACAATCTTTCCACAGTTCTCCATGTTTTCTTTAGATATCCATGCTTTATTTTCCCACCCACTGTCCATCAGAGATCTGCCCAAGCCAATGCCCCATATGACCAATCAACCTCCATCTTTGTCTTTTAATGATGGTCTCCAATGATGCATTTGTTTTAGAAGCTCTTCATTTTGTATCGCATTTGGTCAGAAAATTTGCAGGATTCTTCGTAAACTTCATAGATCTCTTAGATATCCAGCTGTTCATGCTATTAAGAGACACAGACAAGCTATCAACAAAGGATCCTATAATTGAGGTGTTGTAGATAGATTGTAGTTACATAGTACAATTTCATAACAAATGCCTGTTGGATGTGAACAAGTTGTGATTGCTAGACTTCTAGTCAGACATATTCTTTCCCTATTGATGCAATAAATAATGTAGAAGGAGACATTTGTCTCAGTGAAAGTAATAAGACTGAGAAACGATTTTTAGTGTCAACAAGAATATATTCAGGCAGCTCAATAGCAGAAGTAGTTACCTTGGAACCCTAGTGACAGAAGAAAGCATAGAGAGGCAAATAGTTCTTTTCATATATACTCATTATCAGTAGTAGGTAGCTGTACTGAGAGCCGCACAAATATATAACTAAGTAACTTAAGAGAAACATTATACAAAATAGCCAGTAGTTACAAAAAACTTTGATACATTGGAACAAATCTCATTGCAGTATACCTGAAATCTCTGGACAAATATTCTGATTGCTCCACCCAAAGAATAAATCAAGTACCTTTGGAGCAATAGACAAGCACCTTACTTCCGTGCCACAGAGACCCCCTATTTCATGATATATATTTTTTTTAATTTAGAAAGTTATACTCTTTGTGCTTCTTTATTCATTATTGTCATAGATTGACAAAGAGATTGATTAACCAACGTTGAAGTGGCGTGTCTGGCCGCTGGATTTGTTGAGGCTTAGTTCAGAGCACCTATGGACATGTCCGGAGTGCTATGATGATAGTCTTAATATAACTAATATAGAATGTAGGTTATACTATAGAGCATGACTTATACTTTGTCATCTGCAAAAAAGGAAAGGTGCCAACCATGCTTTTATTTGACTCATTCTAATTGTACAAAATTGTTTCCATATTTGAAATGATCTTTCTTCCCAGGACGGATCATGGGAGTTCAGTGTTGACATTAGTGTACAACAAAGCTAGCTTAGAAGCAAATGAAAATACAAAATTGTTATCAAATTATGATCCTTATGCTGAAGACAAGGACAAGAAAGAGGGAAAATCTCCACTGAAGAAACCATCTTTGTTTCGAGTGATATTTAATGTTTATGGATTGGAACTCGTCTGTTTACAGGTAGGTACTAGACATTCTTTCAAATGTTTTATAGTTTCTCACTAATTGCTGCTCTAAACATACTTTGACAGTAGAAGTTCATAATTGTTTGTTATGAAAACTGACATGTAAATCATAGATACATTTAACTCTATGTATACTTGCTAAAAAACCATCATTTTTACACACTCATTTTAGTGAAGGTTAGGCTTGGCTAGTTTTACAAATATCCAATGTTTTGGATTTGTAACTTTAATGTATTTCTGTAATATCTCAAACTATGCAGAATTGAAATGCTTATTGTATAAAATTAACCCAACGGGACTGCAGAGCCTATATATTGGTTCAAAGTAATGTTCATGATGTTGCAAAACCGATATATTGGTTTTGGATGTCTTTGACAGAAACGAATGTATCTTTACAACCACTTTACTGAAGTTAAAAAATCTTCAGAAATAGAACGTACTTATATGTAGGTACATTTCTACCTCCTTTAAATATAGATTTCAAAGCATGTCTTATTGACTTAAAAGTTGAGTCATATTTTGTTCATAAAAAATAAAGACCAAAATGAGTTTTTACAGTGCGATCTTGAGTATTGTTAGATCAAATTATAACTTTTGATAGCAATGAAGAATATTTAATTGATGGTAATAACGACATTTCATTATTTATGGAATGCAGTATCGTTAGTTGTAATTCTAATTCTAATGTTATAATTGCTTCTAAAGAAGCACATACCATTGCACATGTCCGCATTAAAAATTGAATATTATAAAAACTAGTGTACCTAATTAGATGAAACTTATAGAATATGTTTACACATTTATTATCTTCCACTGCTACTTCTAGAAACATCTATGAATATTAAGATGTAATACAAACCAGAGAGTATAAATACTTTTTACGGTTTTTTGTTTTTTTTTAAAAATAGTCATGCTACAATAATTTAATTTTCTCAAACATATCTCTCTCTCTTTGCCTTTTTACCTGGGTTGGGGCATAGGCCCTCAACCAACTCATGCCAAGTCTTCCTATCTCTAGCTATCTCCTGCAGCTCCCTCCAGCTCTTCTTTATATTGTTGATCTCCGCCTCCAAATCTCGTCTCCATGTATTTCTCGGCCTCCCTTCTTTCGCTGTCCCTGCGGGTTCCAGGCAAGGACCCTTCTTGTTATATTCCCTCCGGTTTTCGCAAAGTGTGTCCTATCCAGCGCCAGCATCTTTTTTTTAACCTGTCCGTTCACTGGAATCTGTCTTGTTCTCTCCATAAGTTCCTCATTTGTGACCCTATCATACCATCTTATTCCCTCTATTCTGCGCAGACACCAGTTGATGAATGTACAAACGTATATCACCTGATGTAAAATATTTTTACATTAACGTATTCCTAATCCAATTAGCAACAATTTAATATATAATATGACATACTTTAGAGAAACAGTACTAGAGTTATAAAGATTTGAACTACTTGACATTAAATGATAAATTGGAATTGCAAAATAAATGCGTCCAGGAGGAAAAATAGTACAGAGCGAAAGGGTTATGTATTTAACTCCCAACATCTAAAGATTGAAAAATATTTTTTTGTTCTTTATGATAATCTGCTCTAATACTAAAAAAAAGGGTTTTAAAGCCGACGGATTGACTTCATTGCACCGGGTTTCACCCCATTGGCTCAGTCCCTCTCCTCAGAAATGGCACGCCACCTGCCGAGAGTATTGCACAATGCACTAACTCCGTAGCTCCAGCAACAATCCTAGGGGTCTCTGGAAAAAACTGCACTCGTGAACAGAATGGCTTGGTCTGGATTAGAATCCACGACCTTCGACTTACAAGGCAAAGGTCTTAACCACAGAGTACTTTGGACAATATGCAAGATAGTAATCAGGAGGTTTGTAATGCCTACCTATTTTCATATTTTGAAAGAAACAATAAATAAATAATATGAGAAAATAATGTACAACCAGTCTAGTGAATGTCCCATAAAAAACCCATAAATAACACTTATATATGTATGACCTTTTTCATCTTTACTGACGGTCAATTGGCAAGTGTTTTACTCTGACAGCCTCTGAGTTTTCACTTTTCTCTCTTGTCTTTCAGCTCATACATAAGTCTCTTCTCAAAAGACTGTGCCCTTCGCAATATCACTTTCCACACAACTCTGTCATCAGCTAGTTTTCCCATGTGTTGGGACCTATAGAAAAGTTCTTCATTGAGGCCTTGCAGACATCTTTATATCTGAGCAGTGGTCTGCCCTGGTGCCTCTTCCCTCCGAAATTTACAGAACAATCCACTTATAGTATAATACTTAAACATTGAAGAAGGGACATTATATCTTTTGGACCATTGTCAAGTCTGTCATATGACTGGTCTCTTTGTACAGAGTTTGACATACAAGATAACAAAATTGTTATGTTCTTGATCTATCTTTATTTCTCATCACAGAACTTTCAGTCTTTCCTTTTATTCCATGTCTGCCATTTCTAGTACCAGTTCTCATCCTAAGTATCACTATTGCAATGCTCAAAATCTCTAGCATCACTTAACAAGTACTGCAAATCTAAACTATTGCTGTTGCTCAATAATTCATATCCATTGTTTTCAATTGACAAATGAATAAGCTGCATGGCTTGTGCAACTGACATTCTTTATCTATGAACGTTAGAACCTGAATGTCTGCAGGAATAACCATATTTACACAAATCAGCATCAAACCATTATTTCTGCAGGAATAAATTATCAACATGTTATCTCTCTAACGTTCATCTATTGAAATACTGTATAAATGTCTACGATATGATAGCAGTCATGAACTTTTTTGTACTATATATTTATTTTAAATGCATGGAATGTCTGTTAACTAATGCAAGACATATGTATGTCGCACATCAAGACTCTTCCAGGTCATTCATTGAGGAATTCTTAGTAAAAGAGAAATTTTCTATAAGACAAAGAAGGATGTAAACCACTCAATGTACACGTTTTGACTTAGGAATGGAGGTCATTAGCTATGACCACAGTACATAAAAACCAGCTGGGAATCCTGAAAATGCATCATTGAGGAGAGCTTTTTAAGTAACAAGAGACTAAGTTCCCAACCATACAATATATCAATGTTTAAAAGTTCAATTCCTACAGACTAGAGGGAAGAGTTTCGGATTACAATGGCTTGGTCATCTCTGCAGTATGAAAGGGAACCAAATGCAATGGGAAATCAAGAGTCAGGGATCTACAAATAAAAATAAAACACTCTTCTCTAAAGTTCAAGTGAAGAGCAATATTGAATTATCCAAGAATCATGGAGGATTTGATTGAAACTAGGTGAGAAGAAAGAGAGCTGATAACACTCCAGGCTCAAAGAAGATCGTAATACATGAAACATCTTGTATATTTGTGAAATAAAAATAGATAAGAATGTACTACTTAATAATTGATGTCTTTCAGCTGTGCAAGACTTGTATTGAACTTCTGACTTTTGCCACTCCAAAGATCACAGAGTGAGTCATCTGTTGTGTTTATATAATACCTGTTTATAAGTTTACTAACACATCTGTTGTGTTTATATAATACCTGATTATAAGTTTACTAACACATCTGTTGTGTTTATATAATACCTGTTTATAAGTTTACTAACACCTCTGTTGTGTTTATATAATACCTGTTTATAAGTTTACTAACACATCTGTTGTGTTTATATAATACCTGTTTATAAGTTTAGTATTTACTAACACCTGTGAATGTACATGATAATTTGTCTGTATTCTTTATATCTTAAATTATGTCATGTTATTTTGTATACAGTCTATTCTAGTGTTATTCTATATGACTTGTTTCATATAGGACGGTCATATTGTATCCCATGTTGCTCTTGCATTCTTTACTTGTTAAAGGCATTTTAGTCAGATCTTCATCGTTTAATCTCAAGAGTATTTGTGTTTTAAAATCTATCTATAATCAGTTGTATCTCTGTTTCCTCTCTATAGTTTGTTCTATATCCAAATCTTTGTACTACTCCTGACATTTATGGTGTCTATTGTTACAATATCAAGTAGTTACATGAGCTGGTTATTACAACAATAGTGGCTGCTGTCATCAATAGTATTTATATCCTGCAGTGTGTAGGGATTGACTAAATAGTTATTTACAACCAACACATAACTTGGAAAGAATCCTAGACAACTCAGTAGCTACCATATCATCACCTTACACAATTTCTATGATAAATTATAAGCTACTGGAGAAAATTATGACTAGAAAAGTAATATCCCATCTTGAGATAGAATGTATCCTTTCTAATGCCTTGGGTCAATGAGTCAGTCATTGGATGGATTAGCTTAATGCAAACGCGTTATCCTATCGACTCAGACACTAGATGGTTGTAGGTTCAATCCCACACTCAATGTTCCACATGTGAGGAAAGGAATTGGTCCTCCTACCTCCTGCACACAAAGGTCTAGGAATGTGAAGTGACAGGCACTTTATACCCTTAGGTCTGAAAATGATATGGGAAATTGTATTTGATTTTTTATATGCTCAGTCAATCAATGTATCTTGTTACATTGACTGTATGTTACATATGATGTTTATCAAGCTTTTAATCAAAGCAAACAAAATATTGATAAAACTCAACAGGAAATATACCCAGAGTTGATTCTTACCCCCTAGATGCTATTTTTTTATAAATTGTAGAGTAAATCTTTAGTGAATTGAAATGCTGCCTCAGTGATGAAGAGAACCATTGATGTACACTTATGAGGATGGATGACAGACGCTATACTCATTTAATTGAAACTACCCCATTACAGTCTATCATTTATGTTGTTTACAGTAAAGGGGATCAGTTTTGATTCAATTGCATTACTGTTTCCCTCATGATACTGCTGAACTGCAGAAAGAAGGCATGGGTACATTTTTTATACTTTTGAGGTTCTTAACTCTTACAATACGCATACTAAAACCACCTATTTACGCACTGTTTTCAAAGACAAAATTTTAAGGCGAAGGTGTCCTTACAGAATCAGTTATAACTTTTTTATGCTCAACAGCAGAGAAAAACTGCATACACCAAAATGTGCAGAATTGAAAGATCTGTTACTTAAACCCACTTGCTGTATGGAAATAAAAAACATACACATAAAGCATTAAATGTATCTAGTGAATGAAAAAAATATTATTAAAAATTTTGAGGAAAGGTGTGAACTTACCGGCAGGTGTTAAGCTTTCCAATGGTCTGAAGCTAAAAAAAACTACTTCAGATCTTTAGTATATCCATTTCTGCACCACATATTGAAATTTCAGCCTTTTCTGTTCAAAGAAACTGGTTATATAACCATTTGCACTATCCGGCTCCCATTTTGAAAAAATCACAACAAATAAAAATAACATTATATACAACTATTTACAAGTTACTACCAATGATTAGGTAGATGCATTGCACTTTCTTTCATGATATTGTGCAAAGCAAACATTTGGATGCAGATGAGGTCTGTTTGCACATCATTCACAATAAAAACTTGTTCGCGCTCTGACTTGTGGGGTACTACAGACAAGACAGTTCCTATGAAGTTGTGATTTCTTTGGTCTCCACTGCGGCACGAGTGGAAACAAGAATGCAGTGTTTGCTTGCTTTTTTATCCCTAAACATGACACATAGGAATCTTTTCTCCTTCTCCATAAACCACCTCATTTGAAGGTGTTTGAGTATGGCTGCTTTAATTTCATTCGGAAATTCTCTCGGCTTTTATTAACGGATACGGTATAGTGGTGCCCTTTTCCATTTAGGTACTGAAGCAGAGGCACACTTGTGTAATACTGGTCCACGTATAGGTGGTGTCCTTTACCACATGGCTGCAGCAGTGTGTCAAACACTTTGATGGCTTGCTGGCTGTTGGCATCAATTTCTGGGCTATAGGGTGTATTTGCCCCAAAGTAGACCAGTATGTTGACAACATATCCAGTGCTACTGTCGCACAAGCCGAAGGTCTTGACATGGTATTTTTTTAGCATTGAACATTTTATGCGCCCATCTGCCTTTCCATCCAATAACCATTTCATCAAGGGATAGCGCTCGGTACGGATAGAATGCATCCTGAAATTTGGTCAAAAGGTTGTTTATAAAAGGCTCAATTTTTGACTTCCCTTTTGCATCCACATTGATGGCGTGAAACATTGTGTGGTACAGCACCTGGAACCTGTCCCTTCTAAATATTTGGCTGTACCATGATTTCTGCATGAAGCCTTCTGTACACCACTAGTCACTGATGGCTGGTTTTTTATCAATTCCTATGGCTATTATTATCGCAAAGAACTTATGTAGTTCTGCAGTTGTGATAGGGTACCAGCTGCGGAAAACTGATCTAGGACCTGCCATTTCTTGTTTTGCCTGGCACAGATGTTCTGCATACTCATTTATAGATATGATCAGCTCATCCATGATATCATTGGTAAACAATGAGTTAAAACAGAAATATGGAGTTGAATCCAGTGGTATAATATCATGGTTTAACATGACTCTGTTCCTACCTTGTGGTGGAACAAACCGAAAAGCATCCTGATTAGAACCAGCTTCTACTTCATCCCAAGTTATATCATTGACATTGTTGGACTTGGATGTTCCTCTACCCCTAGCTGTTGACTTAACAGTAACACGGTCAAGTACTGATCTTGATCGATCTGTTTGGGAAGAATTGCCTTTATTCGTTGGCCTAGCTTTTCTAAAACTGGCACTACTAGTACTAGGCAGAAGACACGCCCCTTCTTGATCAGCAGTACCACTAATTACTTCTTCATTGTCAGAATCTAACACAAAATCCGATTCTGAATCATCACTACTACTGTCCTCACTTACACTATATCCATTTTTATCATTGTTTATCCATGAATAAATTAGTTGTGAGGCGTGAACTGCAGAATATCGTTGTTGACGATCATTGCCAGCCATTATTATAATAAAATTTCTTGTTTACACTTACAATATTATTTTTAAATAAAAAAAATAACACTTCTAACACAAGGTAAACAATTTCTGAAATCAACAAGGTGAACAATTTCGAATGGAACAGGAAATGACTTTTACACAGTGTATATGCAAAAATAGTCCTCTACGATATATTAACAACTGGTTAGAACCATATCATATTATTTGGTCCGTGAAATGGCGAGTCGTACAATGGGAACGAACCATATGGTTGGTGAGGTGGCGTGTCGTATTATAAGTGTTAACTCTTTCTACACTGAGCTATTTCCTCAATTTTTAAGCAGTTAATTCAAGGGAGGTAAAAAAATTATAAAAAAACCAATCCCAACTAGTCGTCAATAAATAAACATATATATATATTATTATATACTGAATTGAAGAAAACTGGACAACCCAATAGAATAACAAGGTTGAAAAGTAGTATAAGTAAAACAGTAGAAGTAAAACTAGAAAGACTTCTTATAAGGGAAGCAACTCTATGGCGCAGTGTACGGCTAATAGCGTGCAATGGTCTTCGCTGTGGCGCAGTGTGCGGCTTAAAGCGTGGAAAGAGTTAACTTGCATGTAACATTGATTTCACATCAGTGTAGGATGATTACCAAACTGTTGCATTTGTTGCTGTGATTTATGGCCATTTTGGTTGCCTCTGTTATTTGCTTACATTTCAGTTGTATGTGTTGGTTAACACATTGTCTCAGGCTTCTAACAGTGTTTGTGCCTGGCAGTTCCTTTTTCACTCCCATCTCCTTCACTCTGGATAAGGGTGCAGATTTTCTATCCATTGTGTTATTAGTTGAGATACTAAAAGTTGAGATACTACACTATATATTTTATTTATTTTGATAATTATAGTAGTGAGTGGTTATCTTGAAAAGTCTGCATATTTGATCTTATTGTTACTTAGTAAATATGCATGAGTAGAACAGAACACAGACTAGGCCAGCTACAGAACATGTGTAACCAACAAGCTGCTGGAGCCAGTAGTACAAAATGTCCTCTGTATTAGTGACAATGCTAAAAAATGATTCATTGACAGAGCTCATATTTATGATTGATTTATCATTATTTTATATAATGGTTTCTATTTTCCTTTTACCGTATGCCTTAATTTTCTTAGAGCACTTTTAGCTTTTATCCAAGGGGAGAAGAAAGACAATGAACTGTGGAAGGGCTATGTGTTAGCTGCATCTTACTTTGTTGTCAGTTCCATCTCGTCTATAGTGAGCAGTCAGCTTCAAAACAGAAACAGAAGACTGGGCATGCACTTACGATGTTCTCTTACAGCAGCCATATATAAGAAGGTATTTATATTTGTTATAACATTTCTCAGACTATATTAACCCCTAGTGGACTAGGGCAAAAACCATGTCTTTACAAGTCATTTAAAAAAAATCATACATTTGATACAGACAGCCGGTTATTAGTGTTATCATAACTATTTTTTAATATAATATGGAAATGTTTGCCATAGCAACATGCACCCAACATGAATTCTTGTATAGACATTCATCATCATCATTAAATAGCTTGTCCTGAGCAGAACTTTGTCACTCTAACAGTCCTTTGGAATTTCTTTCATAGGCCAGATGTCCCACCTCTGCAGCGGTCATGATCAAACCATCAGTTATATCCTGAATCCATCTTCTCCTTGGTCTTCCTCTTCTCTTTGCTGGTATGCCTCCTTCCATGATGGTCTTCTCCAGCCTTTCATGTCTCTTTATATGTCCAAAATACTTAAATTTTCTTATTTGTAATATCAGCCAGTTTTCTTTGATTTTGAGTTTGTTCTGGATAGATCTATTTGTTCTCTTCTCTGTCCATGAAATACGGAGGACTCTTCTGTAACACTTATGTTCAAAAGCACATTTATGTTTTTCCACTGCCTTGTTTTTTTATTCTGATTTTTGTTTTCCTCTCATACTATTTTTAGTTGTTTCATATTTGTAAAGCCATGTTTGTTCTACTTTAAATTTTTTTCATCTTATTTCCATCTCTTGGTAGGATTGCACGAAGATATTGAAAACTGTTGACATTTTCTATTTTCTCTCTGTTGATACAAATATCTTTTGTCATGTTTGTTTTATCCATTATCATTGTTTTTGCCACATTGAGATATAGATTTTGTTTTTCGCTTTTCTTTTGCACTTCCATTATTAATTTTTCAATCTCTTTTTTACGATGTTAACAGTAATATAGACATTACTAAATTACTAAACAACAGCGAGTGAGAATAAAATAGAGTATGTTGCAACAGTTACAACTAATACATTATACGTCTAGATCGCGTGTGTTACAGTTCAGTATAAGATGTGATGCCAAAGTAATTTGTTAAAAAAACGTGTGACTTTTCTCAGTATAGTCAATCAAACTCATAATCGTTTGTTATTATATTGACTATCTTTTTTCTCCAAATCCAGTCACTGACCATCAGTAATGAAGCTAAAAAGCAGTCCACACTGGGAGAAATTGTGAATCTCATGGCTGTAGATTGTCCAAGACTTGAGGATGCCATGAACTATATCTATATTTTCTTTGCAGCTCCAATTCAGGTGATTATACTGTTGTGTTCTGCTTATTATGATTATTTTGAGGGAACCATAAAGTTAACAAATCATAAACAATGTAGTGAAAGTATCATCACTGTGGTACATTGACTACCCTAAAGTACTCAAACTACAAGAATTCACCTGGAAGCACTGCGCCAGGTCCTGATGGCGTTCAATATAAAGATATTACCCATTTTTCGAATGATGACATGGAGGACCTGGTAAATGAATTCAACGTCAGCATCCAGGAAGGTGAGATCAAGGAAGAGTGGCGCTACAGCTACCTACTACCATTGCCAAAGCCTAACAAAGATCACTCTCAGATAGCTGGCTACAGAATTATTGCATTGCAAAATACAACAGGCAAGCTTCTTGAGAGAATCGTAGCACATGACGTGGGACCTCAAAAGTTGTCATATCTTCTCACCAACTCTTAGAGGTTACAGAGCTGGGAAGGAAACTTGGTGTAACGCTGTAGTCTTTCCCTATGATGTCTTCAAAAGGTTTCCATGCAGGTATTGAAACATGTGCAGTGATGTTGGACTTATAAGACTCTTACAACAGAGTACCCTATGATTATTTCATGCACCAGCTCATCAAGCTCCAGGTGGACCCTCTATTCATAAGATGGATAGCTGCTGCGCTGTTCAAAAGGAAAGTTGTACTGCAATGTGGTGGTTGGTTATCATAGCCGGTGACTGTATATTCCAGATTGCCACAATGCTCTCTTCTTTCCCCTGTCTTATTCAACTTATACATGGTGTAAATCACAGAACAACATTCTAGTGTATAGACAGGTGAAAGACAAGAATGAGATTGCCGGTGAGTTACAGAGGGAACTTGACCACATCACAGACTGGTGTGATGTCTGGTGCACTAGTTAACCCTGAAAAAGAAACAGTAACATGGTTCTCACTCAATATATAGCCTTTTTTGTCTTTTCGTCAATTGGCAAGTGTTTTACTGTGAGAACTTCTGAGTTTTCGCTTTTCTCTCTTGCTGTTCAGCTCATATAGAAGTCTCTTCTCAAAAGACACTGCACCCTTTTGTAATTTGGCTTTCCACACAACTCTGTCAGCAGCAAGTTTTTCCCATGTCCTGGGACCTATACAAAAGTTTTTCATTGAGGCTTTGCTGACATCTTTATATCTGAGCAGTGGTCTGCCCTGGTGCCTCTTCCTCCGAAAGTTCACAGAACAACATTTGTTTTGGTATGCGACAAGTTTCCATTCTTCTCACATGCCCCAACCATCTTAGTCGTACTTAATAATCACACTGTTAACACATGTGCCCCTATTGTGAAACTTTGCAGTGTTGGTTTGTCCTGAGCCAAATCAATGACATTTTTGGGTGTGAAATTTGACCGCAGCCTGTTTAAGGGAATCTGTTGAGGATGTCATTGTGAAGGCAAGTAAAGGTCTGGTGGCAATGAGAATTGTGGCGGCTGCTAATATCGAGTAACAGCTGCTTATCATCATGTATCTGGTGCTGGTTCTTTCAACTATCGAATATGCACTGGGTAAGATGCAAATTGAATGACTTGAGAAAATACAGAATGAAGCTATGCATATCATTCTGGGCTTCTCTATGGATAAATGCTGTGTGGCGATGAGGTTTCTCCTGAATTTTCTGACCATGGAGTATATACTGAAGATAGCTAGCTCATGTGTGTCCCTTAAAATAAGTGCTAAAAAGGATGTTCAATTGCACAAGCTACTCGACACCAGTGGTGGAAATCGGTTAAAGCTGGTCAAGTCATGGGTTGGCCATTCTGCAGACACTGTTCAGTTGGTATGCAGGCTCACAAATATCAACCAGTGCCTTCAATATACGGGAACACCTTTTCAACCATCATTAAATTCAACGAAGGTTGCAGAGAGAGGAATCCCGTGGTGTTGGATGCAGACATTAAAGCCATCATTGATGACAACTGCAATGAAGGTGATGTTGTGATTTACACGGATGTATCGGTAGTTCACCACAGTCGTCAAGGAAGCCAGTGGTGCATTTAGTATAACAACAAGCAGCATGACAATAGAGGTACTAGCGGTGACTACGGCACTACTCTGTCTAGAGTTACAAAACTATACTCATGCATGCATTCTGAGTGATTCATTGAGTATGATCCAAAAGGTGGAGGCTGGTTCGGTGTGCAGGCAATGGACTGAATCACTACAAGCGTCAACAATTTGTAGAATTACACTTATCTTCATTTCGGGGCACATGGGTGTTGTTGGCAATGAGAGCAGACAGACTGGTTGGCTCTGCCACCATATCAGGGGGCCAGCCAATAGATAGAGCAAAGATTTTCATTTCAACCAATCCATGTCAACTACTAGATTGCAAGAGATGAGATTGAAGATTGGAGTAGCAAAAAAAGAACAGCACAACAGGTATATGAGTAGATTCATCAATCAAAATCTAACTGGTACAGTCAGTCGCTGGATGCTGTTGGAGATATTGCGAAGGAAATCGGAGTCCCTATGGACATGTCCAGAGGTCTGTGAAGATATTCCAAAATGAAATTGAAATGGGTAAGAATTTTTAGGCAACTATTAATAAATATTTAGAGGTTTATTATAGGCAACCTTTGATATCTAGATAGCGGTGAATCTGTTCTGAACAAGACAAGTGACTGAAAATGTATGATATTTTTAACATTTAACCCTTAAAAATGTGAAAATACATTTGATTTGATCTGATCATGGCAAGAGACATAAAAATGTAGGAAAGTTACCATTTTATTGTAAAAATTATACTTGGCCTGAACTATATAATTTGATATATATATAACTTTTTAATTAAATATTTTCATTTCCTCAGATTGCAATTGCCCTGTACATGCTGTATGACCAGATTGGTCTGGCAACTTTTGCTGGTCTTGGTGTATTAGTTATTCTGGTTCCTATGAATACATTCACATCTATCGCCATGAGGAAATACAACAGACTGATGATGAGACTCAAAGACAGACGCATTAGACTTATGAATGAAGTTCTCACTGGAATGAAGGTAGACATATCTTTCCTTTACTGTGTAAGCACTGAACTTGAAAAAAAAAGTTACCACTAAACTGACTTCATAGCACTCCAGGCAGACCCATATATGTTCTTCTTCTTCTGCGTTCGTTCTTCATGGCCCAATTTGATCATTCTTATTGTGATGTATAATTGGTCCACTGGCAAGAACGGAGTGATCTACGGCGGGACGATTGTGCGCCCATGGTGACTAGGCCCGCCCGTCCGGTTTCAGCCAGCTTTTGATTTACTAGGGTGAACTTTCCCTAGAGTACGATCCTTTCTGCCGACTATGTCGGCTCAGGATCTACGCCTTTACGATCAACTTTGCCATATATTTGGGCTTTGTGATCTACGCCAGGACAGTGAGTTACGCTGTTTTGCCCGATCTGACTGAGAAATATTTCTCGGGGCTTGTCAGCTTGTCCTCGGACGGCGTCTTACTCGTATAAAACAGTGTAAAGTATCGGCCTTCGCCAATGTTCGGACCAGAACTTCCTGTCTGATCCATACATTGTTGGCCTTGCTTTACCGTACATTTTTGAATTTGATCCGGAGAAGGAACATTCTCAGCCTTTTCTAGACGCGCTGAGTACGTGGCAATTTGCAATTAACCTCGAAAGGCACCGGCATGGGGCAGAGTACAAACAATGTAGAGGGTCGTTTCAGTCGGCGCTATCAGCGTAACTGAGGATTTTGCGCTCGCCGCCATCACCCGCCCAGTTATTCCGGGGATGTTAGTTACGACTGCAATCGAACCTTGCCTGGTTGCCCCAAGGCTGGCAGTTCCGTTAGGTATCACCAACCTCAGTTCTCCCGAGAATGTTAATTTTTATCGCACAGTACCTTGCACAGTTTTCCCAGGGCGGGTAGTTTCGTTATGCACTAAAAACGCAACTTGTTCTTTTGCGCTTGGCAAACCTTGCCCAGTACATGTATCTGCACCCGGCTATCGATGCGGAGTCAACTGCAATCTTCTCTCGTACCAACACGAGGGTAGACTTTTATTCGGTACGGTCCTGTCTTATTTATTCTTGCCGACGGGCTGGCAATGTTTGCCCCTCCTCAGGGCTTCGAGCTTCGCCCTACGTGGGCACACGTTTGGTCACTGGATGCACCTCTCATCCATGTCATTGAACCTCGACTGATTTAATGAGCCATTCGCGGTTTCACCGTGAGACAGTGTGAACTTAGACATGCATGGCTTAATCTTTGAGACAAGCATATGACTACTGGCAGGATCAACCAGATAGCTGTCATGGACGAGACTGGACTGACAATGCTCGGGGTAGGGAGACAGCGCTCTGTGCAGAGCGGATCCAGATGTCTCCGGCGAAAATGCGAAATTGAAGCGGAACGACCGAGCGCTCGCTTCCCACCGCTTTGCCGGCAAGACTTGCGCCTCGCCAAGCAAAGAACGACACCATGTTTCTACCTGCGGACTCACAAGCTGCTTGCGAGAGCCAGGCCTTTAACGAGACCACCGTCGAGCGTTTAAAATTTTAGACTGACTATCACATCGCGACCGAGAAACTCCGATATACGGACACACACACACCACCAATAAGACCGCGAGCGAGCGAGTCTTAATAGCAGACGCCACCTTGTCCCTTATTCGCTGGGAGCCTCATTTGCGTGAAAAAGCGAAGAGGCACTCGCAGCCGTTAGAGACTATGCACGCAATTGGTTATCGACACTGGGGAACCGCCTTCGCTGACTGGCTCGCCCGTCCGGTTATTTTCAAAACGAGGAGGCACAGTTTGCAGACGCACAACCCAGATCCATATATGTTCATTAATCCCCAACACATGTTGAAGTTATGCAGAGTAGGTGAAGGGTATGGTGCCTGTGGCTTGCTGGTTAAACTTGCTCCTAATTCTGCACCTCAATCAATCAGTTCTGGCTTGTATAACATGTCATTTCAAACTCCTTAAATCGATAATTGATTCAATATCTATTTTAGTATTTTTATCCAATAGACAGCCACAGAATAATTAAAAAAACTCCTCATCCATTTTCCTATTTTGGACAATTGGTGCTGTTAATGCTGTCGGTCTGTACTCTAATTGCCATAAACATCTACATCTCCAGGACAGCAGATCCAATCTTCTATAGGTTAGACTCCTTTATAGATAACATCCATTAATAACACAACCTGCCATTTTGACCTTTTTAAAATATTAACTGAGTCGAATACATAGTTGCTTCAGTAAACAGAGTCCCAGAGAGCTATTAAATGGCAGCAATAAAGACCTCAGCCTTCATTCTCATGCTGTTATTAGTTGTCCCATATGATCCACTCTGCTCTGCATCATCCCTACTGTGATCACTAGCTAGGAAACCCTAGTCTGATCTCATATACTAGACCCATCTGTATATACATCATCTTCCCTACATTATCTGCGGTGTAATGGCTGGTTCAGTTTTCACATTGTCCTGATCTCTACATTCCCTTCTAAGATTAATAATATTATGCCTTTGTCCAGCTTGTTTCTTTAGTTGTTTTTTGTTGCCTCACTTTCCACATCATTGTGACCGTTGTTTTGTTTGAATCATTCTGCCATTGGTGTAGAATGTAAACACACTGAAACAACAATACTATACAGGAGGATCTCAACTCAGTGCAAGTAGCTCCGCCGCACCAACGAAGATCCTGACGAAATCCCACTCATGTACAATCAAATTGTGTGAGAAAAAGTAACAGATAGCTGTTAATGAACAACTTTTCCAACTTGAAGATTGTCTATATTGAAATTTGCAGCCTACGCCGCCATCCTGTGATGTAGAAAGAACAATAATGGAGGATGTGGTCCCCGAAAAACAAGGCAGGGGACAGTCAAGATTACAATGGGAACAGGGACATTAAAGAAACCTTGAACATGACAATGGAGCAGGTGGGAGAACTGGTTAGAGATTGAGAGTTTTACAGACAGACAGTGATAAAAGCAAAGTTCTACAAAAGACATGATACATTAATGAGAGCAATATTCTGCAGACAGCATGCTACAATATGATGTGTATAGTCTTGAGACTATACGCTGATCTGCAAGCATTACCACCAGAATATCTGTGTAGAAGAAATTGAATTTAGACTCGGAAATGTCTTTTATAGCCATCTTGACTTTATCTGAAACAGTAAATCTAACCCAAGTACCAAATGTTTTAATGGCACTCAGTTCTATATTACAGTTACAGCCATCCAATTGTGTTCATTTGATGAATCGAGCTTCGATATGAATAACTATTCAATGTTTAGGTTTCATTGAAATTGCATTTATTGAACACACTGCACTGTATTGCATGAGAACCATTGTGTGCACAGTGCACACATGCACCCACAAACATGTTTGTGTATTTCTATTGGTTATATATCATAGCATAGCCTTTGTAGCCCTCTTTATCATTTCCAGTTGATTAATCTGAACTGCTTTTGCAAATGAATTAATTTAGTATTTTCTGCTTTTTTGGGGGATTCTAATTTGGTATGTTGCTGCACGTATTCTCATATAACTTGTAAGTTTAATTTTTTTTAACCTTATCATAGATAACTCTATTAGCCTATGTTATGTGTTGGTGCACTGTTTTTATTGTGTCATTATTCTGCCCTTGTTTGTCCCTATCTTGGCATAACTTTCTATCAATGTATTTAAAACAGTGTTGTTTGCATCATAATCTGTATGTCTGCTGTTCTCACTCTGACAGAACTTTTGAATGAAATGTATTTCTTGAAAATACTTTCCTGTATTGATTGAGAACCATTGTGTGCACAGTGCACCCACAGACATGCTTGTGCATTTATATTGATTATATATCATAGTATAGCCTTTGTAGCCCTCTTAAGTACTCTTGTGTTTGTTCATTTGTTAACAAAGATTATAGTTTGAGAACCCATGCAGAAAGGTAAATCACTAGTGTGCACACAATAGCTATACTGTCTGAAGAATTTGGATATAAAATGTAGAAAATAGCAACTCTTTATCACCTGCAATATTGATTTCACTAAGACAATACTGAAACAGTTGACTGTAAAACTTCGAATTGACGTTTCCTTGCTGTATACATTTTGAGCCATATAGGAAAAATGTTTGCAAAAATATTGGAGCGAAGAGCAAGACATATATTAGAGCCCCAGTTAAGCAATAGCCAGTTTGAGTTTAGGAGGGGTAAGAGCTGCACAGACGCAATATTTACACTAAGACAGATCTGCGAACAAACAATTGAATACAATCAAAGTAAACAACTTATATTTATAGACCAAGAAAAGGTATTTGATAGAGTAAACAGGTGCAAACTATGGAAGATCCTTGAAGAATATGGCGTCCAGGGACAACTATTAGGTAATATCATGGCCTTATATCAAGATAGTCAGAGTACAGTAAGAACAACAGAAGGAATGATCGACTGGTTCTCCATTACATCAGGTGTTAGACAAGGTTGTGTCCTCTCACCACTACTCTTTATTGCATATATGGATAAAATAACTCAAGAGTCCAATTCAGATAATGATGAAATAAATGAACTGCTTTTTGCAGATGATCAGTGCCTGATACACCATAATGAACAAGATCTACATCATCATATTGACACCTTGAACAAAATTGTATAAATCATTACATGAAAATCAACAACACTAAAACAGAAATAATGAATATGGGAAGAAAACATAATAAACTAGACATCCATGTCAATGGCACTAAAATAAACCAAGTGAAAGAATTAAAATACCTAGGAAGCATATTCAGAGAAGACGGACGACTAGATAGAGAGATAGAGGCTAGAGTGCAAATATCAAATGCTGTAACCTACCAGCTAGCCCCATTGTTAAGGCACCCAAAGATTTCACAGGCAGCTAAGCAACAGATGATCAACAGCATTTTTATACCTACTTTGTGTTACCAGAGCCAAACATGGACAATGAGCAAAGCGCAGTCACAAAAAATAACTACATGTGAAATGCGTTACCTGCGAAAAGTTACCAACAAGACCAGAAAAGACAGCATAAGAAAGAAAGTTGGCACAAAACCGTGCTTGAATTACATTGAGAAACAAAGAATGAAGTGGTTTGGCCACTTAATAAGAATGTATCCAAACTCCACAGTATACAGATTCTTCTACAACAGAACATCGGGAAAGAAGGCAAGAGGAAGACCACGGAAAAGATGGTTAGATGGCGTAGCAGAATCCTGTCAAAGAGCCAAAATAACAATCACACAAGCCACCAGAACAGCGCAAGATAAAAACAGAAAACCACGACACTGAGCAACAACCCGGTAGCAGTGTGACGACAAAAGAAGAAGAAGATACATTTCACACCATGAAACCACAAGCCAGTTATTGTCAACTTATACAATAAACAGGGAAATGTTACATATCAACATTCAGAAGTTGGGGTAAAGAACAACCTGATAGATGTCCGCACGCTAAGATATCAGAAGGTACTGCAATGGAATGAAATGACATTCTTAATGCACTGAGATAGTCTTTATGAACAGAGGAGTTTCAGGGTTGGGAATCCCAGTGACTGAGCAGATTGACAGAGATCGGTGTCGATATTCATACAGCCTGAAAAGAGCAACATACCAAATATGCACAAATATTAATTAATCAACATTGAACTGGCGTGTTGGGAAGCTGGATTTGTCTAGACAGGGATTGGAGCACCTATTGATGTATCTGAAGTGCTATGATGATAGTCTTCATACAACTTATAACTAATTCAATGGTTAATGCTAACTAACATAGAAATCTAATATGAGAAAATAGAATACCTAGTGATAACTGGGAGGTTTCAAGAGTTATAAAAAACATAGAAAGACAGAGAGAAAATATATTGATTGTTGTATAACAAGATTCGCCCGAGTGGTTATCGGGCCCAAATTTGGGGTGTAAAGAATAGAACCACTGTTACCTGCCACGCATGTCGTAAAGGCGACTAAGGAGGTTCGGCTGAAATCGGATGCATGTGTCCTAAATGTGTAGAAGTCTATGTGTTTAGGTGCCTACCAAACCAATGTGCAACGTATACACGTTCTTGGCAAAGATCAAACATATCACAAAGAGTGATTAAAATTGGTCGTAAAGAACGAACGCAAAGAAGAAGAGGAGGAGGAGTATAACAAGATTAATGGGAAAATATCAAGTTTCTTTTACAGACAAATAATTAATGAAGAAATTTATAATGAAAACTACTAGACATGAAAATATGATGATGATTTAACTATTAGTCTTTGCCCGCCTGCCCAGCGTGTTCATAGCACATTGTGTGACGGGTGACAAGCCCACTGTAAGTGCGGTTCAATTCCCGGGCTGGCAGAAAAGCCACAGGTTCTCCAGATTTACAGTGTTTATGACACGGAACCGAAAGGTTACGATATCCATGGCATTGAGCCGAAGAGCTGAAAGCTCAAGTGCTGCTGGATAAAAAAAAACCACAAAAACTATTAGTCTTTAGCAACAAACACAGAAATGGTATTGTGTGTATTTGTTCACTCTGCATATTTGTAGCATGTTCATATAAACTTGTTCTGTTGAACCACAGGTCTTAAAAGTATATGCTTGGGAAGAAGCATTTGAAAAGAAAGTGGCCAAGTTCAGAAGTGAAGAAGTTCGACTTATCTTCAAGCTATCATTGGTCATGGCTGCTCTCGGTCTAATTTTTCATGTCTTTCCTTATTTTGTAAGTATTTTCTTGCTACATATTTAGTGCAAATTTAAGAGTTATAGGCCCAGTATTAAATTTTCCAGTGGAAATTTTCCCTCTCCACTGCAATTGCTCTCAGGTAGGCACTGTCACAATTGGATACCAGAGAAACAATGGGAACTAAAGGTTACCTGCGGGGATATGAATCAGCTCTGACAACCTCCCATATCACCAATCAGTACAACACCATGCTACAGTACAATGCTGTAGATGTGGTGCTATAAAGTGATGGGGGTTTTCTGTTTGTAAAATCTTTAACAGTAGCCCATTCATACAGATGTATATCCTTTTAGCTCATTCATACAGATGTATATTCTATTAGTCCATTCATACAGATGTATATCCTTTTAGCTCATTCATACAGATGTATATCCTATTAGCTCATTCATACAGATGTATATCCTATTAGCTCATTCATACAGATGTATATTCTATTAGCTCATTCATACAGATGTATATTCTATTGGACATTATGCATGCACTCTCTGTGTGATTGTAAAGAAGTCAGAATGATACTAACTAGACTTTTCACATTTAACTCTGTATTGTATATAATTTAGTATTAGTAAAAAAAGTAAATCAATCTCGGGACATGAGAAAATTCCCCCTTGTCCTCAGAATTTTCTGAATCACTTTAGTCACTAAACATTTTACAGAATATGAATTTTCATAGCTCGAAAGCTAATGTTTACAATTTTCATATGTGGTCCATGTCTGAATAAGTTATAAAGCTTGATTAATTGATGGTCATTGTTTACGATTTCGTTTGCTAGATGGCGAAACATTTTATATTAACAGGAAAATTTAGTAGTAAAAAAACTGCTCAGTATGTGTTGTTATACATTTTTTTTTATGCTTACTGGTCCCACACACTCGTTTTAATACCACATCGCTGAAGACTGGAAATGAATCCCCAATTGTATACTGCTTGAAGATTACAAATATTTTGTATTAAAAAAAATGCCAGAATCTAACACAAGTGTCTATTCAATAGCTCCACCATAAAAAAAGCAACCACCATTCTGTCTATTCAGTAGACATGCTGTATAAAAGGAATTAACTAACCAATATGATTATCAGGTGGATGCTCATTTAGAGCTAGTGCCCCAGATCAGGGAACAAGTCATGCTTCTTCTGCAAGCATTTATTTTTACTCTTAGTTCTTAGCTACCAACTAGCTCTTCTTTAGGACTCCATGGAGCTTAACAGATGTAGCTTTAGTTTTGTGAAAACCTTAGGAATGTGTTAGTTGTGTAGATTTGAATATGTCGAATATTAGAAACAATTGTTTCAAATTATGACACAGCATTTACTTCTCTTTGACAACAGACTAATATATGATGATCTTTATTTTCACTTTTATTTACACACTTTCTTTTTCAATGTTAGGTGCAAGCTGCCTCCTTTGGTGTTTTTATCATTATTGATGATTATCTGGATCCAACCAAAGCTTTTGTATCCATTGCGCTCTTCAATATACTGACTACCACATTCACTCAGATGCCAATGATCCTTCCTTCACTAATTCAAGTAAGTATATACTTCATTGTATGTTCTAATTACTAGACATGGATGTTATCAAAATTTGTAATGTTCTGCCAAGATATTTTTCATCAGAATCAGCTAAATGATAAGAGATGTTCTAAATCTTTGATGTTAACAATATTGATTGTCAGATTATAATTGTTTATGACATTGTTTAATCTTCTATCAATGGCTGTGTCATTGTTCTCATTTTCCTCCGTTCATCTTAGTTCATCTACTGTGGTAATGAGACTGTTGCTATCTATCTCAGCACTGTCATTGCTCACCTATCAGTTGAAATCACAATAAAAAGCTCCTAGTTCACTTTCTAAACTGTCTTTATCTGTCTTTTCTTCTACTGTCCATTACAATTTCTAATGATTCTTGAGCCAGCAAAGCAGTCAGACATGTAGGGTGAAGTTGATAACAAAACCAATTTTAACTTCAAAAGTATTCAACCTTATTTGGATTTCATGTTATACATTTTAATTCACTCACAATAGTTAGTTAACAGCACCTGATATTGTGTGTGTATTTTCATTTACTTCTGATTAGAGATAATTTGTGAACAATTAAAAAAATATAGAATGGGGTAACCAAAATGTGATGAAAATAGTAACCAAAATATGACGAAAATAATAACCAAAATGTGACGAAATATGAAGATAACATAAAATACTTCATGACCAAACATTGGTCCTGTTGAGTCTTTTAAAAGAACCTAACTTAACCTGTGGTGAATTAATTAAGTGCTTTAAGAAAGTATTTTATACAACTTTTATTCATTTTTTATTGACAAATAAGTTGAAAAGGGGTAACCAGAGAAAAATAACAGACAGTACTCCCGATAGTGTGAAAGGGTTTAGAAAAATACAAAGAAAAGCACAAGTGATAAGATGAGAAATGTGCAGAAGAAATGGCGTTAGAATTGTTAAGAGTATCACTAAGACGAGATATAACAAAATAAAAAATGAGAACGTGGACCAGAAAGAAGTTGAAAGTTAGTGAATAAGGGAGTCACTATGAATCTGCCACAAAGTAGAGAGGAACAAAAATAAATGAAAGGACGACTAAATGATAATCATGATGTAGACAGGGCAGAAGAATTTTAACTAGGTTGATGAGTGCAAGCAACATGAGAAAGACTCATTTATGGTTTAAGAAAGATCATTGTTAAATGTTAATAGTCATGTGTGTCCATCTAAGAGCAACAATGTAATCATCGTCTATTTGTTGAAGATGATGTCAGCCTAGTCAATTTCCAAAGACGTTATCATAACATCTTATGGACATCCCATTGTAATCATTAATACAGTGCTGTGAAAGGATGCATGAAGGAATGGTAATCAAATGTGAGTAATAGAAGTTTGCTAGAAATTATATTTGTTGTTACGTTAACGCCCTCGTCATCCTTGACTATTCAATCGTATCTTGCATGTGAACCCCACCCAGGCTTCATCCTCCAACTGATCTACAAATTCTTACCACTCATTTGTCAGCAATTTAATAGGGGATGAGAACTTTCACTGCATTACACCAGAAAATAGTACTGTGTGTGAAACTTCATAACCTTCTATTCCAAATCAGGTCATATGGTCAGACACCTCTATCCTATTTTTAAAGAAAGAAAGATTGCATTGCGTGTATTGTAGCTAACCACAATCACCTTACACACCGTGTGTGTATTCTAGCTAACTACGATCACCTTACACACCATGTATATATTACAGCTAACCACAAACACCTTACACACCTTTTGTGTATTGTAGCCAGCCACAAACACCTTACACACTGTGTGTGTATTGTATCTAACTACGATCACCTTACACACCTTGTGTGTATTGTAGCTAACCACAATCACCTAATACAATACAATTAGAAAGTCCCAAAATCATACAGACCATAACAACAACACCACAGTACTTTCCCAGTACCATACTGAAGTGGCTACATGTCAACTCCATCAACCCACTTACCCACCCCTCTTCTTACTCCACCTGTGCTACCAACTACAACAGCTTTTCACAATCTATTGAGAATGTACGCCTCTTCATTCAACCAGGTCATAGTAGCAGATCTTGATGGAGGAATGGTAATCAAGGTCTTACCTTTTGAAAAATGTAATATTTTTGGTGATCACTACTAAACTTAATTTGGGGGTCTCTGTGGAGTAGAGGCTAGGTGCTTGCCCCCAAATCAGTCAATTTTCAGAGGCCATTTCTACTCACTAGCTAGCTTTTGTTAGGTCTATGAAAGCAATGTATAGTGGTATTCTTTGTTTGCGGCATTTCTCCTGCAGTTGTCTCAAGGAGAATATATCAATGGTGGATCTGATGTATCTAAATCCACATTGTTACTCAGTGTATACTCGATTTACAAGCTTTTGTAGACTATTTAGTACAACATGAGCGAAGACCTTCCCCATGATGCTGAGCAACGAGATACCATGGTAGTTGTTACAGTCACTCCAATCATCTTTATTTTTTGTATAATGTTTGCATCCATCATGTCCTCTGACACTTCTCCCAGCATGAGCACAATACTTCATGCAGACTGGTCGGGAAATATTACTTTGCACATTTGATCACTTTGGGGGGATGCCATGGTGTCAATTGTGTTGATTTCTGTCTCTGTTGGCGCCTGGTCTAAATTGCTCAAGACTAGTAAAGTTTCAATTGCATCAAACACAATGTCATTTACTATATTTTGGGTGGAATATAACTCTAGATAATGTTCCACCAAGCGCTCCATCTGCTTTTGTGATTGATTAGAATTTCCCTGTTTTTGTTTTAAGGGTGCAGTCTTTTGATAGTTGAACCAAAATCATTCCTGATGCCTTCATAAACACATCTTATGTTTCCAGTATCAAAGGAAAGTTGGATACTTCTGCATAATTCCTGCCAAAGTTATTTGTTCTCTGCCTAGCTGTTTTTTGGTGCTACATCTCTTGCAGAACTAAGTGCAAGAAGTGAATTGAACTGGGATTGTTTAGGTAGTTTTGTAGGGCAGTTCTTTTTTTCTGCTATAACAAGTTCCAACTCAACTATGTTTACAGTAAACAAATCAGGGTTTTGACTATCATGGGTATCAAAGGTGTCTTTCTCTGAATTATAGGTGGTGCCCCAGATGTAGCACCATTTTGATTCCTCATTTCCTTCTATTGTGCTTTGAAGAATGCTTCCTAATATACTGCAAAATGATTGTACTATTTATGGTTTAGTGGTATTTTCGGTGCTAATGTGTGCACATCCTTTCCTCATCAAATGGTGGAGTGTTTTTAGTTTCAGCCAAACTTTGCTGCATATCAGTATCAAAATCAGTACTATGGTAATTTACGAGTGATAAGCACACTGTTTATTGAAATTAGCCTAGTTATAATGAAATCTTAGTTGATACCATCTTTGTGATCTTATGTAATTCCAGAACGGACACCTTGTGGCAGGGCTTGATATGAAAGTGTTTGTGATGCAGAGGGTGTTGTAGTTCCATGTCTCCACTTATCATCCATATTCATTTATTTTTCTAGTATCATGTTTTACAAGGCACGATGGCCACAAGTTGTGATCTCACTTTGAAAAATATATGTGTACTCCTTAGCATGCAACGCTATATTAAAGAAAATGTGGATTTCGTAATCAAAATAAGTGTTTCAAGATTAGGCGTGTAACATTGGTCAGTACATTGCTGTTACTGCCGCCCGAGTGGTTACCGGGACCCAATATGGGGTGTAAAGAATAGAACCACTGTTACCTGCCACGCATGTCGTAAGAGGCGACTATGGAGGTTTGGCTGAAATCGGATGCACGTGTTCTAAACATGTAGAAGTCTATGCGTTTAGGGGCCTACGTAACCAATGTGCAACGTATACACGTTCTTGGCAAAGATCAAACATATCACAGGGAGTGATTAAAATTGGTCATAAAGAACAAACGCGAAGAAGAAGAAGAACTGTTACTACAAGGGTAACTTTATTTGCTGAACGAAAAAGGTAAATGTTCAATATTCAACTCATTGGGCTGAATGTTGACTTCTGATAATAGTATCCCAACGTAAAGGACGGACCGCATAGACACAAATGGGGCATCAAGTGAACCACAGGAACAATCAGCATGTGTTGTCTTTTATTACATCGACTGGAGGAGACTGACCAATTAGTGGTCTGCCCACAGTTGTACGAGGCTGGCTCAATAAAAAGTAGGTAAAGATATTGGTGAATATGGTTTTAGGTCCATCTTTTTCTTTGACCAACAGCTTATGAATGGGTAATGTGGTCAACATCACACCTGCGGCCTTTACTTTCCAGTTTCTCTGGTATCTAATTTAGGCTGGGTAGACTTGAGAACTGTTTGTGGTTGGAATAATCCCACTGTAACTGGGGATCGAACCAAGGCAACCAATCTAAAAGCAAGTGAACTAACCACCACTAATGTAGCTCTCAGTATATAAATAACCAACAACCAAGCATTGATGTGGCCATAAATTTTGAATCCATCTAAAAATGGACAACTCTTCCCCCATTCTGACACTTAGAAATATTGTCTTTCAGTCTTAAAATATTTGGTCACGTTTTCCTATTTTAATTAACAATATAATAATAATAATCTATTGTATGAGTCTTTGAGTAATGCTTCTGGTGTCATACTTATTACATCTTGAAACTGTGATACATGTCTCATTTCATGTCAACATATTATGTTTATGTTAAATGCTTTGTGGTGAATGGTTGGTTGTAATGTATCTTCAGTATTTGGTCAGTCTCTTGTTAGTATGTCAAACAATCTGCAATTTATCAGTCTCTTAACTGATGTCTTACAAGCTGTCGCTTTAAAGATCCACAAGGCTTATCGCAGGGGTGAATCGTCGCTTTAAAGATTGGACATATTTCTTTGCTTTTCCATTACTTTCCGTTCCTACTCGATTTTTATATTAACTGAAAACTACTTAAAAGTGAGGTGTAAATGATAACGAATACATATCATCGTGGTTTATGCAAGAAATAGAAGTGAAACAGAGATTACCATTCATTCTAGGATGCCATGTGACCAAAGAGAACAAAATATTTTTCATGAACGGTCATGATGCTAGTTTGTATATGGTTAATAAGCAATCCATCCGTTCACAATTTTCTTAATGTTTATGTATTCATAACTGGATTACCAATATATGAGAACAGTCTGATTTGTTTATTCAACCTATTGTTCAACCTATTGTTGGTAAGTTGGATTTATATTTTCCCAATTTCAATGTTTATTTTTAATGAATGCTTATAGGTTTCCTGCATAGTTAACACTGCAATATATTTGTTAATACAGTTAGCATTTTGTGAAACTACATCCATTTGTTTTCAATTTGATATATAATAAGTCGTATTGCAAATCATATTTAGAAACAATGTTTTCATTTTGCTAAACTACGAGTGCAACATATTTAGAACTTAAAAAAATAATTATGTCCAAGACCAAAAAAAATTCGATAGCGAATCAGTTGTTTCCTTCCTGCATATGACATTGTTTACCTCTTGCTTGTTTTAACTTTAATGTTTCATTCTAGTATGATTTTTTATATAGGAACCATCAGTATGCATACTCTTCGATATCTGATGGGGAGACTGAGCACCTATGGGTCTGCCCTGAGTGCAATGACGTCAGTTTAGTAACTAATAACCAATGATTTTTAAAATAAATGTCAGACCTCCATATGGGTCCCAAATATTTTGTTTTCCTATTTTGTATCTCAGATTTAACATATTTACTTGCAGGAAATATTTCTACCATTTATTTGTACTTATAACCTAATGAGACTACTTGGTTCAATCTACATTTTGTGTGTGTTAAAAAAAAGCCAGATCGCTCTGCATTTTAGCAGTTTAATTTTTACACCAATTAAATATAAGTTTTTTTTAACACCAAATAATTTAAAAATTATATCTGTTTTTTTAATTTCAGGCTGGAGTTTCTACCACTCGAATTGTCACTTTTTTACGACACCCAGATCTAAGTCCAGATGCCCGAATAACAGATCCTAGATTAGGTACATGTGACTATCTTATTTAAGTACACTTAAGACATATGCCTGTTGTGCAATGTTGATATATATATATAATATATGATATAAATTGATGTCATTTTTGGGTGTGAAATTTGACCGCAGGTGTTGTTTCAGGGACCATCAAGGACGTATAGCCTGGCAGTGATGAAAGTCGTGGCGGGGGTTAATATCAAGCAATGGCTGCTTGTCATCCTGTATCAGGTGCTGATCCTTTCAACCATTGAATATGTAGCGGTCAATCTAACTGTTAGTAAGATGCAAATTAAATTATTGGAAAGAATACAGACTGAAGTTATGTTTCAGTTTGGAATATCTTCATTGCACTCGGACATGTCCATAGGTGCTCCGATCTCCTTCGCAATATCTCCAACAGCGTCCAGCGACTGACCGTACCAGTTCAATTTTGATTGATAAGCCTACTTACGTACCTGTTATGCTGTTCTTTTCTTGCTACTCCAATCTTCAAACCCAGCTCCTGCAATCTAGTAGTTGACATGGATGGGTTTAAATGAAAATCTTCTTTGGGCCACACTCTATGAGGGCGTTCAAAATATCAGCTCTATCCATTGGTTGGCCCTCTGATATGGTGGCAGAGCCAGCCAGCCTGTCTGCTCTCTCATTGCCAACGACACCCATGTGCCTCGGAACGAAGATAAGTGTGATTCTGCAAATTTTTGACTCTTGTAGTGATTCAGTCCATTGCCTGCGCACCGAACCAGCACCTTGTGGATCATACTCAATGAATCACTCAGAATGCATGCATGAGTGTAGTTTTGTGACTCCAGCCAACGTAAAGCATTAGTCACCGCCAGTACCTCCATTGTCATGCTGCTTGTTGTCATACGAAATGCACCACTGGCCTCATGGACCATTCTGCCACATGAGCTTGCAGAGAAGGCCCATGTGTGAAGTTATGTGTATCGTTCTAGTCTGCATTAGGGATACTTCTTGCATGACGATGAGGTTTCTACTTGATTTCCAGACCATGGAGCATAGAATCAAGATAGATCACATGCATATTTTACCTGTAATACAGCCAACCTTTAAAAATAGTTTCAGATATGTAATCAGTACTCCCTGTTTTGGCTAACACCACTCAGACAAATAGTCAGCATCTATTACCAACAAACAAAACTGCTGAGTCTACTTTGTCTAAAATCTAGACTATGAGTGAATATAGAATCCTCCGTGACAAAAAAGTCCTCCGCTAGATGCATCAGATGCTGTGCCCACCAATGAGTGGACTCGTTCCAATGCCCATCAAGATTTGCCTGGAGAGCACACACCATCTCAAAAGAGCAAAGCAAAATCTACTCTCCAAACCATAGATGTCTTCCAGATAGTATTAAGAAGTACAAGAACTTGAATAGACTTTATAACCTCTTACATTGAATAAAACAAGTCAACAGTAACAGATGTGAATACTCAGCAATAGGAATGGTAAGTGCTCACATTATACAATTAATAAATATGATCAACTTTTTTTTGTCACTGTGAATCTTCACTGGAGTTATGTAGGAATCTCTCCTTGTATAGACTGCATGGGAACTAAAGAAGCTAAAGACAAAGTATTAACTTTATTCCATCGTTATTTCCCCTTTTATGACTTGGTCCATCTGCACAGAAATGGCATGCCACCTGCCGAGAGTATTGCGCAAACTTCGTAACTCTGTCAACAACCCTAGGGATTTCTGGAAAAAATGCACTTGTGAACTGAATAGCGAAACTGGATGCAACCCATGACCTTCGGAACATAAGGCAACGGTTTAACAACTTAGCCACAGAGAGCATAGGAATTGCAGAAAGAAGAATACACTTTTTGTATTATGTGTTTTAATCTAAATACCACTATATTTACTGTTTGTTTTTCCTTCTAGTTCTAGTTATGTATTTTCGACTACTCCACCTAAAGATATACATTCCTTGTTTAGACATTAATTGATAACTTTCCAGATGCTGCAATCCAAATAGAGAATGGTACTTTCAGCTGGGGTGAAGAAATTCCTCAACCAACTCTAAAGAAGTAAGTTTTGTGCCATTAAAATTGTTTGAATTTTTAAGTGTTTATTAGAAACTGTTGACTAGCATTTTGTTCTGATTATTGCTATGTTTGACAAAGCAAAATCAATTTCTACTTTATAAGCTCTATAAGATGGTGGACATTGTAAATCAGAACTTTCCTAACTAGCTCTAGATATTGTCCAGAATATTACAAAATCATAGCATCAAAATATCTGTGCAATAGATCCCTGGACATTCATAAATACACAAGACAATGATATGGCAGACAAGTTAGGATCAACACGACAGCAACCACTCACAGCAACAACACTCCACACAGCAAAACAAATTCTGAAACAGCAAATAAAAAATGTAGAACTGAACAGATGAGCCATGGGGAATACTGGTAGCGATATCTACAGACACATTGTCAACAACACCAGCCATCTTACAAGAAGAGATCTTTGTCATTTCACTGGACACAAACTGACAAAGCAGTCAGTGACCTGTATGTCTTGTAGGCCAACAACAAAATATCTCCATCATGCTTGGTCAGTAGCTGTCCTTGGCAGGAAACCCCATAACAGACCTACACTGTGTATTTCACCCTCTACTGTTCTCCACCATGTTGTCCTTGGTATATCCCTCCCTTGTCTTCCCTCTGGGTTCTATTACATGGCAGTTCTCACTGTCCAGTTCCAGTAACTGCATTTTATCACTGTGCATTTGCACCAGATTGCATCTGTTGAGCAGTTCTTGGTTGCTGAATTTGTCTGACTAAAATATTGTGATAATTTCTCTTAGGCAAGTTGTATAGAATATTGACAGTCTAGATATACAGTGGGCAAACTTTTATATGCCAAGGGCCTGACCTGAAACATTTGAGGATGCAGAAGGCTGGAGACTTGCACATATTGAAAACTTTCTGTAAATCACTGAATTTGCACATGCAAGATAATATAATATAGAAATAGTATTCATTATCAAGTAGCTTGTCCTGAGCAGAACTTTGTCACCCTAATAGTCTTTCGGAATTTCTCTCTCTGATAGACCAAATATCCCACATCTGCAGTCATCATGCTCAGATCATCAGTTACATCCTGAATCCATCTTCTTCGTGGTCTTCCTTTTTGCCGGGATGCTTCCTTCCATGATGGTCTTCTCCAACCCATCGCATCTTTTTATGTCCAAAATAATACAATTTTCTCATTCCTATTTGTAACATCATCAGCTTTTCTTTGATTTTGAGTTCTCTCTGGATATTTCTATTTGATCCCTTCTCTGTCCATGATATACGGAGAACTCTTCTGTACACTTATATTCAAAAACACACATGTTTTTCCACTGCCTGTTAAATTTCTATTCTTCACACCCTTAGGTTGCCACTGGGAATATGGATTCTCTTAGTATTCTGATCTTTGTTTTCCCATTAGTTCTATTCTATACTGTTATTAGTTGTTTAATATTTTGTAAGGCCATGTTTGTTCTTTTAATTTTCTTTATACCATTTCCATCTCTTATTAGTAGTGAACTGAGATATTCAAAATTGTTCACATTTTCTATTTACTTTCCGTTTATAAAAATATCCTTTGTCATGCTTTTTTTTTTATCCATTGTCATTATATTTATTACAGTGGTAAAGTAGAAGATGGGAGTGAGAGTGGAGGATGGACAGAGGGAGAAAGAGAAATTGTAAAGGAATAGCTGAAATAGTTTAGAAGATGATTGTGCTTGAACTTTCTGCACAAGTCTGTTGAAACCTGGTGGTGTTTGGCTAACTGTGATGTGCAATGTTATCACAGGGTTTTTGAATACAAAATAATAATCCAGGATTCTATTTCTTTCCTGAAAATAGTTATATACTTATGTTTCACTAGGCACAAGATGGATAGTGTTAATAGGTTGTAGTGATTTGACCTTCAGCCTTGATGAACAGTAACGCTAGAATCTTGCTATTTATATGTTTATTTTGTTTGTTCATTAGCATCAACCTAAACATTAAACCAGGCGCATTGGTAGCAGTAGTTGGCACTGTGGGTTGTGGCAAGTCTTCTCTGCTGTCTGCCATCATGGGAGAGATGACCAAACTGAAAGGAACAGTCTCTGTTAAGGTTTGAAATAGGATATCTAATTATTCATAAGCTATGAGATACCATTATTGTTAAAGGCTGTGATTGGTTAATGAATTGATGTCATCACACTGCAGACAGACCCATAGGGGCTCAGTCTTCCCTAGAAGATGTCGAAGGGTATACATAATGCATACAGATAGTTTCTGGGGCTTGCATGTTAAACACATTCTTCATTCTGCCCTTCAGCTATCCAGTTCTGCTTCTACAACGTCATTCCAAACTTCTTAAATCGTTGGATACATTCAATATCAATTTGAGTGTCTTCATCCAACAGGTGGTGACTGTGAAACCAAAGGACTCTTTCTCCATTTCTCCCCCGCGCGCCCCAACCACTCCCTAATTAATCTTTAACTCCCAGATAATTGATGTGAATAGTGATTTCTCAAGTAAGATTCATGATTCCAGATTAAACAAAACAAGTAGTCTTTGTATTAAAGATTTCTAGTACTTGATCTCAAACATTATATGTTTCCTAAACCAGTAGTCACCATTTACTCTGAGTAATTATTGATCTTCTTCTTCTTTCGTTCGTTCTTACGACCAATTTTAATCACTCTTTGTGATATGTTTGATCTTTGCCAAGAACGTGTATACGTTGCACATTGGTTTGTAGGCCCCTAAACGCATAGACTTCTACACGTTTAGGACATGTGCATCCGATTTCAGCCAAACCTCCTTAGTCGCCTCTTACGACATGCTTGGCAGGTAACAGTGGTTCTATTCTTTACACCCCAAATTTGGGCCCGGTAACCACTCGGGCGAGTAATTATTGATGATTCATCTCTTGATGTCTTCTTCTCAAGTAGGTCAGCACATCTGATTTCTGTAAGTTCTGTTATTTACTAGCTTCCCTTGACTGGACCAGTTTTTGGGTTTGCTTGACCTTGCATTCCCAATCTTTTGCTTCTCTAGCACTGAATGTCGTTTACTCTTTATCGATCATTTTCAGCCACTTGATACAGCATGTGTGTGCCAAAAAGTATGTTCATGCTTTTAAACTTTACTGACTTGGTGAGGTTGTTTCGGCTTAGGAACATTCTCAGCTGGTCAAGGACGCTTATAGTTTTGTCTCCATAAGGCAATTTGATGTGTCATCTCTTTATTTTTATAGCTGACTGACACTGAGCACTGGTAATCAGGAAGGGCTAATTCATTAAGCACTATTTTTGCGCTCAGCCAATATTGCCTACCCCAGTTTCCCTAGGAGGACAGTTTCATAGGCGCTGGAACACAACTTTGAGTATTGCGCTCTGCCATCATTACCCCTTCCAAATCCCATGCATTCTGCCTATGGTACAGAGTTTACTAGTCTTCCCTTATTTAGACATGGGACAGACGCAGCTGTGCCTAGAGCGGACAAAAAAGTCCTGTGACAATGGCTTTATACAATGTAATTCTACACATTTGGACTACTTGTAATACCACTTTAACCATCCGTTCTCGTCCTTTGAACTGCACTTGTGCCTGTTACTTCTCTAGACATCGGTCAGGAGAAATGTGTTTACATTCTCACTCTGGGATTCTGCTAGTCTATGTGGCGAACAAATCTCATATTATTTGTGATTACACTCACACTACTACCTTAGATCATGGCAGCTCTCCCTCTATCCCTACCCTCCTAGCCAGACTATAGTGTGCTAGTCTGTTTCCATGGCCACAGCATATAGGTTGGGTAGGGCCTTGGTCAGTCCAGCTCACTGACTCTTGTGCTGCATGTCCATTTTATTTATTGCACCAGTAGCCCCACTGGGCAGATAACTTCAGGTCTGTCAGGTTTCCCTAAATCTTAGTTTTCAGGTTGACTGGGTGTGGCCACATGTTGCTTCTCATGTCATCCAATAGAGGACTCTCTTGTAGGACATGTTTCGGTGTCTGTTCCACCTGTTGACACTTACAGAGAGCTGTTTTACTTATTCCTAGTCTATATAAGTGTCTGTTGTGTCTGCAGTGTCCGGTACATAGGCAAAATATATTGACCTGGTCTGCTCTACTGAGTTCTAAGAGGAAGTCTTTTCCATGATCATATCCAGTGTTTGTCTTTCAGTTTACTATAGATTTTCTCTTTGAGATTTTTGTCTTAATTAATAGACAGTGGTTGGTAGATTTGTTCTTTGACACTGCATTTTGAGCATTCTCTTTAATGTTGTTTTCAATGAACTGCAATGTACCAATTATGGCAAGAGACAGTAAATATTGAAGAAGAATTACAGTCTCTTTGATGTGCAAATAACACTTTATCTGATCTGACTGTCTCTGTTTGTGCATGCACGATATTTTATGTATTTAAAAAAAAAGTCTTTAAAGTATTCCTCTTTTCAATCCTAATTTTGCCAGACTTTTTTCTATTTGCATTTTCATGAAATATGATACATTTATCTGTAAATTCATTCCTCAAAGATCTCAGTAAAAAAAAAAATTATGTTGAATTAAAGTTTTTACCTGAGATTAATTTGAATTGTTCTAATCTGTGGGAAATCTCAATTTAATTTTTATAAAAGTGAAATGATGAAGTAAACAACTGATATTGATTCATCATCCTATATTTTGTCATATGCAAAACTTTACCACCATAACAGTCCCTCTGAATTTCTATCATACATCAGATGCCATGTCTCTGTTGCTATCATGTTCATCTATCACATCTTATGTCCATCTCCACTTTGCTCTTCTTCACTTTCCCAGAATATCTATAATTATCTTCTCCAAACATCTCTTTATGTGTCTAAAATACTTCAGTTTTTAAATGTTGACTAGAAAGAAGAAAATACAGAGCAATCATAGATGGCATTACTAGATGGCAGGGAAAACATAGAAATATGGAATGCTAGAAAGACAAAGAGTTGTAGATAAAATTGATGGAAAAAGATTTTAGACATGACATGATCTGACAAAATCTCTATTTCAGAGTAACATGGCATATGTACCACAGGAAGCTTGGATACAAAACAAAACCTTGCGAGAGAACATACTCTTTGGAACAGACTTGAAGTCTTCTGTATATGATCGAGTGATAGATGCATGTGCCCTGCGAGCTGATTTAGATATCCTACCTGGTGGTGATCTCACAGAAATTGGAGAAAAGGTATTTCTTGTTTGTCATTTCTTTCTTGTATACATCCTTCTCTGCCTCTGCATCCTCATTCTATCTTCAGTTACTACCAGTCTACCATCTTAATATCATGACATTGCAGTAGAAAGTGAACATACTCATTCTGTCTTCAGTTACTACCAGTCTACCATCTTGATATCATGACATTGCAGTAGAAAGTGAACATACTCATTCTGTCTTCAGTTACTACCAGTCTACCATCTTGATATCATGACATTGCAGTAGAAAGTGAACATACTCATTCTATCTTCAGTTACTACCAGTCTACCATCTTGATATCATGACATTGCAGTAGGAAGTAAACATACTTATTCTATCTTCAGTTACTACCAGCCTACCATCTTGATATCATGACATTGCAGTAGGAAGTGAACATACTTATTCTATCTTCAGTTACTACCAGTCTACCATCTTGATATCATAACATTGCAGTAGAAAATGAACATACTTATTCTATCTTCAGTTACTACCAGTCTACCATCTTGATATCATGACATTGCAGTAGAAAATGAACATACTTATTCTATCTTCAGTTACTGCCAGTCTACCATCTTGATATCATGACATTGCAGTAGGAAGTGAACATACTTATTCTATCTTCAGTTACTGCCAGTCTACCATCTTGATATCATAACATTGCAGTAGAAAGTGAACATACTCATTCTATCTTCAGTTACTACCAGTCTACCATCTTGATATCATGACATTGCAGTAGAAAGTGAACATACTTATTCTATCTTCAGTTACTACCTGTCTACCATCTTGATATGACATTGCAGTAGAAAGTGAACATACTCATTCTGTCTTCAGTTACTACCAGTCTACCATCTTGATATCATGACATTGCAGTAGGAAGTGAACATACTTATTCTATCTTCAGTTACTACCAGTCTACCATCTTGATATCATGACATTGCAGTAGGAAGTGAACATACTTATTCTATCTTCAGTTACTACCAGCCTACCATCTTGATATCATAACATTGCAGTAGAAAGTGAACATACTCATTCTGTCTTCAGTTACTACCTGTCTACCATCTTGATATCATGACATTGCAGTAGAAAGTGAACATCCTTATTCTATCTTCATTTACTACCAGTCTACCATCTTGATATGACATTGCAGTAGAAAGTGAACATACTCATTCTGTCTTCAGTTACTACCAGTCTACCATCTTGATATCATAACATTGCAGTAGGAAGTGAACATACTCATTCTGTCTTCAGTTACTACCTGTCTACCATCTTGATATCATGACATTGCAGTAGAAAGTGAACATCCTTATTCTATCTTCATTTACTACCAGTCTACCATCTTGATATCATGACATTGCAGTAGAAAGTGAACATACTTATTCTATCTTCAGTTACTGCCAGTCTACCATCTTGATATCATGACATTGCAGTAGGAAGTGAACATACTTATTCTATCTACAGTTACTACCAGTCTACCATCTTGATATCATGACATTGCAGTAGGAAGTGAACATACTTATTCTATCTTCAGTTACTACCTGTCTACCATCTTGATATCATAATATTGCAATAAGAAGTGAAGATACTTATTCTATCTTCAGTTACTACCAATCTACCATCTAGATATCATAACATTGCAGTAGAAAGTGAACATACTTATTCTATCTTCAGTTACTACCAGCCTACCATCTTGATATCATGACATTGCAGTAGGAAGTGAACATACTTATTCTATCTTCTGTTTCTACCAGTCTACCATCTTGATATCATGACATTGCAGTAGAAAGTGAGCATACTTATTCTATCTTCAGTTACTACCAGTCTACCATCTTGATAATCGAAGGTCGTGGGTTCGAATCCAGACCGCGCCGCTCTGTTCACGAGTGCAGTTTTTCCAGAGACCCCTAGGATTGTTGCTGGAGCTACGGAGTTTGTGCTTTGTGCAATGCTCTCGGCAGGTGGCTTGCCATTTCTGCGGAGAGGGACCTAGCCATATGGGGTAAAACCCGGTGCAATGAAGTCAATCCTTCGGCTTTAAAACCCTTTAAAACCAGTTACTACCAGTCTACCATCTAGATATCATGACATTGCAGTAGAAAGTGAACATACTTATTCTATCTTCAGTTACTACCTGTCTACCATCTTGATATCATGACATTGCAGTAGGAAGTGAACATACTTATTCTATCTTCAGTTACTACCAGCCTACCATCTTGATATCATGACATTGCAGTAGGAAGTGAACATACTTATTCTATCTTCTGTTACTACCAGTCTACCATCTTGATATCATGACATTGCAGTAGGAAGTGAACATACTTATTCTATCTTCAGTTACTACCAGTCTACCATCTTGATATCATGACATTGCAGTAGAAAGTGAACATACTTATTCTATCTTCAGCTACTACCAGTCTACCATCTTGATATCATAACATTGCAGTAGGAAGTGAACATACTTATTCTATCTTCAGTTACTACCAGTCTACCATCTTGATATCATAACATTGCAGTAGGAAGTGAACATACTTATTCTATCTTCAGTTACTACCAGTCTACCATCTTGATATCATGACATTGCAGTAGAAAATGAACATACTTATTCTATCTTCAGTTACTACCTGTCTACCATCTTGATATCATAACATTGCAGTAGGAAGTGAACATACTTATTCTATCTTCAGTTACTACCAGTCTACCATCTTGATATCATGACATTGCAGTAGAAAATGAACATACTTATTCTATCTTCAGTTACTACCTGTCTACCATCTTGATATCATAACATTGCAGTAGGAAGTGAACATACTTATTCTATCTTCAGTTACTACCAGTCTACCATCTTGATATCATGACATTGCAGTAAGAAGTGAACAATCAGATATCAGGCACTGCTTTCAAGTATTGTCCATTTGACAACATTGTGTTGCTTTATTTGCAGGGGATCAACATATCAGGTGGTCAGAAACAGCGTGTGTCCCTAGCAAGAGCTGTGTACAGTCAGTCTGATATCTATCTGTTAGACGATCCACTCAGTGCAGTTGACAGTCATGTTGGGAAACACATATTTGAAAATGTTATTGGTAACAAAGGAGTCCTCAAAAATAAGGTAAGTGTAACATGTTTTTGTAGATAGATCACATACAAGTTAGCAAATTACTGAAGATAGTAGCCAGAAAGGTAATGTGTCACTTAGAAACAGACCACATCCTCCCTGGTATTTTGGGTAGCTATGAAAGGGACATGCAAACAATGAAAGGGACATGGGGCAATGCACGGTTGTTTGCTTATGTTATTTATGAGGGCTTCAAATCCAGACAAGAGACTTGCTGGAGTCATTGACTTGGAGGATGATCATAACAAAGTTGACTTTTTAATCATATTACTCTCTTTGTTAAAATTTGTGGTTAATCCTTGCCTGATAAACTAGATAGCTGCTTCTTTGATGGAGAGAACCATTGCATTACATTTAGGAACAGGTGTCAGATCTTGCACGTATATGCCCAAGATTACCCCAGTGTTCTCAGCTATCCTTGTGTTTAATATTTACCCATCAGATGTAGCTAAAATTCAGCCAACCGGTTTGTGTTGGACATTGTCATTTACAGATGACACCTTAATATTTAGAACTGGATCAGATAGTCGAGAGATGACTGAAGACATTCAGGCAACATTACATACTATTATGCATTGGTGTAGAGAGTCTCGCTCTAAGGCAAATACTGTAAAGGCATGTATGCTGTGGTGCTCTTTAAATAATTCCATAAATCAGGGCTGACTTACCCGGAGTCATCTATGACGGACAGGCCATCGAGCATTGTGACAGGTTGCTCTATCTTGGAATAACCTTTGATCATAGTCTATCTTTCAAACATCATGTTTTGAACAAACGATAAAACATTGCAAGTGTGGTCCTAAAGCTCTCAGTTAAGGTAGCCACACACCTTAAGTCTACTTGTCCTTCTGTTTCGTCAACTGGTTATGTCCGTGACAGATTACAGACTCTGCATCCTCACGATATCAAGATCATTATGTGAACAACTTGAATGTATTCAGAATGAAGGCATGCGCAGAGTCCTTGGCTGCACTAGAGATACTCCCATTGTGAGGATAAGATATTTACTTGGCCTTCTGTCACTACGCTCCTGACATACTATCGTGCTGTATACACAATGCAAAAGGAATGTGTAAGGGACTGTCAAGTAAGACAGGCTCAAACATTTCCGTAGGCCGAAAATGTTGGATGCATCTATACTACAAGTGTAGGGGGTCTACGAACAGAGGTGAAACGTTTAGTTGTTCTTGGCTAAGACCAAACATATCACAAAGAGTGATTAAACTGGTCGATAACAACCAGATAAATGCAAACAAACAATGGCCTAGGAAAATGAAGAAGTTTGCTCATGTATAACACATTCAAATTCAACTATTCAACTGATAAATAAACTTACCGAATAGTTACCAGATTACCAGATATGTGTTAAAACTCAAGAGTAGGTTAAATCAGTACCAGAGGAAAACAGTCAATAAATTTGAATAATCTTTGCAAATAAATAAATAATTTAATTAGTCCTTGTCTTGTGTATGATTGGTGCCAACCTGTGTGCACATAAGCTAAATATTTATTATTGTTTGATGTGAAGGTTTTGGGAAATATCTGTTGTTCAAAGTGAAGCTGAAACCATAAAAATCACTTGTGTTTTTTAACTATCCACAGCTTGTTTGCAATTAAGTTAGTATTTAAAGTGTAAAGAAATAATAGTGTAATTTTGTAAAAATTTTACATTGTTCACACTACGGAAGCTATCCAAATTTCAAGTTCGTAGCATTTTGAGAAGTAGGCTAAGTAAAGTGAATTGATACAAACAAATATGCACAAATTTGTCTTTAAAAAAAATATAAATACAGATCACCAACAAGTTATCACTTTTATTGTATAGTTTCCCAAGGAAATTATGAAATTATTGATAGTTTTACTAGTTTGTTGTCAATTGTTGTATTGTTTCACGAGTGGGTATTTATGAAAATGAGAAGGTTCAATTATGATGTAGTATAGGTAAAGTACGCAAGTCTTTTTGTGATCGTGTGTAATTATGGTACGGGAAGGGGCAATGAACCACAATGTGATGTAGGACGAGCTAGTCAGAACCGGTTTAAATAGTAAATAGTCAAAACGCAATGCGTAACTGTCAACTTTTAATTTGTCAATCAGGCTACTTTTATCTTGAACACCCTTTATAATGCCACCATCAAGTTGTCACATTCTTCGATAGTGTCACCAATAAGATACAGAGTATTGTACAGTTGCACCAGCAAGTTATTACATAATTTAGTTAGTGTCACCAGCAAACTGCCACATTATTGTGTAGATTATTTCCTCTTAACTCCCTCGAAGCAAAGGCATCAACAAATTTCCTCCAACCAGATCTGTCTTGAGTAAGCCACATTAGTTCATTCCTATCTCTTTTCTTTCCCCAGTTTATCTCTATGTCTGTCTGGTCTTACAGACCTCTTTCCACCCTGACTTATTTTTTAGAGCAACACGGGGGTGTCTGGTCTTCTGCATTCTTATTGTATGTCATAACCACTCCCATCTCCTTTTCATTTCCTTGTTGATACCTGTGTGTCGGGTGATCTCAGTATTTGGTTTGTTTTTTTATTCCAATGTATTCTTCTCAGACATCTTCCCTCAAAGTCTGTTATGTGGCTGTCTGCCTTCTTATTTGTTTTCCATGTCTCATACAGTAAGACTGAGCATACATTTGATTTGCATGTACTGAGTTTATGCTGTGTCTTGTAGGCTGAGGATCTCCATATGTTGTCCAATGAGCTGAATGTTGCAACTGCCATTCCAGTTCTTGCACTGATTTCTTTTCCTACGACTCTATCTATGGTTACATATAATTATTATTCTATTCCTCTCGTACTGTTATATATTACATAGAGCTTTAAGCAATTGCTCTATACTTAAACTGCTCTATCCTGGAGAAACTCAATTTCCTATTTGAAATTGAGTTTGATATTTCTAGTCTCTCTCAGTTCTTTTCAGTGTTTCCCTAGGTCATCCTTTGTTTTTTTAACCCTTTATCTCTCACTTCAATGCCTGCTTTGTGGTAATTTGTTCATTTCTTCTCAGAGTATGCCCAACATATCTCCTCTTCTCGTTCTTATAATAGTTGTTACTATTGTTTGGCCAGATATTTCTGAGATTTTATCATCTTCCCATTCATTATTTTTCTCAGACATATGTTTTTAAATGCATTCAACTTACTTTCTATATCTTTAATCATTTTCCAGCTCTCGCTTATATATGTTAAGATTGATTCAACGTTCAAAATGAAAATTCGTAATTTAGTTTTTAAACTATATAACTACCAGTTCCACATTTTATTTTGACTTTTAAAAGATGATATTGCTTTGACAATTCTTAGCATAATTTATTTGTTAGTATTTCCAGTTCAATCAAAATTGCTACCCACATAGGTGAACTACTCTGTTATTTCTATCAATTGCTTGTCATAGGTGTCTTCATTACATTTGTCTTTTCATAGTTTATCTGCAATCCAACCTTTGATGCTAATGATGGCAAGTTGTCTGTTTTGTGTGTGCATATCTTAGTTGTTTTCACTTATTGCAAAACACATAAAAGCAAAGTACTGCAGTTTAACAAAGTACAAAAACTATGCAGCAACGTTTTGCCCAAAAGGCCTTTCTCAAGCACAAATTACAATAGAAGCGAAGAAATTAAGACTTCCTATATGGCAGACATAATATATACCATCTGACAATAAATCCGTAACGGTCCTAAAAATTGATCTATTATTCTATGTGCAGACGAGAGTGTTAGTCACACATGGAGTACATTGGCTTCCATTAGTGGACACTATCCTTGTAATGAAAGATGGACACATTACTGAGACAGGCAACTATGAACAGCTGCTATCTCATGATGGAGAGTTTGCTCAGTTCTTGAAAGAGTTTTTCATACATGAGGCAGAATCAGAAGATGAAGGCAAAGAAAAGGATGACCCAGAAGGTACGATGTTTCTTCATACCTGTTTGTTTGAATTATCTAGAACATTTCATGTACTTTCTTTCTAACTATTATGTATGGTTATGTTATTCCAACAATTCATTAACTTTCTTCCACGCTGATCTGTACATTTAAATCATTAAAATCCTTAAGTAGTGACATGACACATTGAAGTTGTTGTGCAGAATTGCTACACTTAGCACACATCTCTGCATAAAGGTTCAGCAGCGTGTGAGACCGCAAGAGAAATAGCGGCAGAGAGGAGGTGATATGCTAGAAGGACCAGTGAGTTGAGATCTCCTCCATCAGCAAAAATGATGTGACCAATATGACTATGCTGACAATAGCTTAGCTCCTGGTACCCATGTCAAACAAGTTGAAGGATAGAGGATACAATGGGACCTCATGGTTTGGGATTGGGCAAGGCACTGACAACCCATTCTGGTAAAACATGTTCTGTTCTGGAAAGAGAAGCAAAAGTATTGCAGAATGGTGATTTGAAAAATACATCATTGGAAAAATCAAGAAAGCAAGTAACACTTTCACCATGCTCAACAAAATCTGAAAAGTCAAAGGATTCAATCTGGCAACAAAACTTGAAATAAATAGAAGCAGTGTCCTGGGAGTGTTATTATACAGTTTGTGAGTGCTGTAAAATAATCCACAACATCATACACAAGCTGCCGACATTCCAAAATAAATGTTTAAGAAAAGTCTTGCACATTTTCTGGCCAAATACAGTAGCAAATGAAGAGATTTTAAAATGAACAAACTATGCATCATGGACACTATCATTAACTCTTTCCACGCCCATTTATTTCCTCAATTTTTAAGCAGTTAATTCAAGGAAGTAAAAAAAACCATTTTAAATTACGATCCCAACTACTCGTCAATAAATAAACATATATATATTATTATATACTAAATTGAAGAAAACTGGACAACTCAATAGAATAACAAGGTTAAAAAGTAGTAGAAGTAAAATAGTAGAAGTAAAACTAGAAAAACTTCTTACAAAGGAAGCAACTCTATGGCGCAGTGTGCGGCTTAAAGCGTGCAACGGACTTCCGCCGTGGCGCAGTGTGCGGCATAAAGCGTGGAAAGAGTTAAAAGATGGAAGATGGAGGGGGATGGAGCACTGGTTAGGATGCTCTCCGATGGACAGCACAACGGATGAAAAACAAAAGATCTGGTCATCCAAAGGATACATGAAGAGGAACTGTGGAAAGAAAGTTGAAAGATTGTGTCCTGACATTGAAAACAATTCAAATAAAAGATGCAGAACGGCAACAATGGAAATCATTTGCGGAAATCTTATGTGTCAAGTGGGGCACGAAGAGAATATCAAAAGAAACAACTTGAGATTTTCTGATGATACTGTACTAGTAACACATTGTGGAAAATAAAAGATACCCAAGACATTATTAATATCGTAGTAGAAAAAGTACAAGCAAAGTTTCTCAGCTTATGTAACAAAAAATATGTTAGAGAAGATCATATCTAAGAGAAGAAATGATAAATGTGTAGCTTACATATTCTATGAGATGATTATGCTTGAACTTTCGTCATGCCCACACAAGCCTGTTCAAATCTGGTGATGTTTGACTAAATGCAATGCACAATGTGCTATCATGATACTTGTTAGTTAATCAACGTTTTGCTTTGAATTTAATCCACTTCATTTTGAGCAAAATTGTTACCAAACAAAAGTACTATTAAATATGGATTTCCAGAGTTTTTCATGGTAGCTAAACTAATAAGGGTAAGATAAGATCTATAGATGCAACTGAAGTCAGCATATGTTATTAATAACAGTATTGTATTAATTGTGTTTGTCTGGGCTTAGTGGTAGTGAGCTCAATCACAATCCAAGAGTACCTTGTTCAAACTCTGCAGCGGGCAGTTTGGAAGCAAATTAGTTCCCATGGATTTTTACAAACGGTAAAAAGCTCACCATTCAGAAAGCAATGACAAACTACTGAATGCATGAGTGGTGCCTAGAAAATCAACAACTCGTTTACTGTGGTTGATGGCAAGGTCCTGTAAAGCATTTTTTCATTGTATTAACAATGTACACTAATAGCTTGACTATGAATTTTCAGTTGAGGAGATGAAGAAACAAGTGCTGCACAGGCTGGAATCTGTAACAGGAGCTTCCTCCACAGATGAAGGAGGGAGGTTAGTCTATGCTGCCTGTTGAATGTGGGATCACATCCTCAGCTTATCTCTTCATAGGAAGTTTGCACTAATACAGTTGATTCACTTTTACAATGATGTGATTCTCTTCTAGCAATTTATTGTCCATTATCAAACTGTAAATCTCTATTTTCTTATAATAATAATGATAATTCCTCTTGTACTGTTATACATTACATAGGGCCTGCAAGTAATTTCACCATACCGCTCTATCCTGGGCAACTCGCTCAATCTCCTCCATGGAACTGAGACCGATATTTCCTGCCTCTCTCAGCAAAGTTCGTTTCAGGGTCTCCTTAGGTCGATCTCTTTCTTGAACCCTTTGCATCCCACTTCAATGCCTGTTTTGATATTCGTTGATCATTTCTCCTCAAGGTGTGTCCAACATATCTCCATCTTCTCTTTCTTATAACAGTTGTCACTAGTGGTTGACCAGACATGTCTCTGATTTCATCACTTCTCCTGAATTTGCTCCATTTTATATTCATTATTTTTCGCAGACATCTATTTTCAAATGCATTCAACTTGCTTTCTATATCTTTAGTCATTTTCTAACTCTTTCTGGCATATGTTAGGATTGATACAACAATTGCGTCCTTTCTTGCAAGTTTCTGTAGCTATTTTCTTATAGTCAACATTATTCTTAGATGACTACAGTTTCTCTGTTATCTACTCTCAAATTTTGTTGCCGTAAACGTTTGAACCCTGGCAATTATCACATATTCATTCTATTAACTCTTTCCACGCTTTAAGCCGCACACTGCGCCACGGCGGAAGTCCGTTGCACGCTTTAAGCCGCACACTGCGCCATAGAGTTGCTTCCCTTAGAAGAAGTCTTTCTAGTTTTACTTCTACTATTTTACTTCTACGACTTTTTAACCTTGTTATTCTATTGGGTTGTCCAGTTTTCTTCAATTTAGTATATAATAATATATATATGTTTATTTATTGATGAGTAGTTGGGATCGTAATTTAAAAAAAAATTTTTTTACTTCCCTTGAATTAACTGCTTAAAAATTGAGGAAACAAATGGGCGTGGAAAGAGTTAAGGGGGGATTCTGGTCTTGAAACTTTTTCGTTGCTTTGGTATTAATGTAGAATTTGTATAACAATTTTAAAAGATTATGACTTAGAATAGTAGACAAAAAATAGTTATAAAAAAAAAATTCAACGCGTTGCCATGGAAACAATACAAAATGGCCGCTAAGCTTCAAATTCTCCTAAGGCTCTGAAGTTAATGAATATTAATGAATTCTGTTTTCACTCTAAGGTGCGCAATTGTAATATCTACAAATTACACATTATTTTTAGGATATATTAAATATTACATTTATTATGAATTTTTGTGTAAACACACCCCAAAAACAGCTTTTTGGACCAAATTTTGAGGAATTTTTCCCCAAAATTTATAAAAATTAAATATTTAATATATCCTAAAATCATGTGTAATATTTTAGATATTACAATTGCACACCTTAGAGTGAAAACAGAATTCATTTATATTCATTAGATTCAGAGCCTTAGGGATTTGAAATTTTGTTTTTGGCGGCCATTTTGTATTATTTCCATGGCAACACTTTGACATTTTTTTTTAATTAATTTTTTTCTACTATTCTAAGTCATACTCTTTCAAAATGCTTAAATAAATTTTATATTAATATGAAAACAACGAAAATAGATTCTTGATTTTCAAGACCCGAATCCCCCCTTAAAAACAAGATAATTTAGCACAACTAAGTGCTCTATAGGAGGCAAAATAGCTGAATGGTTCGAGATTCAAAAGGGGTACGACAGGGATGTATTTTGTCACCATACTTATTCAACATATATGCAGAGAACATCATGAGGAATGTAAAAGACGATGCCAACTATGTGAATTACGGCCCTCTCACTATAGGTGGCAAATGCATACCAGAGCTTAGATACGCAGACGATACAATATTATTATCCACCAGCAAAAAGGTTTGGAAAACCTAATCATGACGACCAAGAAACATAGTGAAGACCAACATCTATATTTGAATACACAAAAAAAAAAATCATGTCAACTGACAAAGCAAAAGGCTCACCTAACATCCAAGTAAACAATGAAAAACTCCAATGTGTAGAGAGCTACGAATATCTGGGCTCAATAATTAACAATAACGGTGACTGCTCCAAAGAGATCTCAAGAAGATTAGCAATAGCAATCAAGAAGTTAAACACAATGAAGAACATGTGGCAAAGCACCAGCAAAATACTAAAATTAAAAATATTGAGAGCATGCATTTTCCCCAGTTGCTACTTATGGTTGTGAATCATGGACTATTACACAGAAATTAAGAACGAAAATCCAGTCCTTCGAAACTAAATGCTACAGAAAGATCCTACGAATACCATGGACAGAAGAAAGAAAGAACACTGATGTCCTGAAAGAACTAAATGTTAAAGAGAATTGGCTGATAAACAACATACTATACAGAAAAATTACATACTTTGGTAACATCAAGCGTCACGATGGCCTGGAAAGAACAATACTAGAAGGCAGGGTCCCAGGAGGCAGAGGCAGACCAAGAAGAAGATGGCTACAAGATATTAAAGAAACCATGAACATGACCATCAACGAAGTGGGTGAACTGGCAAGAGACAGAGCGAATTTCAGATGTGCTGCAAAGAGAGCAACATCCTATAAAGGATACGCACCTTGATGATGATGAAGTGCTCTATAATCTGTTACTGACTTATACCATCATTTCCGATATTCCTGCTTATTATATATATTTGCAGAAGACCAAACTGTATTACATTTACTTGAAACCAGTATAAGTATACCATGCCGCACCTCCCACACTCCCAGGTACTGTAACATGTCTCCAGATTGAACATTTGTGACTTGAACATAAATTGATTCAAGCGATTCTTCATTGTCTAAATAATCGTTTAACTCACTTTCGATATTCTTATCAGAATAAACAGTCTAAGTCTTAATTCATCTTTGGAATAATTTAAAACAAGTTCAACAGCTTGCTCTGTTGTCATCCTTTTTGGAGTAGCAATTTTTCTGAATTTTCAGCACATCTTTTCATCATGAAAAAACTTTTAAATTATCACAATAACTTATCAGAAAAATGTCAGTTATTTGATAACCCAACTAGTAACAGATGGGTTGTGTTTGATGTCACATTTTTACACAATTTATCTTCGGTCGCCGGCAAATATTGGCGTAATCTGGTCAGACCTATTTTTCTGGATGTCTGGTTGGGAGATCTTTACATTCCAGAGTTATATATTGTATTTTAAGGGTTAGACTATGCAATCATTTTTTGCTTGTTGGAGGAGACAAGTCTCACTGTAATTGTAAAAGATATAGTTGAAATATATGCATGTTTCAATAAGAGCATGAGATGGGATCAGCACTACAACAAGAAATATCTCAAGCTAGGCTATATCAACATTTCAACTGTTGCCTGCTTGTATCCTCCTTTAGGGACAATTTAGGCTTAGCTCAATAAGAGGCAGATATAAAGTATGAACAAGACTTGAACACAAAATGAGATCTTAATCAGTGCCTGCACTGATACGTTTTCTCTGGCCTGACTTCTCGAGATCATGTTCAGTACATCTTTTATGTAGTCTTGTCTGTGGCAATAGTTCCTACCACCAGGACAGCACCATCTGTTGGTAGCAGTAATGTTGTCCTGACAGTCATACTGGATGGTTTTGCTAGAATGCTTGTTTTGGCAAATGCTGTCAGTGGCTGCAGTTTTCATACTCCCAACATGTTTTGGTTATTGGTTACTGAACTGATGCCAAAGCACTCCGGGAAGACCTGTAAGTGCTCAGCATCTCCCAACAATTCTTGAAGGATATGCACACTGATGGTTCCTGTGACTCACTGGTTAAATACACTCCTCTCTCTGCCCCACAAGCATCCAGCTTTACTTGTACAACTTGTAATTTCAAACTTCTTAAATTGCTGGATTGATTCAACGTCTATTTTAGTGTCCTCATCCAACAGTAGGTTGCCAAGAGACCGAAGAACCTGCCCCTTATCCATCCTAAACTCCCTATAATTGATGCTTTCGATGCAAGCATGTCTGTCTGCCAAAAAAAAACAACTGATCCTACGAGTGAATGCAAATGTCTATCTGTACAGGTCGTCACTTGGTACCCTCTCTAGCAAAAATCACACATAGGTCACAAAGATTGGTCAACAGATGGTTGTTCTAGAGCAATTGCGGAAGTGGCTCTTTGGTACTCTAATCACAGGCAGATTGTCCCTTGTGATCAATAAGTGATGTTTTTAGAGTTTTAACCGCGCTAGAAATGAGAAGATACTACAGTGGTGACCAATGGACTCTATGTGAGTAGGAGTCTCTGCAACACTAAGCGTAGCACTACACGCCTAGAATTGGAGGTGGTTTCAGTGTCTGCAAGAAAGCTGGATACTCTCCCCACCCACGGAAAAAGGTGAAAACTCATACTTTGCTGGAGGTTCAACAACATCAACACTCATATGACCAGTACAGAAGATCCACAAGAGTCTCTGTTTGGAAACCTCTATAGAAGACATCCTCTCATTTCACAACCTGTCATTCTGGATCTTCTGAAGCATCGACTGAGGGTCAGAAACAGCAACGGCCACTGACAACATGAAAATAGTACAGATGGAAAACTCCTAAAACCTTGGGGAGACATAAACAATGTATCTCTCAAAACTGAGGAACGTTCTTTATCTGAAATGGTCTCCTTGCTGCATAACAATAGCACAGTGTTTGCACACTCTTTGGCTCTGATCACATACAAGTGACAAGAAGAGATTGAAAAGTAGTTAGTCTAGCATGAATGTAAACTATTGCTCATCCACACAGGGGATTCCCAGTTGTCAGTGTGAAGACTATCTATATCACAGACTAGGAAGGCGAACACAAATATCATGTTTGCCAAAATCAGATGTGCTGGGCCTGATGGTGCACATAATGCAACTCTTAAGCTATCGCTATAAACTAGCAGCACAACATACTTGAATTCTTTGGGTCAAATAACATACAAATAATACACTAAATGTGACTTAGCTGTACACACATGAACATGCTGGAGTGCAGGGTAACGAACATGCTGACTTTCTTGCAAACAATGCCCTGACTCAAGCGAACAAAAGTATGGACAAAACCGATATGATCATTGCGGTACACTCTCATTTATGTGATATGGGCAAGTCTCAGACACCGGAATGAGTTTGAGAATTAAGCATTAAGTTTGGACATGCCAGACAGTGCTGTCTTTGTGGTAGAGAGAGACGATATACTAATCAACTTCTCATGGGTACGGGAGCAAATGGACTTTAAGATGGCTGCTGCAGCGGAGGACAGAGAATGGGAATGTGCCATGACGTTGATCGCACAACATAACATGATGTCGATCGCATAACATAACACTAAATGTGGTTAACAAGTAGTGTTCTAGAGTGAACACAGAAGAAGAATTAGTTCATCATCAGTGTACATAGACTTTGACATCTACTTAGGAGAGTGAGCATCTATGGGTCTGCCCATCATACTATGAAGTCAGTTCAATAACAAATAACACATTTAAAAAAAACATGAATCTCATTTATAGTAAGTAGTTACTAATGTCTGTATGTTTTTGAATTTTCTCTCACAACTTTCTTTTGATGAAGGTCACTATCATTGCTTAGACAACTGTCATCAAAGAAGCAAGAAAAGACTCCTACTACTACACCAGGCATGAGAGGCAGAGGAGGTGCACAACCTAGTTTTGGTGGAGGTTTAGAGAAAACTGCATCCCCAGAAGTAGCAGGTCAGAAACTTGTTCAAGATGAGAAGTCAGAGACTGGAGGGGTTTGTAACTGTTTATTCTTTCATAATTTTAACATCTATAAGCTTTTTATTTTATAGTTGTCACATAAAATAAGACATTCACAAATGATCCTCATTGCTGCCTGTTTCTGTTCAAAGAGCATTTTATCATTCTTGGTTCTCACATTTTCTGAGATTGTCGCTTTTATCTGGAAAATATGTCTATTTATCAATATGGTGTGTTCATAACTTGTTTGTATTGTATTTAGGTGATATTTATATTATATTTAGGTAAAGCTTAGTGTGTGCATAAATGGATATGTTTGCATTTCGGTGATTTAGTATCTATGTAAATTGATATATTATTTAGGTAAATTTTGGTGTCTACATTGTAGTGTATTCCTCTTGTACCGCTATACTTTACGTAATGCCTGCAAACAATTTCTCCATACCGCTCTATCCTGGGAAACTTTTTCAGTATTTTGCTATTACATTGAGTCATATATTTGTCGACTCTCAGTAAAGTTCATTTCAGGATTTCACCAGCATGTCCTTTCTTGAATCATTTGCCTCTGATTTCAATGCCTGCTTTGTGATTTATTGATTGTTCTTCTCAGAGTATGCTAAACATATTAGTGTGTACATAAATTTATATGATTGTATTTAAGTAGTTTAGTATTTATATAAATTGATATTGTATTTAGGTGAAATTTAGTGTCTTCATATTTTGATAATAGTATTTAGATGAAGTATAATTTTTACATAAGTTTACATTACTGTGTTTAGGTGAAGTTTAGTATCTAAATAATTTATCTGACATTGTGTTTAAGTTGAGTATAATACATACGACACAAGAAAAAAGGCAAGATCCCAGGACCACACAATATAACAACAGAAGAAATAGAAGCAACAGGCAAATTGGGTGTAGATGTTTTTAAAAAACTTTTTTAATGACATCTACAGGGTGTTCAAGATAAAAGTAGCCTGACTGGCAAGTTTTGATTTGTCATTCGAGCTACTATCTTGGACACCCTGTACAACACCGGATATATATTTATATTTATATATATACCCAAAGATTTACTACAATCCATTTTTATAGCATTACCAAAGCAAGGAACCATAGAAAACAAAGAAAACCACACAATCAGCCTCAGGAGTCACATAACAAAATTACTTTTCCACATTATCATGATAAAGGGAAGAAACAAAATAAGACCAGAAGTTAATGAAGAACACTGTGACTTTATTGAACGCAGGGTAACAAACAACACAATCTATACAATAAGAACAATAATGGAAAGAGCAATAGAAATGCAGTTGGACTTATACCTATGTTTCAGAGATTACTCAAAAGCTTTTGATAAGGTGAAACGTGAAGAAAGAATAAGCTTGTTAGAAAGTCTACACATTGATGGGAATGACCTACAGCTGATCAATATATGTACTGGCAACAAGGTGCAACTATATCACAGTGTTTGCACACTCTTTAGCTCTGATCACATACAAGTGACAAGAAGAGATTGAAAAGTGGTTAGTCTTGCATGAATGTAAACTAATGCTCATCCACACAGGGGATTCCCAGTTGTCAGTGTGAAGACTACTGTGAACGTTCCTCAGCGAGCCACAGGAACCATCAGTATGCATACTCTTCGATATCTGTTGGGGAAGACTGAGCACTTATGGGTCTGCCCAGAGTGCAATGATGTCAGCTTAGTAACCAATAACTATAGGACTAGAGAATAAAAATGGAACCTATCAGGAGATACAATTAGGAGTACGGCAGAGATGCGTACTCTCACCAGACCTGTTCTACCTATACAGTGAAAGCACCATGCGACATATAGAAGAAAAGGCAGGAATAATAGTTGGCAGACAAAAACAAGAACAATCTTAGATATGCTGATGACACAATTCTCATAGCTATAAATGAACAAAATCGACAAGGCTTGATAGACATATTAGTGAGAGAAAGTGAAAAAAGACAGGATTAAACATGAATATAAAGAAAACAGAGGTAATAGTTATCTCTAAGAAACAGGAAACACCACAATGCAATATCAAAATAAATTACACAACACTGAAATACGTTCATCGATTCAAGTATCTGAGAATATTTCTAACATCAGATGGAAGATGTAAAACAGAGATTAGGAATAGAATAGCTCAAGCGAAAGCAGCTTTACTAAAATGAAAACACATGCATGAATTCACTACCAATGACACTGCGAAAATGAGCACTCCAGTGCTATATTTGGCCAATTCTTATGTATGGTCACATATCATGAACAATGAACAAGCAATCAATAAGATCATTGGAAGCCACAGAGATGTGGTTTTACAGAAGAATGCTGAAAATTCAATGGACAGCGAAGAAAACAAATGATGAGGTTTTAAAACACTCCTGCACACAAAGAATCCTTTTTCAAAAGAATAAGAATCAGACAATCAAGGTTCTGTGTTCATGCAATGCAAAGAGGTTTAGAACATTTGGTGACAACAGGTAAAATTCAGGGAAGGTGAGATCTTTAAAGACAGGGTGAAGATGTTGGATGGTCTGACATCATGGTTCGACAAAAGATCGACGTGGAAATATCTGATCGCCTACGCCGGCAGGCTTGGCACTTAATTGATTGATAATACCTACATAAATTCCTCCCCATGAGGCCATTACCTTGTAGTGGTGGGGAGGCTTGTGTGCTCCAATGATACAGTGAGCTATGACGGCGGGAACTTATGTTCCCGGAAGGGTACAAGCCGGAAAGGTCACTGAAGAGGGACAGACGAAGCATGGTCTCCTGGTCCTCCAGGTTGGGGTTGGGCTTGGGACTAACAATCCCATCCTTTAAAAAAATTAAAGTTACGGAAACAACAACAAACATACAACCTATCTACGGGCATGAAGGGCTACCAGAGTCATTGACTCACATGACTGGAAGTAGGAAAGCCGAAAGGAAGCTACTTTCATGAGGACGGAAGTCCTGAATGCCAAAACCAAGACCAGAATTGGATGCTGGAATGTAAGAACAATGTACGAAACTGGAAAACTATCACAAATAACAGCAGAAATGAGAAGATATAATCTACATATCCTAGGGGTTAGCGAGAGCAGATGGACAGGAAATGGAAGACGTACCACTGCAACAGGTGAAACAGTCCTTTTTCTGGACGAGACGATGACCTACACCATGAAGGAGTAGCAGTAATCCTAAGAAAGGGCGTGGAAAAGTGTCTGTTAGAATGGAAACCTATCAGCAGCCGCTTGATTAAGATCAGACTAAAGGGAAGCATACAAACATCACAATCCTACAATGCTATGCGCCAACTAATGATAGCGAAGATACAAAGAAAGACTCGTACTACGAAAACCTACAAGCAGAATTAGACAAGTCACCATCCCATGATGTTATCATTGTTATGGGAGATCTAAATGCGAAGGTCGGACAAGACAACACGCATAGTTATAGAACTATGGGAAAATATGGATGTGGTATGATGAACGAAAATGGGGAACGTTTAGTAAACTTCTGCAGCATGAACAATCTCGTTATAGGAGGAACCCTATTTCAACATTTAGATATCCACAAATTAACATGGTATTCCCCTAATGGCAGAGATAAAAACCAAATAGACCATATAATGATCAATGGACCCTGGAGACGCTCGCTGCTAGATGTTGTAGTCAAGAGAGGTGCAGATGTTGGTAGTGACCACCACCTAGTCACAGCTTATGTCAAACTTAAACTAAGAAAAACAGGACAACAGAAAAACTTCCAAAAGAGGTTCGATGTGGATAGACTAAAGACACGGAAGTAAGGGATAAGTTTATAATGCAGATAAAGAACAGATTCCAAGCCCTAGAAAGTAATGAAACTACGGATGAAACTGACAACATAGATAGAACATGGGACAACATAGCATCTATATATAGCAAGAGCAGTGAAACATGTCTAGGGTACCGCACAAAGAAAAGAAAAGAATGGATAACACCAACAACATGGAAAATAATAGACAGCCGAAGAATATTAAAAAGAAATTGTTAGAAGCAAAGTCCGAAAGACTGAAAGCAAGATACCAAGAACAGTACAAAAGCGCAAGTAAAGAAATCAAACGGGCTGTGAGAGCCGACAAAAGAATGTATGTTGAAGACCTGGCAGTACAGGCAGAAGAAGCAGCAAAAAGTGTGATCAGGGAACAGTGTACAAAATTACAAAGCTAATAAGCTGGAAACATTACAGAAGATCAAATACTCTCATAAAGGATAAGAATGGAATACTATTGACAACGGAAAAGGAACAAGAAATACGATGGACAGAGCATTTTAAAGAATTGCTAAACAGACCACCTCCAACGGTAGTAGCAGACATACCAGAACCAACAGAGGAGTTAGAAATTGGCATTGAAACACCCAGCCAGGATGAGATCATTACAGCAATTAAATCTCTTAAGAATAACAAGGCACCAGGGAATGATAACTTAAACGCAGAACTATTCAAAATAGACCCAGAACTTGCAGCTAATATATTGCAACCCTTGTTTACTACTATTTGGAATGCCCAAATAATACCTGATGCATGGAACAGAGGAGTCATCATCAAGATACCCAAAAAGGGCTCCTTGCCGATTGTAATAATTGGCGTGGAATAACACTGCTTTCTGTCCCAAGTAAAATCTTTAGCAAAATCATCGTACAACGTATTACTGACGCTGTGGATAAGAAACTGAGAAAGGAACAAGCAGGATTTCGGAGAGGACGGAGCTGTATAGGCCAAATATTTGCTCTTAGAAATATCATAGAACAATGCACAGAATGGCAAAGCAAACTCTATATCAACTTTGTAGATTTTGAAAAGGCTTTTGATAGCATACACCCGAAAGTCTATGGCGTATCTTAAGATGGTATGGAATCCCACTGTGTTTTATAAATATTATAAAAGCTGCTACAGCAAGTTTGCATGCAGTGTTGAAACTTCAGAACTAAAGTTTGAAGTAAAAACAGGCGTGCGACAAGGATGTGTTATGTCAGCCCTATTATTCAACACTGTCATAGATTGGGTGATGCGTAAAACAACGGAAGATAAGGCAAGAGGTATTAGATGGACGCTCACATCCACGCTGGAAGACCTAGATTTTGCAGATGACATCGCACTCCTATCTCATACACATAGAGATATCCAGGAAAAGACCTGCCGCCTTAACCAATATAGTGAGATGGTTGGGCTGAAAATAAATCAGAAGAAAACTGAAGTAATGACTCTGAACATAGCAACCCCAGCACCAGTCAAACTAGAAGGTAAAACCCTCCGAGATACAACCGCTTTCACATACCTTGGAAGTGTTATTAGCAATGAAGGAGGCGCTGGATCTGACATTAAAAACAGACTGAGTAAAGCACGAAGTGCATTCATGACCCTTCAGACCGCCTTGAAATCTGCCCAATACAGCATCAGAACCAAGACTAGTATCTATAACAGCTGTGTGCTGTCAACTTTGCTGTACGGATCGGAATGCTGGAGAATGACAGAACAGGATATGTCCAGACTCTCCGCCTTTCATACAACTTGTCTGCGAAAAATCTTACGCGTGTACTGGCCGACTACTATCTCGAATCAAGAATTGCTTGCACGATGCCAACAAGAGAATATGGGCACTATCATCCGAAGACGACGCTGGAGATGGATTGGACATGTGATGCGCATGGAGACTGGCTCCGACACGAAAACTGCACTGAGATGGACTCCAGAGGGTAGGCGAAAGCGTGGAAGACCCAAGACGACTTGGAGGAGAACAATAGAGCAAGAGCTGAAGGAAATGAATCATAGTTGGAACACAATACAGAGGAAGGCCATGAACAGGGAAGAATGGTGTACGTTTGTTGTTGCCCTAAACGCCAGGGGCGTAACAGGCTAAAGAGAGAGACCTACATAAATTGACATTTTTGTATTTAGATGAAGTATGATGTTATATAAATTGACATTTTTGTATTTAGATAAAGTATGATGTTATATAAATTGATATTTTTGTATTTAGATGAAGTATGATGTTATATAAATTGATATTTTTGTATTTAGATAAAGTATGATGTTATATAAATTGATATTTTTGTATTTAGATGAAGTATGATGTTATATAAATTGATATTTTTGTATTTAGATGAAGTATGATGTTATATAAATTGACATTTTTGTATTTAGATAAAGTATGATGTTATATAAATTGATATTTTTGTATTTAGATAAAGTATGATGTTATATAAATTGATATTTTTGTATTTAGATGAAGTATGATGTTATATAAATTGACATTTTTGTATTTAGATGAAGTATGATGCTATATAAATTGATATTTTTGTATTTAGATAAAGTATGATGTTATATAAATTGACATCTTTGTATTTAGGTGAAGATTAGTGTCTACAAAGACTATCTGCGCTCGGTTGGATTTAGCTCAATAGCCTTCAGTATCGTTTTCTATGTTGTATACATGGGCTCTTCTATCTTTTCTGGTATTTGGCTAAGCATGTGGACAGATGATACATACCTGGCCAACACAACCCTTATTGGTACTGATAAGTACACTGACAAGACCAATCTCTATGTTGGATTATATGTAGCATTGGGTTTCATACAAGGTTTGTATAGTACTCAGTTTTAAACATTTGTTTGTGTGCTAATGGGGCCCCAGAAACATGGGCCAGAGTTTATTTTATTTCACTCTCCAAGTAGTACTCAATGTCCAAGGGATCCATACTCATTACTAGATCAGATATCAAGAGACATTGCATACCATCTCCCATTGGGTAGGTAGTCACACTCTCAGGCCAATCCTGAGAAGGTATGTATAGTAATTCGATAGTCAGTGCTGAACTATCTGGAGTTACCTTCGACGGTCTGGCAATTGAGCATTGTGACAGGCTGTGCTATCTTGGGAAAACCTTTATTGCAGTCTATTTTTCCAACATCATGTTGAACAAAGAATGTAGAATTACAGATATAATCTTGCTGCTCACAAGGTTATGTGCATACCTTGAGCAGCAACTATGTGTCCTTAATTGTCATCAAATGGTTATGTCCTTGTAGACTGCCGACTTGGCATCTTCATGATACTACATCACAATGTGAGCAACTGAAACTTGTTCAGAATGAAGGCATGCGTGTAGCCCTTGGTTGCAATAAGATACTCCAATTGTGAATATTAGATGTCAATGGTATAAATACCACACATGGCATCTTAATTTTTTTTATTCTTCAAGAGATACATCTAAGTTTTATTACTTATTTTCATGCCAACTTATTAGAGAAATATTTCAAAGTACTTGTCATTATTTAGTGAAATATGCATTTTTTTGTGCTGATACTGTGCAAATGTGGATGTTTTTCCTTGAAAATAATTGCAAAGAGCATACATTCTGTTCAAATTTTAATAGTCAGAAATTAACAAGATTTAAGTAAGTTTAACATTTTTTAAGTGCAGATTTTTGCACTTCTTACTTCGTTTCTGGTATCCCACTATCCCATGCCCTTTTAAATTTGACATTAAGATTGTTATACTTGTCATCCAATTATCTTTGAAATAGTATATTGGATGATTTATAGTAAAGCAATACTTACTGCAAACATAAAACCTTTGTGTGACACAATTCTCAGGTCACAAAACAAATGCAGTAAAATCTTAGTAAGATGGTATGTGGTATGAGAGAGCAGTGATAGTACAGTGGTTAGTGTAAATCTTAGTAAGATGGTATGTGGTATGAGAGAGCAGTGATAGTACAGTGGTTAGTGTAAATCTTAGTAAGATGGTATGTGTGGAGAGCAGTAATAGTACAGTGATTAGTGTACTTGTTACCATACCATATTTTATAAATACTCACAAAATAGATGAGACTGCAGTAAAACTATTTGATTGGCAAAACACGTGATCACATATTTTATAAACAAATTTTTAAAATGATCTCTGGGAGGAGGTAACCTTGATAAATAGTTCTCCTAGAAAGACCTTTGAAGGGGCAAACTGGAATTTAAGTATTAATGACAATCATCATCCATCCACAGGTATATTCAGTTTTGTCTTCTCAGCCTCGATTCTAGTAAAGACTGCCTATGCCTCCAACCTGCTACACAACACCATGATGCAAAACATCATGAGGTCACCAATGTCCTTCTTTGATACAACACCAACAGGTAAATAAGACATAAGTATATCATGAAAGATCTTGTTAACATTACTGATAAGGAAATAACTGAATTATCTATTGTTATTGTTAGTTTTGTTTAGATTCGTTATAAAACATCTGGGTCACACCACCTGAGAAGACAAATCTGCAAGCAAATGTTTTTAAATTGATCTGGACAAAAAAGAAATTTCATCTGCTTCAATAATTCAGCTACGCTTAGTCCCTTTGTCTTTGGCAGTAGATGTATCTGCAATGTGTTTATAAGTTGTTGCTTTGTTCTATGTAATGTGCATATCAGCACTTGACATTCAAGGATATGGTGGTCAACAGTTTTGTGATGATGTGTACACAGATGGGCACTCTGTAGTGTGTTTGTATGTTTCATTGATTGATCATCATTGCACTTGGTGAATAACCATGCATGTTCTGATCTCTCTTTTACACAAGATGATCTCTCTCGCGATCCCGGTCTAGACTGATAAACCAACTCTTATCATGAATTTTACCGTGTTTTAAGGGACTCCGTTCCTCCATACAGCTTCTCGCGAAGCTCTGTTTTTAGGCCAGGTTTCTTTTCTTATGCCTGCTATCAGCTGACAATCTTGCAGAACGTGTTCTGCCGCCATGTCCGCCTTTTGCAGGGCATAGGCTAGTTGTGCCAATTAAAAATTTGTGAAACATGTGGACGCGGAGCTTGTTGTGTCCGTCGAAGGCGAAGTATGGCAACTTGTTCACTACGAGATAGACCATAGTACCCGTCGCTGTTGTTGTGCTGAGGATGGTCTTTGGTCCATTTGTCTCTGTAGTGCCAGCCGATGGTTGTTCTGGCTTCCTCATAACTGATCTCGAGATCGGTCTGAGGTAGTCGCCCGCCTTCTTTAGCTAACTTGTCGGCATATTAATTTCCGCTTATATTGCAGTGTGATGGTATCCACTGAATGATGGTGCGTTTGAGTGTATACACTAATGCGTCGAGGGTCGCTTTGAGCTCATTTAGCTATGTTTTGCCTGTGCTTTTGAGTGCCATGATGACCGATAGAGCATCAGTGAATATCACGACTTTGTTCTGAGAGGTGCCTCTTCTCTCTAGGATCATTTCGGCCGCTGTTTTTATTGCCTCTGCCCGGTAGTTATTTGAGTATTTGCCTGTGGCAATCGCTTTAGTGACCGTCACTTTCTTTGAGAGTTTAAGCACTATTCCTCCTCCGCCGTCGCTGATTGCGTTCCTTGCCGATCCGTCAGTGTACATATGCATCCACCTATTTTCAGGATATTTGGTTGCTATGTACCTCTCTGTGGCTGCTCTTCTTTCGAAGTTTTCTTGCTGCCCTTTTTCAGTATGCCTGGGATTGATTCCCCTTTGTTCCGGCATTTTGGTTTTCCACGACGGGCACTTATCAGTTGCCTGGATTGATTTGACTTTGCAGTTTGCTAGGACCGGATGGTCTGCAATCAGTGCTTTAGCGTTCCTTGCGAAGCTGGTTCTCTGTATCCTGCCCTTCCGAATCCGTTCATTCTTTCGTACATAGGGTGGGAATTGAGCCTTTTAGTTTTCCGCCATCACCAAGACTTTTCTGTCCCTTCGATCTGCCATTGGTTGGATGCCTGTGATTGTTTCACAAGATGATCTCAGCAGCTGTACACACATTTTGTAGCACAAGGCGAGGATCATGATTATTTCACAAGATGATCTCAGCGGCTGTACACACATTTTGTAGCACAAGGCGAGAATCATGATTGTTTCACAAGATGATCTCAGCTGCTGTACACACATTTTGTAGCACAAGGCGAGGATCATGATTGTTTCACAAGATGATCTCAGCAGCTGTACACACATTTTGTAGCACAAGGCGAGGATCATGATTGTTTCACAAGATGATCTCAGCGGCTGTACACACATTTTGTAGCACAAGGTGAGGATCATGATTGTTTCACAAGATGATCTCAGCGGCTGTACACACATTTTGTAGCACAAGCGAGGATCATGATTGTTTCACTAGATGATCTCAGCAGCTGTACACACATTTTGTAGCACAAGGTGAGGATCATGATTGTTTCACAAGATGATCTCAGCAGCTGTACACACATTTTGTTGCACACGGCGAGGATCATGATTGTTTCACAAGATGATCTCAGCAGCTGTACACACATTTTGTAGCACAAGGCGAGGATCACCATGTAATTTTTTGAGGAGGGTGACAATTTTGTAGGAATTTATTTTAATATTTTAAATTAATTTTTTCACGACAGCGACGTGGCAGCCTGCTCTTATCAGTTTTAAGCTACCAAGGGTTCTTTTATGTGCTCACCATGAGTACAGGACCTACATTTCATCATCCATCTCTGATAGAGCTAGAAACTCAATGATCTCTAGTTTTGTGATTAGAAACTCAACGCTTTCTAGGTGTTATGATTAGTAGTAATATGTGAATATTAAGCGGTATATGTTCTATTTTAAGCCAAAAAATTGTGCTCTGATATCTCCTTGAAAAGTGATTGATGTTGATTTTTGTGAGCTGTGTTTTTAGACCTCTTTCTGTGTTCCTAATAACCAATCTGTTTAACTAAATTCTGTATTTGCTGTTTTTTAGAAGTAAAAGCTTAGTTTGTTGAACTTCTTAATCTTAAAGACATTACTAGGGTTCAAGACATTTTTAACATATTTCTGACATCTGCATATTTCTGATTTCTTACTCGGAGAGTAACTTTGGTTATTGGTTACTGAACTGACATCACTACACTCCAGACAGACCTATTGATGCTTAGTTTCCCCCAACAGATGTCGAAATGTTTCCCCAGTTTCCCCATACTGATGGCTCCTGGGGCTAGCTGGTTAAATACACGCCTCTCCTTGCCCCTCAAGCATTCAAGTTGTAAACTTTTGCCCTGGTCCACTAAGAGTTAACTGGCCGGTACCTACCCAAAGTATCAGATTAAAGGACTCAGAATAAAGCGCTGCTTGTTGTGGATGGCCTAAGTTGAAAAAAGAACTTCCAGGTGACCACACTTGTAACCCTCCAAACAGAGGAAGAATAGATCCCAATAGATGGGAAAATGGCAAACTTTCACAATTTCATCATTACTCTTAGAAGGGAATGTAGAAATGAGACAATCAGAATGTGGACTCAAAACTCAGCAGTTGATAGCAGATCAAATAATGGATGATGATGTTATTGTATATGTGGACGCACTAGTGTATCATGGTGAAAAATGAGACTGGAGTTGTCTAGTTAGTGTATGTGGCAGGTTTATTGTTGAGTGGGGAAAAGCACACATGACAACTACTTCCATTATGGAGGTTGAGATCCTTATTTCTGCCCACCAACAGCTCTTAGAGACATCGTTTGCAAGGGAAGTCTATGCATTGTAAGATCCAAAACGACAGGTGAAATATCAGTGAAAGTCGTCAACTGAGACATTCAACTTCCATAGACTTGCATAGATCTGGAATATACAGGTGGTTTTAGTAATGAGTGAGTAGTAGACAGATGTTCATTAAAAGCACTTATATTGTGAGTGTTGAAGATAATGTGAACATACTTTGGTTGTTCAGCAATCATCTGTTGGATAAGATAGCTATGGACATTTTGAATCAGATGTTCTATGAGTAGGACTGGCCACTGAGGGACACAATGTTGTTTACCAGTAAGACAAGGGAACTATCAGCATGCATGTGTTAACAAACATCTGTGGAGGGAGACTAAGCAACTAATGGATAAGTTCAAAGTACATTGAGGCAAATTCAATAACAAAACGATCAAAATATTCCAGAACACAAAATGTTTAATGTTTGAGATTTCCTTCTCATTCAAATTCTTATCTAAATATTCCAGAATGCAATATTTTATCATGGCACCATCTCTTTCTTAGGACGAATAGTGAATCGATTCTCCAAAGATGTAGATGTACTGGACAATGTGCTGCCAAACATCAGCCGTCAGGTTGTGCACGGTACGGGCAGAGTGCTCATGGCTCTCATCACCATTTCGTACGGTGTACCTATCGTCCTCGCTGTTGTTATACCTGTGGTCATTCTCTATATTGTAGTGCAGGTAAGTCAAACCTATCGCCATCATGTGTTGTGTCAGGTAAAACTATTATGAATCTCAACAAATGTTTCTACTTATATCAGTTCAAATGTTAACACTTTTCTTTGTCATGCTGTCTATTATATATTATTGACCTTGTTGTACTGAAGAAGCTAAATGTTGTATTTATTTAACAATGACGAAACATGTAAAAACAAAGTACTGTAGTTTGACAAAATACAATAACAATACACAGCAACGTTTCGACCAAAAGGCCTTCATAAAGCAAAGGATACAACAGAAGTGACGAATTTTACTTCTTTCAACGGCAACACTACATATTAGTTTAGTTTAGTCGTCGGATCACCATCACTGCACGTCGAACAAATTAGTCCATAAGTGCTCCGATCTCTCCTCAGTATGTCCATCAGCGTGTGGCGACTAACGACACCGGTTCTTTGTTGGTTTACAATTCTTCTTTGTCTGCTAGCATAGCGTTCTTGTCGAGCTACTACACCACACTTAACTTTGAGTTCTTGCAGTCTGGTTAGTGTTGTGGATTCACCGCTATTACGTGAATCATGCACACGCCCTCTCTCCCTTAAGGAATTTATAATATCAGCCTGGTCCATTGCTCGTCCGCTTTGGACAGCAGCCATACCTGCAAGCCTATCCGCACGTTCATTCCCCTTACACCTGCATGCCCTGGCACAAAAATAAAACTGATCTTTGTCAGCCTAGACCTCCATGCGATTCTATCCAATGTCTCCTAGCCCATCCTGTTTCAATCTTCCTGAGCATACTCATTGAGTCACTGAGAAAACATGCATGGATAAAAGTCTGTGATTCTAGCCAAATCATCGCTTTGGTAACCGCCATGATTTCCATAGTGAGACTGCTCGTAGTCACGGCAAAACCACCACTGTCTTCCTTCACAACATCACCTCCGACCTGAGCAGTGAAAGCCCACGAGCTCCGCACATGTCGAATCACCGAACCATCCGTATAAATGATTACATCATGCTCAGATGCGTTCTCAGAAATTAATGCCTGAACCTCTGCCTCCACGACAAGTGGGTTGTGTTGCCTGCATTCTTTATCAAGTTCGATGCATACAGAAAAGGATGTAGCGATTCCTGTTGGCACTGGTATCCACTCTTCACCGGGATCAATATCTTCATATAGAATTCAATCAAGTGCCATGCCTGCCGGCGTAGCGATCATGTCTCTCCACAACTCTCTTTGCTTGGTGCATGTAATCAGTTCTGACGTCGATATTTTGTCGAACCATGATGTGAGGCCATCCAACATCTTCTCCTCTGTCTTCCACGATCTCTCCTTCCCTGAATTTTACCTGTAGTCACCAAATGTTCTAAACCTTCTCTTCGCATTATATGCCCGAAGAACCTTGATTATCGGATTCTTATTCTTTTGATAAGGTTTCTTTGTGTGCAGGCCTGATTTAAAACCTCCACATTTGTTTTCTTTGCTGTCCATGGAATTTTCAACATTCTTCTGTAAAACCACATCTCTGTGGCTTCCAATGATCGTATTGATTGTTTGTTCATTGTCCATGATTCGCTGCCATACATAAGAATTGGTTCAATATAGCATTGGAGTACTCGTTTTTGCAGTGTCATTGGTAGTGAATTCACGCATAGTGTGTTCTTCATTTTCATAAAAGCTGCTTTCGTTTGAGCTATTCTACTCCTAATCTCTGTTGTACATCTTCCATCTGGTGTTAAGAATGTTCCTAGATACTTGAATCGATGGACTTGTTTCAGTGTTGTGTTATTTATTTTGATATTGCATGTTGGTGTTTCTTGTTTCTTGGAGACAACCATAACCTCTGTTTTCTTTATATTCATGCTTAATCCTTTCTTTTCACTTTCTCTCACTAGTATGTCTATCAAGTCTTGCAGATCGTGTTCATTTGTAGCCATGAGAATTGTGTCATCAGCGTACCTTAGGTTGTTTATATTTTTCATATAGAATACCAAAATAAAATCCTAGACACTTTTGTTAGTATTTTGTTAATATTTTGTTGTATTCTATATGCAGTGTTGCCGTTGAAAGAAGTGAAATTTGTCACTTCTGTTGTATCCTTTCATAGTTCATATGTAAGGTTATAACTTTGTATCCTTTGCTTGATAAAGGCCTTTTGATCGAAACGTTGCTGTGTATTAACATTGTATTTTGTAAGAATACAGTGCTTTGTTTTACATGTTTCACCATTGCTACATAGTTTTACTGCAGTCTTCCAATATCGATATTTATTTAACACCAACATTAAGCATAGTTTAGACATCCATTTCAACTTGACTTGTATAATTTATTTGCAGAGAATCTACATACCTGCCTCTCGTCAGATCCGACGTATTGACTCCACTACAAGATCACCAATTTATGTGCATTTCTCGGAGACTCTTAGTGGTGTCTCCAGTATTCGAGCTTACGGTGCACAGGAGCGTTTTTTCCAGCAGTCCCAGGAAATGATTGATTACAACTTCAAGTTTTACTTTGCCAGTATTATAGCTGGAAGGTAGGAATATATTGTCAGTATTACAGCTAGAAGGTAGGAATATATTGTCAGTATTATAACTGGAAGGTAGGAATATATTGTCAGTATTATAGCTGGAAGATAGGAATATATTGTCAGTATTATAGCTGGGAGGTAGGAATATATTGTTAGTATTATAGCTGGAAGGTAGGAATATATTGTCAGTATTATAGCTGGAAGATAGGAATATATTGTTAGTATTATAGCCGGAAGGTAGGAATATATTGTTAGTATTATAGCTGGAAGGTATTATCGATATTAGGAAAGACTGTAGCAAAACTATGTAGCAAAGACAAAACACATATAAACAAAGTAATAAAGTTTTACACATTACAATAAACAAGATACAGTGACATTTCAACAAAAAACCTTAATCAAACAAAGGATACAAATGAAGCGACACAATTTATTTGTGATGTCTTTATATTTTCCATTTATTGTTTTTCACATTTATTTCGTATTTAGTCACATATTTTCATTTTACGACTGTTATGAATTTATCGTCTGACTATATGTGATGTCTTGTGCATAGGAAGTCTGAATTTCTTTGCTTCTTTTGTATCCTTTGCTTGATAAAAGGCCTTTTGGTCGAAACATCATTGTATCTTGTTTTTGTACTTTTAAAATTCTCTTACTTTGTCTTTACATGATCCGCATTAGCTGGAAGGTTGGAATATATTGTCAGTATTGTAGCTGAATGGTAGAAATCTATAGACACTATTATAGTAGCTTGGAGGTAAGAAAGATAATTTTTAATGTGGTGAAAAGAAAGATCATTTTTAGTGTGGTGTGAAGAGAGATCATTTTTAGTGTGGGGAGAAGAGAGATCATTTTTAGTGTGGGGAGAAGAGAGATAATTTTTAGTGTGGGGAGAAGAGAGAACATTTTTAGTGTGTTAGTGTGGTGAGAAGAGAGAGCATTTTTAGTGTGGTGAGAAGAGAGAGCATTTTTAGTGTGGTGAGAAGAGAGAGCATTTTTAGTGTGGGGAGAAGAGAGAACATTTTTAGTGTAGTGAGAAGAGAGCATATTTAGTGTGGTGAGAAGAGAGATCATTTTTAGTGTGGTGAGAAGAGAGATCATTTTTAGTGTGTTAGTGTGGTGAGAAGAGAGAGCATTTTTAGTGTGGTGAGAAGAGAGATCATTTTTAGTGTGTTAGTGTGGTGAGAAGAGAGAGCATTTTTAGTGTAGTGAGAAGCGTGCACATTTTTAGTATGGTGAGAAGAGAGAGCATATTTAGTGTGGTGAGAAGAGAGAGCATTTTTAGTGTGGTGAGAAGAGAGAGCATTTTTAGTGTGGTGAGAAGAGAGAGCATATTTAGTGTGGTGAGAAGAGAGAGCATTTTTAGTGTAGTGAGAAGCGTACCCATTTTTAGTATGGTGAGAAGAGAGAGCATTTTTAGTGTAGTGAGAAGAGAGAGCATTTTTAGTGTAGTGAGAAGAGAGAGCATTTTTAGTGTGGTGAGAAGAGAGAGCATATTTAGTGTGGTGAGAAGAGAGAGCATTTTTAGTGTAGTGAGAAGCGTGCCCATTTTTAGTATGGTGAGAAGAGAGAGCATTTTTAGTGTAGTGAGAAGAGCTTTTTAGTGTAGTGAGAAGAGAGCATTTTTAGTGTAGTGAGAAGAGAGAGAATTTTTAGTATGGTGAGAAGAGAGCGCATATTTAGTGTGGTGAGAAGAGAGAGCATTTTTAGTGTAGTGAGAAGCGTGCCCATTTTTAGTATGGTGAGAAGAGAGAGCATTTTTAGTGTAGTGAGAAGAGCTTTTTAGTGTAGTGAGAAGAGAGCATTTTTAGTGTAGTGAGAAGAGAGAGCATTTTTAGTGTAGTGAGAAAAGAGCATTTTTAGTGTAGTGAGAAGAGAGCATTTTTGGTATGGTGAGAAGAGAGCATTTTTAGTGTAGTGAGAAGAGAGCATTTTTAGTGTAGTGAGAAGAGAGAGCATTTTAGTATGGTGAGAAGAGAGAGCATTTTAGTGTAGTGAGAAGAGCTTTTAGTGTAGTGAGAAGAGACATTTTAGTGTAGTGAGAAGAGAGCATTTTTAGTGTAGTGAGAAGAGAGCATTTTTAGTGTAGTGAGAAGAGAGAGCATTTTTAGTATGGTGAGAAGAGAGAGCATTTTTAGTGTAGTGAGAAGAGCTTTTTAGTGTAGTGAGAAGAGAGCATTTTTAGTGTAGTGAGAAGAGAGAGCATTTTTAGTGTGGTGAGAAGAGAGAGCATATTTAGTGTGGTGAGAAGAGAGAGCATTTTTAGTGTAGTGAGAAGCGTGCCCATTTTTAGTATGGTGAGAAGAGAGAGCATTTTTAGTGTAGTGAGAAGAGCTTTTTAGTGTAGTGAGAAGAGAGCATTTTTAGTGTAGTGAGAAGAGAGAGCATTTTTAGTATGGTGAGAAGAGAGATAATTTTTAGTGTAGTTTGAAGAGATCATTTTTAGTGTAGGGAGATGAGAGATCATTTGTAGTGTGGTGAGAAGAGAGATCATTTTTAGTGTGGTGAGAAGAGAGAGCATTTTTAGTGTGGTGAGATCATTTTTAGTGTAGTTTGAAAAGACCATTTGTAGTGTGGTGAGAAAAGAGATCATTTGTAATGTGGTGAGAAGAGAGAGCATTGTTAGTGTGGCGAGAAGAGAGACTATTATTTGTTTTGAAAGGAAATGAGTATCCAGGAGAGAAATCAAATTGAATGTATCAATGAGAGATATCAGTATTTGTATGTTAAGGAGACAAATCATTTTTTGTATATTGAGATGAGAAATCAATCATCTATAGATTTAAAAAATATATATATATATATATTGATTTTAACAGCTGGCTTCAAGTCCGATTGCAGTTCCTTGGTAATATAATTGTACTTGCAGCAGCCATGTTTGCCCAGTCTGAAGCTGGACTTGCTGCAGGTTTGGCTGGTCTTGCCATTTCTTCTGCACAGCAGGTACATAGTGACAATTGTTTTTTAGTTATTAGTAGATTACTAAAAGACACTACAAAAACTAGCATTTATATAACTGATGTAGAGAGACTGAGCAAGATAAACTACGGATATATATGTGTCAACGTATTCATTCAGGTTATATGTGTCAATGTATTCATTCAGGTTATATATGTTAATGTATTTACTCCAGTAATATATGTCAATGTATTGATTCAAATTATGTGTTAATGTATTCATGCAATTTATATGTGTCAATTTATTCATCCAGGTAACAAATGCTCTGACCATGGTGGTTCAGGTAGCAACACAAGCAGAAACTAATATTGTCTCAGCAGAGAGAATCTTAGAATATGCAGGAGTTCCTACTGAGGTAAAGTTTTATAAAAGAATAAAATCACTATTAATTTGTACATAATGACAACATGGCATCACATTTGCATTGAGATACTGATCTTTTAGCAAAATCCAAAACAATTCTTCGCGCATTGAATGCTGGATAATAAAAAAGTTCATAATAGCATCCATTTTGAATGTATAGTGAATCGGTGGAACTGTGTAAAAAGTAATCAGGTTAGTATACTTGTATGTCATGTTTTTTCAGAAAATCTGAAATTTATTATAAACTTTAAAGTATTCCAAATTGCCTGAATATTTTATAAGCATTTCATAAGAGAAAGCTACCTATAACGAGACATTCTTCGGTCTCTTCGCGACTGTCTTGTTGGATGAGGACACTAAAATCGATGTTGTTAGGCAGTTTGGAGTTACCCGTTGTACAAGTCGAACTGGATGCCTGAGAGGCAGAGTGAGAGGTGTATTTAATCAGCGAGCTATGGGAACCATCAGTATGCATGCTCTTCGATAACTGTTGGGGGAGACTGAGCACCTATCGGTCTGCCCAGAGTGCAATGACGTCAGTTTAGTAACCAATAACGAGACATTTACGAAGGGTCACTGCAATTATTTTGTACACCGCTACTTTTTGCACAGGTACAACTACTAAACAGCAAATTTTCATAAGATCAGAAATAGTGTCACTGAATCATACATTTTCAAAATGGTGAATGATTCCCTCTTTCTTGTTGTAATTTTTATTGTCTTGAATATCTTGAAGCCACAAACTTTTAATCGCTAAGCGACGACCTGTTTTGTTTCGATGTCACTCACCGACTACTATGTCATGTTCTCTCTGACCCTTTAAAAAAATGGTTTTGTTATTTACAGTGATAAAAGGTAATTCTAAGCAAAATGTTAGGCTGTATTTCTGCTGGGGGGGTTGATATTTGTATCGAATATCAAGTTTAGTGTTATAAATTCCTAGCTGAATGTGACTATATAGAATCATCCCATTGACGACAGAAGACATCTGAATATTATCAACAACCGACTACATAATGTTTTGGAGATCTAACTGTAACATTATGCTATTGTGAGTTATGAGTAAAAAAAGTAAATAATAGAACATATTATTAGGATTGAAATAAATTGCTCCTAACTAAATGCTATTTATGCAGTCAAGTTATGTGACTTCATTTACATCCCATATCAACTGAAAAATTATATATATAATATATAGTAACAGTAAATAATTTTTATTACTGCATGCATCCTCCAATTTTAAATATTGCTATTGACAAAGTTGCTCCTCTTTACCTTCACATTTTGTTAGGTATTGTTCATAAACACCACACATTACTAGAAAAATCAGCTGACAGTATAGACAGAGATATCATGGAAATAATAGAAAAGGAACACTCTAGTTCAAACACCATACAATATTTAAAACAATATGGTAATAATTAGCATCAGGCAGATATGTTCAAATTATAAATAAACAAGTTTCATACAGTTTTGTGAAAGTGAGGAGGAGAAAATAAAATGCAATATTAAGATTTAAAAAGCACAAGAAAGCTTATCAGAACTTGAGTTTGTAGTACTGTGTGGTAGGTCTGGTCCAGTGTGTTCACATTTAGATAAAGTATTAGAAAAACACAAAATCACACCACAGACATATCATAGTAGAGCTTTTGTTGGTAACCACCGTCCTAAATACTTAACATGTAAAGTCTATAAAGATCTCACAGAAGATGTCCTAACACATACACAATTGTACACACAGAATCAGGATATAATAAATATTGCATTGATCACAAGAGATATTTTTAATTCATTAAATACAGTATTTAAAAAAGTTCACAATTACATCTCACACAGTAGACCAATCCATGCTGACACAGTTCCAGAAATACAATTAGCAATACAGGATTACATGACAATATACAGACTGTATTTTCCAGATAAAATAATTCCAAAACAACACATACTAGAACATCACTGTGCAAACTGGATCAGACTTAATGGTTTCGGATTGGGCTTTTAGGAGAACAAGGAGGAGAAGTTGTACATTCAATGGTAGCTGGTTTAGAGAAAAGAGCTTGGGGTATAAGAAATAAAACTAAAGAATTAAAATTTATCATAAATACACAGCTGCTACAAACTTATCCAACTGTAAATACACAAGTTCACTGTGAGAAACATAAAGTTTAAATAACAGCAAACATGTGGGCTGTACAATTTTATTTTCACTACTGTATTGTGTATTGTCTAGCTGTCTTAATAACAATTTAGAACAGTTATATTTATATGTAATGTGTGTTTGTGAGATGTCCTAGGTAAGCATTCTACATGTCAGTAAGTATGTATGAGCAAGTATGTATGAGTAAGTATGTATGAGTAAGTATGTATGAGCAAGTATGTAGGAGCAAGTATGTATGAGTAAGTATGTATGAGCAAGTATGTATGAGCAAGTATGTATGAGCAAGTATGTAGGAGCAAGTATGTATGAGCAAGTATGTATGAGTAAGTATGTAGGAGTAAGTATGTATGAGCAAGTATGTATGAGCAAGTATTTGTGAGTAAGTATGTATGAGCAAGTATGTATGAGCAAGTATTTGTGAGTAAGTATGTATGAGCAAGTATTTGTGAGTAAGTATGTATGAGCAAGTATGTATGAGCAAGTATGTATGAGCAAGTATGTATGAGCAAGTATGTATGAGTAAGTATGTATGAGTAAGTATGTAGGAGTAAGTATGTATGAGCAAGTATGTATGAGCAAGTATTTGTGAGTAAGTATGTATGAGCAAGTATTTGTGAGTAAGTATGTGAGCAAGTATGTAGGAGTAAGTATGTAGGAGTAAGTATGTATGAGCAAGTATTTGTGAGTAAGTATGTATGAGCAAGTATGTAGGAGTAAGTATGTAGGAGTAAGTATGTATGAGCAAGTATGTAGGAGTAAGTATGTATGAGCAAGTATGTAGGAGTAAGTATGTATGAGCAAGTATGTAGGAGTAAGTATGTATGAGCAAGTATGTATGAGCAAGTATGTATGAGCAAGTATTTGTGAGGAAGTATGTATGAGCAAGTATGTATGAGCAAGTATGTATGAGCAAGTATGTATGAGTAAGTATGTATGAGCAAGTATGAAGGAGTAAGTATGTATGAGCAAGTATGTATGAGCAAGTATGTATGTAAGTATGCATGTAAGTATGTAGGAGTAAGTATGTATGAGCAAGTATGTATGAGCAAGTATGTATGAGCAAGTATGTATGAGCAAGTATGTATGAGCAAGTATGTATGAGCAAGTATGTATGAGTAAGTATGTATGAGCAAGTATGATGAGCAAGTATGTATGAGTAAGTATGTATGAGTAAGTATGTATGAGTAAGTATGTAGGAGCAAGTATGTATGAGCAAGTATGTATGAGCAAGTATGTATGAGCAAGTATGTATGAGCAAGTATGTATGAGCAAGTATGTATGAGCAAGTATGTATGAGCAAGTATGTATGAGCAAGTATGTATGAGCAAGTATGTATGAGCAAGTATGTAGGAGTAAGTATGTAGGAGTAAGTATGTATGAGCAAGTATGTATGAGCAAGTATGTATGAGCAAGTATGTATGAGCAAGTATTTGTGAGTAAGTATGTATGAGTAAGTATGTATGAGCAAGTATTTGTGAGCAAGTATTTGTGAGCAAGTATGTATGAGCAAGTATGTATGAGCAAGTATTTGTGAGCAAGTATGTATGAGCAAGTATTTGTGAGTAAGTATGTATGAGCAAGTATGTATGAGCAAGTATGTATGAGCAAGTATTTGTGAGTAAGTATGGTTATGAATTTAAGGAAATAGATGTGTAAATTTATGTTATTGTGATTTATATATAACATTTTGGTATGTTAAGATATGTTAAATATATAAACAATTTAATAGTAATTTTATAATTGTTCTTTGTCTTTGACAGTTTTATGCTATTTTAAATGACCAGACATAGTGAGTTTCCAAATTGGTCTTTTGTCAGCTGATGAGTATTATTTGCCAAACATTGTGCTCCACTCTATAATGAAAGTAAATTCTTTAAAATAAATTTATTCTTGAATTATTATATTCTACAGTGTTATTATTTTTCATTTCTATTATAACAATTTTGCATCTTACTTCTCATTCATTCACAAAATCTCATTACAATTAACTTCAATTAAGCTTTCTCAATTTATTTTACATCTCAGTTCTAGCTCATGAACTAAGATTATTTTTACTGTATCTCTGTAAAATTGTTTAAAAAAATTTTAGTATCGATAACATGTTACCTTGTCAAAGAACTAAACTTTGTACATTTTTGTTGGAGCATATTTCTTCTGCAATAAAGATTAACAACATACCCCATCAGTGTAATTTGCTAGTTAGAATATGACTAGTTCATACAGATATAACTTCATAATTATATTATATAACAGAGTGATACTGCACACTATTCTAGAGCTACATATGAAATTTGATTATATTTAAACACAATAGTGTATAGTGTGTTTTTACATTAACAACAGCCGTAATTTGAAGCGATATATAAACCTATCAAAAAGTCGCCATTTCGTAACCTTGCACAGGAATGTAAAGAAAGGGGGAATTAAACGCAACAAAGGGACACTACTAAGAGAGCGCTACTGATACACCGTGACATATCAAGTTCTATAGTTGTTTCTCTATTTATGGATGTTCTGATTCTCTTATTATTGTACATACTATCTCCTAAAGTTGTTTGTGATTCCTAATTGATACAATTAAAACTCAATGATGACTTAATGGCAAAGTGGTTGAGACGTTTGTCTGTCATTCTAAAGCTAGGTTCAAATCCATACCAAGTCAAATATGCAATTTTTTCATGAGATCCCTAGGATTGTTGCTGGAGCTATGAACTTTATGCAACATGGATGGAACAATAAGCAGAAATCTGATGCAATGAAGCCAATCATTCTCCTTTAGACCTTTTTAGATAATTACAACTGTTTCTGTTTGCTTCTAATACAGGCTCCATGGGATAACCCTGATACTCAGCCTCCAAAGAGTTGGCCTGATGATGGAAGTGTAGTTATTGATGACCTCCAACTCCGCTATAGAGATGGCTTGGAGTTAGTACTCAAGGGAGTTTCTTGTAATCTGAAAGGGGGTGAAAAGGTGAATATCACTGAAGACTTTGTTTGACTACTTGAAATAATTCTAAATGTAATAAACCAACAATTTGTTTATATTATCAAGTTAGCATAAAGAATTAATGATAAAATCATCTGATCATATCTCTCTACTGTATCTTGTTATCATCATCATCAACTTAGGCTGTCCAAAGATTGGTGATAAAGTTCCATTTGAATATACATCTATGAATATACAGTTATGTCAGGTGTGACATTATTCCATTTAGTATACATCTGTGAATGAGATATTTGTCAGGTGTGACATTATTCCATTTAGTATACATCTATGAATGAGATATTTATGTCAGGTGGGACATTATTCCATTTAGTATACATCTGTGAATGAGATATTTATGTCAGGTGTGACATTATTCCATTTAGTATACATCTGTGAATGAGATATTTATGTCAGGTGTGACATTATTCCATTTAGTATACATCTGTGAATGAGATATTTATGTCAGGTGTGACATTATTCCATTTAGTATACATCTGTAAATGAGATATTTATGTCAGGTGTGACATTATTTCATTTAGTATACATCTATGAATGAGATATTTATGTCAGGTGGGACATTATTTCATTTAGTATACATCTGTGAATGAGATATTTATGTCAGGTGTGACATTATTCCATTTAGTATACATCTATGAATGAGATATTTATGTCAGGTGTGACATTATTCCATTTAGTATACATCTATGAATGAGATATTTATGTCAGGTGGGACATTATTCCATTTAGTATACATCTATGAATGAGATATTTATGTCAGGTGTGACATTATTCCATTTAGTATACATCTATGAATGAGATATTTATGTCAGGTGGGACATTATTCCATTTAGTATACATCTATGAATGAGATATTTATGTCAGGTGTGACATTATTATATTTAGTATACATCTATGAATGAGATATTTATGTCAGGTGGGACATTATTCCATTTAGTATACATCTATGAATGAGATATTTATGTCAGGTGGGACATTATTCCATTTAGTATACATCTATGAATGAGATATTTATGTCAGGTGTGACATTATTCCATTTAGTATACATCTATGAATGAGATATTTATGTCAGGTGGGACATTATTCCATTTAGTATACATCTATGAATGAGATATTTATGTCAGGTGTGACATTATTCCATTTAGTATACATCTATGAATGAGATATTTATGTCAGGTGGGACATTATTCCATTTAGTATACATCTATGAATGAGATATTTATGTCAGGTGGGACATTATTCCATTTAGTATACATCTATGAATGAGATATTAGAAGTATTAAGGTGACCATGGAGAGACTATTAAGAGGCTATTAAGAGAAGCCCAAAGAACAAGGCTGCGGGAATTGATGGACTAACAGCAGAAGCGATAAAGGCGTGTGGAGAGATTGGAGTAACCTGGGTACATTACATTTTCAAGAAGGCGTGGAAGAAAGAACTGTCCCTTCAGATTGGCAAAAGCTATTATAGTACCAATATGGAAGAAAAAAGGTAAAAACAAGACTGTAGTACATATAGAGGCATCTCCCTCCTAAGCCATGTGGGAAAAATGTTTGCAAGAGTTCTGGAGCAACGAATAAGACCACTTGTGGAGCCAACACTCAGCCCACAACAGTTTGGATTTAGAAAAGGAAAAGGGTGCACAGATGCAATATTTGACCTAAGACAAATTAGTGAAAAGACTATAGAATACAAAAATCAAATGAATATAGCCTTCATAGACCAAGAGAAGGCATTTGATAGGGTTAATAGAGACATATTATGGGATGTTCTCGAAAACTACGGAATAAAAGGAACGCTGCTAGACTGTGTTAGAGCCATATATATAGAAAGTGAAAGTGCCATACGAACAAGCGCGGACTCACAAATTGGTTTCCAGTAACATCAGGAGTACGGCAAGGATGTGTTTATCACCTCTCCTCTTTATTATATACATGGATAGTATCACCAAAATAGATGAAACATCACTCAATGCAGACCAACAAAATGAACTGCTCTTTGCTGAAGACCAGTGTTTATTCCATAATAATATTGAACAGCTTCAAGAACACATAAACTTACTCAACAATAGCTGCCTCAAATACAACATGAAGATCAACATTCAAAAGACAGAAGTCATGACTATAAGCAGAGAACATAAAGATATCAACATACAAATAAATAACCAAACGCTAAAGCAGGTGAGAGAATTCAAATACCTTGGAAGTATCTTCACATCTGATAGTAGACTGGACAGAGAGATGGAAACTAGAATCCAGCAAGCCAACAACATTACATACCAGCTTACCCCAATTTTGAAACACCCAGCTATTCCAGTAGTGACTAAAAGACAGATTATAAATTCAATCTTTATACCAACACTGTACAGAGCCAAACATGGGCACTGACAAAAGAACAAGAAAGGAAAATTACCACATGTGAAATGAGATGCCTGAGGAAAGCAGTAAATAAAACAAGAAGAGACCATATAAGAAATGAGGAAATTAGAAGAACAGTTGGAACAACACCTGCTATTAGATTTATTGAAAACAGAGACTCAAATGGTTTGGCCACTTGGTCAGAATGAACCCGAATACACCAGTTGCAGAGCGTACAACCTGAAAATGGAATCATCAAGAGGAAGGGCAGACCAAGAAAAGATGGGTTGATGGAGTTACAGACATCTTAAAACTCCACAATACCACACCATATCAAACGACCGAGCGTGCATTATCTCGAAAACCGATCATCAGTTAAACCTGCTACGCCTAGCGGCAAAAAAGCAGAGAAGGACAAAAGAAAGAAAGAAAGATGGAGAGACATACTGATGAAAATTTTCAAATCATCACCAACACTGGTAGAAAACCAAATAAAGAACATTCAGGACGTCATAAACATAAATTAAATAGGACGTCATAAATTTATAACTAGATATATAAATTCTGAACATAGCAAATAAAATATATTATTAAACAAAAATATGAGTATATCATGATATTTGGTAGACAAATTAAGCTGTCTTGTAAACAGACTCAAATCTTTCTCATCTTCAGAAATATCATCTTCTGAGGTCAAAATAGTTGAATCATTATTGGTGTCTTCATCGGTACAGTATTCCAAGTCGTTAAATATCATTTCATAAGTAAATTTGTGATTTTTGCAGGAGGACGTCCTGAGTTGGCAATACTAAAAATTCATAAAAATGGCGAAAAGCTGGTGTATTCAAAGCATGATTTTTTTCTACAAGATTAGAGTTCTTAACATTCTGAAATTAACATTTAAAAAAAAATTAATTATGGGATATACATATATTGTTCATTAGTTAACATATATTGTATACATTTAAATGCATAAATAATGCAAAAATATGGCTAGATTATGAGTCATGTCGAGTTGTCCAAACAAACGTTGATATACTTACTAGTTAGGAAGTTAATATATATATATATATATATATATATATATATATATATATATATATATATTAGATATATGCATTACCCCTGACTCCTGCCTGTCACAGGATGAAAATGATGGGGATTTCTCTGATCCCAGTCTGTATCAGTACCTCCACCCATTTTCATATCCCCATTCCTGTTTTGACTTTATGAATCATATTCATGGAATCACTGAGTATGAAAAGAGTAGTTATGAGATGCCAACAATATCACTGCTTCTGTAACCGCTCGCATGTCTATTGTCTAACTACTTCTAGTTGTTGCATAGGCACCACTGGCCTCTCTTATTATTCAGAATGTGGCCATGCACATAATCCTGGGATGCACCACTGATACTCCAGGAGGGGCAATGAGATTCCTTTTTGACCTCCCACTATTTCTCACAGAATTGAAACTTGAAGGGTTCGATCATATCTTTAGAATCAACACAAACAAGAAACATCCCCTCCATGAAGAACTCTCTAAGGAGACAGGGTCTACTCAGAGAGACAGGCAGAAGATACTCTTGAGAAAATATGTGAGGTTTCTGGGATTGAACCAGGAGAGGAATAGATTGCTGTGTCACCTCAATTTCAGACTGCTTTCACAGTTATTATATCCATTAAGAAAAGCTGAACAAAAAAATCCATTACTGATTAACATGGAGATTGAGGCCCTCTTGAATGACGACAACAAAACAGACGTAGTTATTTACACCTACAGTTTAGTCATTTGCTAAGAAAGATATGTGACAGCTTTTTCACCATGTTCAGGAGTTAAAAAATAAGTTATAATAGAAGTGAACATTTAGTATAACTTTGTGAATAAAGCAGTTATATAATGTGTGAAATTGCAGATTGGTATTGTGGGAAGAACAGGAGCTGGCAAGTCTTCACTGTCTGTTGCACTCTTCCGGTTAGTGGAAGCAGCTTCAGGTAAAATTTCAATCGATGGCCACAACATCGCTAACCTTGGCCTTCATGACTTGCGAAGCAACATAACTATACTCCCACAGGTGAGTGTTTATCAAAGAACAATATATGTGCATTATTCTGTGCAGTGAATACAATTTATATTGAATACTTTATGATATATGCACAGATACTACTGTTGTTAATGATCATGAAATTTGATCAATATATCAAATTTTCCTCATTAAGTATGATCAACCTATCAAATCTTACCTGCCCTTACACGATTTTGTAGACCCTCCTTGTTATATATTACAGATTTTGATGTTTTCGCTTGCATTACTATTTTAATATAATTTTTGTATTCATACCTAAGTCATCTTTAGCTGTGCAAGACTTGAATAGCTTACCTTATCAGTAACAACATAGTTCATTCATTCATTGTTACCAATTAAAGAGAAATCTAAGTCTAATGTGGAAAATGAAGAAATATTTTATGTTGTGAGATGATAAACAATAGACACTTGCAAAGATGATATACAAAGTACATCTAGTAGGTTTGAACCTTTTCCTCTTCATTTGCTATGTTTATTGTATCTGTATGTTTTATACAAACATGTCTGCTTTCTTTTTGCAACAAGACCATGCATATCCAGCACAGTAGATCACTTTATGACCCTCGGGGATCAAGTATCCAGTGGAGTAGACTAGCTGCTTGCATTATGTAATACTATTTGATTACTTCTGTAGTCAAGACTGTCCTACCCAGAGATATATTTGATGGATAGGACATTGATCATTGGGGTTCTGTTATGCTTTCTTGAAATCAGCATCACTGCACTCATAGGTGCACTCATAGGTGCACATTAACTTTCAGTTTGCTGACAGCACAGACATCAGAACACTTACACAATAGCTCAGACAACAATTCCAAATATTCTCCTTACTCTGATAAAAGTAAGTGATGGGTTAATTATTAAACCATTAATAGATGTGCAGATTTGGGAATTAAGTGTACCAGGAATTTAACCCTTATAAGATAATGATTCAATCTAGCTTTCTACCACTGTGTTGCACCTACTCCCAGTGAGTACATTCATTCAAAGACTCAACTAAATCCATCAATGTTAATGTCTATAATATACACACATTGTTGTCATGTAGATTTGTAACTAGTGTGTATACTCTTCTACCTAGGATCCTGTCATTTTTTCTGGAACACTCAGAATGAACCTTGACCCAGCTGAAAAGCATACAGATGACCAAATTTGGGAAGCTCTAGAACATGCCCATCTCAAGGACTTTGTCCATGGCTTACCAGCAGAGTTGGATTATCAGTGTGGAGAAGGTGGTCAGAACTTGAGGTAGAGAATATTTATTTGTTATTATTGTTATTGAACTGAGATCCTAGCATTATAGATAGACTCAATGCTTAGTCTTCCCCAGCAGATGCTGAATGGTGTGTATGCTGATGGTTGTCTTAGATTCACTGCTTAAATACACTCCCTCATTCTGCACTCTGGTGTCTAGTTCTGTTTTTGCAAAATTAGATTAACACAATCAAGATTCCAACATTCAATTTCAAAGTATATATACAAGTCAAAAGTAAAGAACATGCTTTCATACCATGTGGTGTGTGGGGGAATACAATATTAGAACAGCATTTTACTTTAACCAACACTGCATGATTGCATTAGTTAGTTAGTTCTCCCTATCAAAATCATTGGACAAGTTTATACATGGTCTATCTGCCCTTCAATCCATACACACATTCGTGTATCACATAAACACATAGATAGTTTCTTCAGAGCAGACTGCTGGTTGCTGTTACAAATTCAGTGAACACCTTGTCTTAATCGATCATCTGAAGCATGTTTATCAAGTCTGTTACTATTATTTCAAGTCTTATTGTTTATCTTGACAGTCACAAAATATCCTCAGAGACACCAGCTATCTCCATTGTCACGCTTGAAGAGATTTAATTGAATGCACAGATTTCCTCCTCTACTGTTCACCTGTGCCATATAGGCCCATCCAGATTTTACTCCATGAATAACCAAACCGTCTGTGGAGATGATTAAGTCACCTTTGCTGGTGTACCTATTTATGAGGTTCATTATCTCTGCATCTGTAGCTAACTGGGACCATTCCCTTTAGTATCTGGCTATGGTAACTATTACCTCAATATGATCATATCATTTAGACACAATCCCACTTCAATTGGAGATTATGAATGTGGGAACAAATGTTTATAAATCAACTGTACTAACCACTGTTTTATCTTGACTCTCAAACTATGTATGTGTCATTATGTATAAGTTTATCTCTTGAAAGTATATGTACTTCTTCTTCTTTTTACTATCGCTATTTTGATGATTATACCATGAAACCCCTTCTTATAATGAAGTCAACTGTTTTCTGGAACTCATCTCTGGTAATCATGTAGCTTTGAATATAGTGTTGATAAGGTCAGCATCCCAGTTGAAGGAGGACATACAGGAGACAGTCTTGCAGGACATATTCTGTGGTTTGATCAGCAGTATCACAAGAACATAGAGGAGAAGGAGACAATCGTAGCATGTGTAAATGTTTGTTCAGTCTGTTATGCCCTATCTGAAGAGTTGGAGATAATGGTCTGTCCTTGTCTGTCAAGTGTGTGGTAGCTATTATATTTGTACTTGATAAAATATGATAAAGAGAGCAATGTTCATGATTAACTTACAATGTTATAAATCCTTTCACATTTTGCATCTTTTTAATAATTTAGCATGGGACAGCGCCAGTTAGTCTGCCTTGCCAGATGTCTTCTTCGTAAATCAAAGATTCTTGTCTTGGATGAGGCAACTGCTGCTGTCGACATGGAGACTGATGACCTTATTCAGAAAACAATTCGCTCAGAATTCAAGCACAGTACAGTACTAACCATAGCCCACAGACTCAACACAATTCTAGACTATGACAGGTAAGTTTAAGTATTTATACAGTTGAGGTTAGCTTACAGGCACTAAAAAATACTACAAGTAAGATGTAGACAGCATAAATTGACCGAGCAGAAATAAACAGATGAAGATATTCAGATTCAGAATGGGATATTGTAGTCTCAGACTTTAGTCTACCTGCCGCCCGAGTGGTTACCGGGCCCACATTTGGGGTGTAAAGAATAGAACCACTGTTACCTGCCACGCATGTCGTAAGAGGAGACTAAGGAGGTTTGGCTGAAATCGGATGCATGTGTCCTAAACGTGTAGAAGTCTTATGCGTTTAGGGGCCTACAAACCAATGTGCAACGTATACACGTTCTTGGCAAAGATCAAACATATCACAAACAGTGATTAAAATTGGTTGTAAAGAACGAACGCAAAGAAGAAGAAGAAGAAGAAAGAAGTCTACCTGCACACAATGTGCTAGAAGACTGCTGTTTAGGCAGGCTTGCAGAACACATCTTGCAAGACTGTCCCATCCTTTCTAATCGAAGATCAAAAACCTGTCTGGAGGAAATATGCATTCATCATAAGTTGTTGGGTACCTACGGCAATCCATCCTGTTTGTGACCCATGCTGGAGTAGTTGCTTGGCTGATTTTGATGGTAGAAGAAAGGATAGATAATGTTGGGAAGTATTATTGGTGATGAAGAATGGGGCAGAACTAAAGTCACTCAATCATTGCTACTTAGATAATGATTATGATGGTGAAGTATTCAATGAAGCAATTAGAATTTAAAGACAATTACATTCATTTCAATTGTGTGTTTTTTTTCTCAGAGTCATTGTAATGGACAAGGGAACAATTGCAGAGATGGACTCTCCTCAAGCACTACTCAACAATCATCAGTCTGTATTCTACTCTATGGCTAAAGATGCTAACCTGGTCTAACTTTGTCTTCATATTATTACAAGAACAACTTTAATGTTTAGCATAAATTGTTCATATTTGATTAGAATTTGTTTGTATGGACCACATCTTCTTGTATAATGGCACACACAATCTAGTATAGTTTCTAATTGAAGACTGCATATATATATGTTATTTTTACATTGATTGTTCAGTGTCATATTTTTATTCTTATCCTTTTCTTCTCTCTTCTGCATACACTTTCAAACATCAGCTTGAATATTTTGATAGACAGTTGTAGTCAGTCTAAGGTTGTCAGTATCTCCATAGATATTGTCTTAAAATGTTGATGGTCACAGTCTCATAATCTTTCTCTCTTCCTCATGTCTTAGACACTTGTGTAACAGATAGTGTCCCAGTTGTAGGTTTTATATACAGTATAGTAGTCAATGAAGATGAATTCTACTAGGTACAGCTAGAGACTAAGCAAGCCAGCATGGAGTTATAACATTCACAATGCATAGCTTGTTTGACTACACAACTGTAACTAACATAATTCTTTGTTTAGTTTATCTATGTGTACTCAATCCAGCTCCTTCTTTTGTCTTTTAATGATGATCCCCAATGATGCACAGCTTGTTTGACTACACAACTGTAACTAACATATTTCTTTGTTTAGTTTATCCATGTACACATTCGGGACAATTTTTGTAAAAGTGAACATTTTTGTGTAAAACAATGATCAACTTTTGATGTATATTTATTTATTTATATGTACTAAACCAATCACTATAAAAGTACTTTATTTCACTTGTACAGAAGATTGTTTATTTGTTTGTTTTTATAGTGTTAACTCTTTCAACCCATGATCATTTCTTTTGAGTTATATCAAGACTTGGTCATGCTAACAAGAAAAATCTGAATTTACTCTTTGTGATGAATCCAGTTAGTTAATGTACAGAAGCATTATCATAGTGATGTTGCAGTAGGTTATAGATATACAAGTTGATATAAACAAATAATAAAGCTGCCAAGCTTGGTATTGCATCACATGTATAGTGCAAACATCATCAATGTCATAAGTGAAGCAGGTTGTTATAGATGACTTTGAGAACATTTATAACTATACATTCCTATCAAGAGTGATGGAAAAACTGCTAAACACAAACACTTTGTTAGAGGAACAAGACATCTGATTAATAAACACCAAATGTGCCTGATTAGTTGTTTTACGTTGGTAAAGTTGTTGGTAAGGAGATCAAAGCACTTATGTACAGGTCTGGAGAGCTGGTTGATGATTCTCACTAATCACATGATATGTGGTTCACATTTCTAATGGTACGTCATCAAACATTGGTGATTAGTTCTATGCTGGTAAACATGTTGGGGAGGAGATCGAAGCACTTTATAAAACACGTAATCAAAAGTATCGTAGTTTTACAAAACAATGACAAAATACAGCAACGTTTCGACCAACAAGGCCTTTATCAAGCAAACGGCCTTGTTGGTTCGAAACGTTGCTGTATTTTGTCATTGTTTTTGTAAACTACAGTACTTTGTGATTACGTGTTTTGCCAATCAAATAGTTTTACTGCAGTCTCCTCTATATTCAGATTGGTATTGTAGGAAGAACAGGAGCTGGCAAGTCTTCACTCTCTGTTGCACTCTTCCGGTTAGTGGAAGCATCGGCAGGTAAAATTTCAATTGATGACCACAACATTGCTAACCTTGGCCTTCATGACTTGCGAAGCAACATAACTATACTCCCACAGGTCAGTGTTTATCAAAGAAACTTTTTTGGTGTTTTTGTAGCCACAAAGCTGAAAGTTTACCTGGCCTTAGTGCTAATCTTGCTGCTGTACATCAGCGAGACATGGACAGTGTATAGCAGACGTGCAAGAAAATTAAACTGCTTCCACACAACTTGTGTGGAAGTGGTTTAACATTATCTATCAAGAGCCTCTATGATGGTTTACAGTGTGCAGTCCGCGCTGATGATGACCACAGCTACTGGTTTATGGTTGAAACCAAAGTAAAGCATGGCTGTATTCTATTTCCACCATTGTTTGGAGTGACCATTGACTGGGTGATGCAAAAATGTTGCAGAGGCAAAATTTGCATTGATGGGTAGAAAATAGTCACTAGAATATTTGGATTTTGCAGATGATATTGCCTTGTTAAGTAAAAACAACCAAGATATGCAAAGAAAAACAGACAATTTGTCATCAATAGTATCAAATGTTGGATTGCAGATCAGAGAAGCTATGAAAAGATAAATATAATGAAGACACATATGGCAAGTAATGCAGATATCACCCTGGAATCTAAAATGATAAAAATAACAGAGCAGTTCACCTATTTAGGTAGCAATTTTGATTGCACAGGAAATGTCAAAAATGAAACTATGCTACGAATTGTCAGAGCAACAACAGCTTTTAAAAGTGTAAATAAAATATTGAACTGCAAGTTATACAGTTTCAAAACTAAATTACGACTTTTCAATTTAAATGTTGTATCAATCCTAACATATGCCAGCGAGAGTTGGAAAATGACTAAAGATATAGAAAGCAAGTTAATGCATTTGAAAATAAATATCTGCGAAAAATAATGAACATAAAATTGGACAAATTCAGAAGAAGTGATGAATTCAGAGAAATGTCTGGTCAACCACTAGTGACAACTGTTATAAGAGGGAGAAGATGGAGATGTGTTGGACATACCTTGAGAAGAAGTGATCAATGAATATCAAAGCAGGCATTGAAGCGAGATGCAAAGGGTTCAAGAAAGAGAGGATGACCTAAGGAGACCCTGAAATGAACTTTGCTGACAGAGGCAAAAAATATTGGTCTCAGTTCCATGAAGTAGATTAAGTGAGTTTCCCAGGATAAAGCAGTATGGAGAAATTACTTGCAGTTCCTATGTAACGTATAATTGTACCAGAGGAATTATTATTACAGTAGAACCCGGTTATGTCGCCGCCTAGGGGTTTGCCAAAAGCTCGGATAACCGATGATCGAGATAAACGTAAACCAATATGGCGGCAAAATATTAACATGTGCTTGAAATTTCTTTATGTACATGATGTGCGTTAATAAATGAGAATGTACATGCACGTGTTATTTGTTTGATGAAGCGATCGGCATGCTATAAAAATGTACATACATGTTTGCTAACAACAAAAGGCATATGTGCACCAACTAACAGCAGAAATTTACCAATATAAAATAAAAACCACCGTCGATTCTCGATACAAACCTTTATTTATACAAACTGACACAGCTCTGAAAAGTATCGTACAGCGTTACTATGGTTTCTTTACAAAGTCTAAAATGCTTTGTTGCTTTTTTGCCTTTAACAGTCTGCTTGAAAACAAATGCTTCAATATTATTTATGCTGTCTAAAACAGTTTCATCTCCTACAAAAGAACCATACCGTCGAATTTTCTGTAGCATTTCTACCACCTCACCAACTGAGGGAATTGGTTCCAAATCTTCGTCCGCATCTTCTTCATCTTCTTTGTCATTGCCGCATGCAGATGTGCTTGCCAGTGCTGACTGCACACTTGATACAATGTCTTCATCGGTGATCACGCCATCAGTAACGACGTCTTTGTCGATTTCTATGTCATCTCGGAATTCCTGGACAGTGATGGCTAACTCCTGTGCCTCCTCTTCCAAGATAGCATCTGTAAGGCTTGATTTTTCTGCCACTTCCGCGAGTTCTTCTGTGGCTGCACGGAACTGTGCCTGAAACTCATCATCGGAAATATCCTGAATGACGCAGTGCATCCAGCAGTTTGAGATCTAACTTTATGTTCATATTATTACCAGAACAACTTTAATGTTTAGCGTAAATTGTTCATATTTGATTAGAATTTGTTTGTATGGACCACATCTTCTTGTATAATGGCACACACAATCTAGTATAGTTTATGATTGAAGACTGCATATATATATGTTATTTTTTTACATTGATTGTTCAGTGTCATATTTTTTATTCTTATTCTTTTCTTCTTCCTCTTCTTCTCTTCTTCTTCTGCATACACTTTCAAACATCACCTTGAATATTTTGATTGACATCTGTAGTCAGTCTAAGATTGTCCATATCTCCATAGACATTGTCTTCAAATGTTGATGGTCACAGTCACATAATCGTTCTCAGTTCCTCATTTCTTAGACACTTGTGTAAGAGATGTTCAGTTGTGTCACAATTGTAGACATTAGATGTTCCTATCTTTATATTTGTTACTCAAGTCTATTGTGATCTTTGCTGAGTCTAAACACTATCACTTGTTTTGTTTGTTTTGAGATGATATAATACATGTCTCCAACAAGTGTTGGTTCTGTGAACTTTCTGAAGAGAAGAAGCAACAAACCAAAATTACTCAGATATAAGGATGTCTGCAAGGCCTCAGCAAAGTACTTTTCTTCAGGTTACAACAAATGGAAAAAACTAGCTGATGACTGATTTATGTGGAAAACAACATTACACAAATGTGCAGTGTCTTATGAAAAGACAATTTTTGCCAGTGTGTTGCTGGGACACGGAGGAAGCAAAGAATAGTACCACTGCAGCCTACAAGGCATGTCGTAAGAGGCAACTGATGTAGGACCTAGGAAGCTACCCTAGTAAATAAAAAGCATTGCAGAAATTGGATGTGCAGGCCTACTTGGAGGGGCATAACTAGCACAACGTACAATCGCCTTTAGGCTCAGATCACATACAACTCACACAAGGGGTTGATATGGTGTGTTTGAAGAAGACGAAGAAGAAAAGACAATTAGAAATGAGCTGAAAGACAAGAGAAACATAAGCAAAATCAGAAGTTGGGACAGTAAAACACTTGCCAATTGACTGTCTGTAAAGATGAAAAAGGCCATATACGTATATATAACAAATTGTATGTCAGTAGCTGTTCATGTTACACTCAATGTGCCATAAATATAAGTACTATTAAAACTATGTTGGGATAACTGTACAATATTTTATTGTCATCAGTCAGACAAAGTGACACTGTTCTTATATTGTTCTTAGTATATGATCAAGTAATTGTTTCAAATATATACACATATACTTGTCTCTTTTGATGAATATAAGATATTATTGTTTGTTTTATTGTTGAGTGAGATGTTTATAGAAGAGTCAATTGAAATAAAGAAGCTGAACATCCCTCTTATCCATCCTAAACTCCCCAACAATCGATGCTTCCGATGCAAGCATGTCCGCTCTCTTGTTGCCGCAGACACCTGCATGACCAGGGTAGTAGATCCACATGAGTCTGGAGGTTGGAAACCTCTATAGACGACATCCATTCATACCGCAACCTGCCATTTTGGATCTTCCGAAGCTATTATTCTCAAATGTTATTAATATCACGAAGAACATTTATAATAGTATGGCGGTCATCCTTATCACCTTCTTTTGTCTGTTCCACAAAACGCTGAAGAAACAACTGTCCTTTTCTGCACCTGTGATCAATACGGATCCTCACGAGTCACGTAAATTAGGGAGAATGGATGCTAGTCCTGTTCATTTTGCGATGAAACTGCCAGCTTTGATGGAGAGACTTATCACTACAGATTTGTGTTATAAATCTTCAATAAATCTCTCTTTGCTTCACTACAAATTCTTTTAAATCAGTATTGGCTTTGTGTCGGACAGCAGACTGTTCAGCCATATCATACATATTTCTAGGTCACTTCTTCGGATCTCATCTGCCATGACTTTGTAGCAGCCTCTTTTGCCACCCAATCTTTTTCAAATTTTTTCATTCCGTCAGGGTGATTGCTGAAATAGATTCCAAGCAGTCTTCTTTCTGGCGTTTTGTTGCAATGCAGTTAATGGCTTTCATGATTAGTATGATGTCATGTACTGAAAAAACAGATTTCAGGCTTTCTGTGTTGCAATGTATTGTTAAAAAGAACAACAAAGGGAGATCATCCTTTCCTGCACCCGAGAACATTCTATCAAGCAAAAGTAGAGTCGGTGGTGGAGATGAGTGCTAGATCGATGACACCATCTGTGTCCTCAGGCATAGCCAACTATAAACTCATATTAGAGTTGGCTGTGCCTCTGGTATAGACGCTATTCGTGTTGGGTGGCCATCATTCAAAATAGACAGGGCAGAGTTTATTACAGCATCACTCAAAGCAATGCTCTGTCTTTTCTCAGTAGCGTTGCCACAACACATTCGGTCTGGCAGTGAAATCCTTGCTACAAGAAACTTTGTGCTTGGAACATCCAGAGTTTCTCAAGAAAATTTAAGTTATCTGCAATATGAAGTTGGTCCACACAGGTGTTCACATTATAGATTCACCATACCAGATCATGAATTGTTACTTGAATCCCTGTATGGCCACACCCTCGGTAAGAGTCATATGTATCAAGACAGTTGTGGATAGATAGCTTGACCCATCCTCCACCGGGTTCACTGGAAGTAAAATCATTTGAAGCTTGGACATTCCATGGTTTATTCTGTTGCATATATGTTTCCCGAATCATGAAGGTGTTGAAGTCATAAACCAGCTTCTGTAGAGTTGAAGCTTGGGCACTAAATGGATTATTCTGTTGCATATATGTTTTCCGAATCATGAAGGTGTTGAAGTCATAAAACAGCTTCTGTAGAGTTGGTCCTCGCTGTTTTGCACTTCGACAATTCCAGTAGCCAATGTCTAGATACTTGAGTGCACGTCGGTGTATTTCCTCGAAACTGTTTCTGTCCAGTCGTCTCTGACATCTATTTCTGTTATTTACCTCTTGTTCTGTATGCATATGTGCTTGCTTGATCTGCTGGAGTTCCCGAATTATAAATTAGACAGCAATGTAATCCTGGAAACAAAGAGCATTTAAAATGATATGTATTTGGTGAAAAGGTATAAATTACAGAATTATAAAACACAGTGCATTGTACAGCTTCTTTACTACGATGTAGAATAAGAGAATAATTGTCAGAATAATTGTCACAACAATCTCAAAATAAGTTCTTCCAACGCTCCACAACGACCACCTGTTAACCATTCTGCATGACCTGGACTTAACGAGTGATTGTATGTTGTAACAGTTATGCTCCTACAAGCCTACAAGTAGACCAGCGCATCCGATTTCTGTGACGCTTTTTATTGACCTACTTCAGCTTTCCTAAGTCCTACATCAGTTTCCTTTTGCAACATGCTTTGTAGGTCGCAGTGGTGCTATTCTGTGCTTCCCTTGCGGGCCTAGACACCCCACGGGCGAAAATAAGTTCTAAGAAGGATCATCCACTGAACTACTCGGCATCGGAAGTTAAATCGGGGCAAGTGGTGTGTAGGTCATGCTGAAGAAACTGTTTAGCTGGTATGTGGGCTCACAACTATTGACCCTGAGGTTTAATCGATACATTTAATACGCTGGAACACATTTTCGACCCTCATTAAATTCGTCAAATGGTGGGGAGAGAGGAATCTTGTGGCGATTGATGCAGACGTCAAGTCCATAGCTAATGAAAACTGTAATGACAGGTATGTTGTGATTTACACAGATGGATATGTAGTTCGTTACCAAAAGTCCGCATAGGCCTTTTCTGCAAGCTTATGTGAAAGAAAGATCAAAGCAGTCAGTGATGCATTTAATAGCCGTCCATCGCAAGCGATGATGACAACAATCTCAGACGTGTACTGTTGCACCTCTCTGGTGTGTGCGGAGGTGACTGTAGAGTCCAATCCTAGAACAGAATCCCCGACCACAGGTGGGGCATACATGATCAAGGTTAGACATGTGCGTGTTGTGTGCTCTGTCTTTTCGCGCTGCTCGTTTTCTCTGTGACTCAACAATACGATGATTCTCAGCTATTCGGGTTCCTCTTTTGTTGTTACAGCGCCACATTTGGCGATCTTGCGCAAGGGATTCCCAGCACGTATTGTCTATATCGAAGCATTTCAGAGACACTTTAAGAGTGTCTTTAAAGCGTTTTTCTGTCCACCAGCTAAACGTCTGCCCCTTCAAGCTCGCCATACATCAACTGTTTTGGGATGCGTTTATCAGGCATTCGAGCAACGTGACCGACCCATCTCAGTTGGGCCTTCTGCAACAGGGTGTTGACGCTTGGGATCTTTGCTCTTGTGAGGACTTCGCTGTCTGGAATTTTGTCCTGCCAGTTTATTTTTAGTATTCTGCGTAGACAGCTTGTGTGGAAATGGTTTAATTTTCTTGCGTGTCTGCTATACACTGTCCATGTCTCGCTTGCGTACAGCAGCGTTGTTAGCACTATGGCCTGGTAAACTTTCAGCTTTGTGACTATGCTTATCCCCTTCCGTTCCCACACAGTGACACGTAACCTTCCGAACGCAGCACTGGCTTTGGATATCCTATTGTGGACCTCAGAATCTATGTTTGCCGATCTGGATAGGAGGCTGCCAAGATAAGCAAAGTTGTCCGTTGACTGGAGACGCTGGTGTTTAATGTTGATGACTGGATCGTAATACTGTTCTCTAGGGGCGGGCTGGAACATGACCTCTGTTTTTTGGTGTTAATGGTGAGGCCAAACCTATCACAGGCCATTGAGAACTTGTCCATGTAAGTCTGCATTTCTTCCTCAGAGTTGGTAGCGAGGGCACAGTCATCAGCAAACAACAGGTTTGAGATAGTTGATTCTTTTACCTTGGTGGAGGATTTTAACCTCCGAAGATTGAATAGGTTACCGTCTGTCCTGTATCTAATCTTTACCCCATGTTCGTCGCCTTCCCAAAAGACATCCGTGAGCATGGCAGCAAACATCATGCTGAAGAGTGTTGGGGCCAGTACACAGCCCTGTTTGACGCCGTTGGTGACATGGAAGGCTTCCGACAGCTCCCCTTCGTCAAGTACACGTGCCATCATGCCCTCGTGAAACTGTTGAACGATCTTGATGAATTTCCTTGGGCATCCAAATTTGTCCATGATCTTCCATAGACCCTCCTGTTAACCGTGTCGAAAGCCTTTGTCAGATCGACAAAGACCATATAGAGGTTACGGTGCTGCTCTTGGCATTTCTCCTGTAGTTGGCGAGCAGCAAATATCATGTCTGCTGTTCCACGACCTGCTCTGAATCCACATTGGGTCTCAGGAGTAAGTCCTGTTCCAGGTGATCGATTAATCGATTGAGGAGGACTCTGGCCAGTATTTTGCCAGCGATTGACAGGAGGGAGATCCCCTGTGGTTATCGCAGGCCTGGCGGTTTCCTTTCCGCTTGTACAGGTGGACAATAGTGGCATCCTTTAATTCCTGTGGCACACGTTCGTTGCACCAAATGGATGTAAATAACTCTGTCAATTTTAGCATCAACGTGGGCCCTCCTTCTTTGTAGACTTCGGTTGGTATTGAGTCCGCACCCGGTGCCTTCCCGCTGGACATCTGGCTTGTTGCCTTCTTGACCTCTGCTAAGGTAGGTGGAATATCAAGCTTGGCATTGATTGGGACCTGGGGCATGCGCTCTATGGCTTCATAACAATAGATGGTTGAGGACAGAACGGAAGTGTTCTGCCCAGCGATTTAGTATCTGAGGCTTGTCAATTAGTAGCCTTGCTCCATCTGCATCGAGTATGGGAGTGGGGTGAGATTGTTGAGGTCCGTAAACAGTTCTTAGGGCATCGTAGAAGCGTTTGAAATCATGTCTAAATCAGATTTTGCTTAGCCATGCGTCTTGTAATTTCCTGATTCTCTCTTGAGCCCTTCTACGAGCATCTAGGAAAGCTGGTTTTTTTTGGATGATGATGATGGGTCATTTTGATAGGCTCTGTATGTCTCATGTTTCGTGAGAAGAATAGACTTGATTTTTTCGTCAAACCAGTCGTGGCTCTTGCGTACAGAGTGTCCTATGAGCTCAGAGGTAGATAGGTACACGGTGTCTCTGAGGGCAGTCCAGTCATCATCCACGCTGGTTTTGCCAAATTGGAGGTCCTTCAATTTGTCGTCCAGGTCTCTTATTAAACTTTCAGTGACAGCGGAGCTTTTCAATTTGGAGACTGCCAGCTTTTTTGTTGGTTTGCGACCCTGGTGACGTTTTCTAGGCTTGATGCGGAGGTTGAGCTTTGACACGATCAATCTATGATCGGTCCAACATTCTGCTCCGCACATAGCCTTTGTGACTCTGACGTCACGTCTGTCATTTTCCTTACGATGACGTAGTCAATGAGGTGCCATTGTTTGGAACGGGATGCATCCATGACGTTTTGTTTCGGGTTGGTAAACGAAACAAGGAGTTTGTAATTGTTAGGTCGTGGGCAGCACATAGTCTGAGTAATAGAAGCCCATTACTATTGCACTTGCCCACGCCGTGTACTCCTAGTACTCCATCCCAGACCCGATGGTCTGTCCCTACTCTGGCATGGAAGTCCCCGAGTATGATGAGCTTCTCAGACCTTGGGACCGCTGAGATGGCTGAGTCAAGGTCCTCGTAGAAACCATCCTTGATTTCGCTTGGATTTGTCATTGTCGGGGCGTAGACGCTGAGTAAAGTGGCACTCTTTTTTCTCCTAGTGAGATCTGAAGAGTCATCACTCTGTCACTGACACCTTTGGGAGTCTGGTGAGGCCACGCACAAGATGAGATTTGACAGCAAACCCTACACCAGATTCCCTGACGTTCTGTATTGGCTCTCCCACTCCAAAAGAAAGTGTAACCTCCGCCCACCTCTGACAGCTGACCCTCGTCAGGGAGTCTGGTCTCACTTAAGGCAGCTATGTCGATATCGTAGCGTGCCAGTTCTCTAGCCACGAGTGCAGTCCGTCTCTCAGGTCTTTCAGCTTTGTTGTTATCTAATAGTGTTCGCACGTTCCACGCGCCTATGGTGAGAGCTTTGAGCGTGTTCTTCATGTTGTGTGATTTGTGTTGTATGTAGTTGTCTGAAACTGTAGCTTGCGCTGTATTTGGGTTATAGTGAGGAAAAGTTGCGCTATTCGTCAACCTCACTCTCTCGTCCAGGACTATCTGTATCCAGGGCAAGACAAGTCAAGACGACTGGAGATAGTGCCAGATGCAGTGGATGACCAGGGCTTTCTAAAGTGCCTCGCCGTGCTCTATGCGGTCCACACCGCTCTGCTGTGATCCGCCTTTCTAACCGTTGAGCCAACTAGTGGCCTCATCCGCGAAGTCAGCCGGATCCAGTCTTTGCATGCACAGGCAGACAGTGCCTAGATTACCGATGCTGCTAGACCCATCGGTTTCCCTCACCTGGTTTGACCACCGAATAGGCGATGTAACCATTGTAGTCGCTGTGCATGTTACGGCTAAACTACAGGCAAGAGTTGTGTGTTGTAGTCACGTTACAACTATTGTTCCGGCCGCCCTGCTGTGTGTAAGTTTACATTTCCAGAAGCAGCGCGATGGCGGTAGGATAGACCTGTCCTGGCAGTGTGTCTGTCCGAAAAATTACTGGACAATTCTCTTGTCCCAAGGTGTGCTGGTATTTTTCATCAGCACATAACAGGAACCTTTGCAGACAACACACTGACGCTTTTAACAGGTTCCGTACGTGATGCATTTAGTATGACAGCAAGTAGCATGTCAATGAAAGTACTGGCGATAACTAAAGCACTGCTCTTTATTCAGTCACAAAACTACCACGCATGCGCACATTCTGAGTGACTCATTGAGAGTGATCAGGAAAGTGGAGGCTGGTTCGGTGCGAAGTCAATGGACTGAATCACTACAAGTGTCAACAATTCGCAGAATTACGTTCATCTTCGTTCTTGTACACATGGGTATCGATGGCAATATGAGAGTAAACAGGTTGGCTTGGTCTGCCACCATAGGGGTGTGGTCAGCCAATGGAACGCCATCATATAGTGTGGCCGCAAAGAAGATTTTTATCTAAACCAATCCATGTCAAATGCTAGATTGTAAGAGTTTGGATTGAAAAATGTGAGTGGTCAGAAAAAAGCAACACAAAATATGTATGAGTACGCTCATCAATCAACATCGAAATGATAAAGTCTATGCTTTAGGGACCATATCGACCAAGTTATTGTCAAGGCTCGCAACGCACTATCCGCACTGAGAATCATAGCGGCTGCTAACATTGAGCAACGCCTTCTTGTACCAAGGTATTTTTCTGTCAAGTATAGAATATGCATGCGCTCTCCTAACAATTAGTCCTACGCAAACAGTGAGACGGGAAAGAATTCAAAATGAGGCTATGCGCATCATTCTGGGATACACCAAAGATACACCAGGAGTGTCAATGTGATTCCTTCTTGACCTCCCAACTATTGCTAACAGAATTGAAACTTGGAGGGTTCGATCATATCTAATAATCAATGCAAACAAGGAATATCCTCTCCATGAAGAACTCATTAAAAAGAAAGGGTGTAGACTCAAGAGAGGCAGATCATGGCTGAGTCAGGCGGAAGATACGCTTGGGAAAATATGTGATCCTTCCGAAATTTAAACAGGAGAGGAATGGATTGCTGTGCCACCTCAATTTCAGACTGCTTTCACCGTTATTACGTATATTAAGAAAAACTGCGAACAAAATAATCTATCACTGATTAACGTGGAGGGCCTCTTGAATGACATCATCAATGATACAGATGTGGTTATTTACACCGATGGTTCAGTCATTCACCAACAACGCTGTGCGTGGGCTTTTTCAGCACGCTCAGGAGGAAATATAATAAGAGAGGCCAGTGGGGCCTACGCAACAACCACAAGTAGTTTGACAATGGTGGTTCAGGTGGTTACGGAGGCGGTGAACTAGTTGGTATCTCACAACTACTCTCGTGTTTTCATACTCAGTGACTCCATGAGCATGATTCGTAAAGTCGAATCAGGAATGGTGAGACGCAACTGGGTGGAGGTACTGGTACAGACAATGATCAGAGAAATCACCTTCATTTTTGTCCCTGGGCACGCGGGAGTTAGGGGTAATGAACGAGCTGATAGATTGGCTGGCTTGGCTACAATATCAGAGGGAGCTTCCATGGATCGAAATGACATTCTTCACGCTTTGAGAGAGTCTTTCCGAACAGAGGAGTTTCAGGGCTGTGAGTCCCATTCGTTGACCAGATTGAAAGAGATGGGTGTCAATATTGGTGTATCCCGAAAAGAACGACATACTAAATATGCAAAGAGATTGATTAATCAACATCGAACTGGCGTGTTGGGTCGCTGGACGCTGCTGGATTTGCTGAGATGGAGATCGGTGCACCTATGGACATGTCTGGAGTGCTATGATGATAGTCCTCATATAACTGATACGGTTAGTTGCTGGACGTTGTTGGAGATATTGCATGGATATCGTATGAGATAGACATGTCTGGAGAGTAATGATAATGTTTCAAACTGAAAATGAAACTTCACGGTACATAAATGTTAATTGATCATAATCGTCCGTAGGGTGCCGTGGCTCGCAAGGATGCAAAGAACAGTACCACTGCGACCTACAAGGCATGTCGTAAGAGGCACTAAGTTAGGACCTAGGGAAGCTACCCTAGTAAATAAAAAGTATCACATAAATCCGATGTGCTGGACTTGTAGGCGCATAACTGGCACAATGTACAATCGCTCTTAGGCTCAGATCAAATAGAAATCACACAGAGTGGTTAAAAAGTGGTCGATATGGAGCGTTCGAAGAAGAAGACGAATTGATCATAACAAATACATTTCTATTTGGCTGCAGGTAACTGGTATAATATCGTCGTTTCAGTACTAGAACCGTCTCGGAATAACTGACTTTCTTACACAATGTCTTAACTTTGAAGCTTGAATACACCAAGGATTTGTTCTGCAGTTTCAGTACTAGAACCGTCTCGGAATAACTGACTTTCTTACACAATGTCTTAACTTTGAAGCTTGAATACACCAAGGATTTGTTCTGCAGTTTCAGTACTAGAACCGTCTCGGAATAACTGACTTTCTTACACAATGTCTTAACTTTGAAGCTTGAATACACCAAGGATTTGTTCTGCAGTTTCAGTACTAGAACCGTCTCGGAATAACTGACTTTCTTACACAATGTCTTAACTTTGAAGCTTGAATACACCAAGGATTTGTTCTGCAGTTTCAGTACTAGAACCGTCTCGGAATAACTGACTTTCTTACACAATGTCTTAACTTTGAAGCTTGAATACACCAAGGATTTGTTCTGCAGTTTCAGTACTAGAACCGTCTCGGAATAACTGACTTTCTTACACAATGTCTTAACTTTGAAGCTTGAATACACCAAGGATTTGTTCTGCAGTTTCAGTACTAGAACCGTCCCGGAATAACTGAGTTTCTTACACAATGTCTTAACTTTGAAGCTTGAATACACCAAGGATTTGTTCTGCAGTTTCAGTACTAGAACCGTCCCGGAATAACTGACTTTCTTACACAATGTCTTAACTTTGAAGCTTGAATACACCAAGGATTTGTTCTGCAGTTTCAGTACTAGAACCGTCCCGAAATAACTGACTTTCTTACACAATGTCTTAACTTTGAAGCTTGAATACACCAAGGATTTGTTCTGCAGTTTCAGTACTAGAACCGTCTCGGAATAACTGACTTTCTTACACAATGTCTTAACTTTGAAGCTTGAATACACCAAGGATTTGTTCTGCAGTTTCAGTACTAGAACCGTCTCGGAATAACTGACTTTCTTACACAATGTCTTAACTTTGAAGCTTGAATACACCAAGGATTTGTTCTGCAGTTTCAGTACTAGAACCGTCTCGGAATAACTGACTTTCTTACACAATGTCTTAACTTTGAAGCTTGAATACACCAAGGATTTGTTCTGCAGTTTCAGTACTAGAACCGTCTCGGAATAACTGACTTTCTTACACAATGTCTTAACTTTGAAGCTTGAATACACCAAGGATTTGTTCTGCAGTTTCAGTACTAGAACCGTCTCGGAATAACTGACTTTCTTACACAATGTCTTAACTTTGAAGCTTGAATACACCAAGGATTTGTTCTGCAGTTTCAGTACTAGAACCGTCTCGGAATAACTGACTTTCTTACACAATGTCTTAACTTTGAAGCTTGAATACACCAAGGATTTGTTCTGCAGTTTCAGTACTAGAACCGTCTCGGAATAACTGACTTTCTTACACAATGTCTTAACTTTGAAGCTTGAATACACCAAGGATTTGTTCTGCAGTTTCAGTACTAGAACCGTCTCGGAATAACTGACTTTCTTACACAATGTCTTAACTTTGAAGCTTGAATACACCAAGGATTTGTTCTGCAGTTTCAGTACTAGAGCCGTCTCCGAATAACTGACTTTCTTACACAATGTCTTAACTTTGAAGCTTGAATACACCAAGGATTTGTTCTGCAGTTTCAGTACTAGAACCGTCTCGGAATAACTGACTTTCTTACACAATGTCTTAACTTTGAAGCTTGAATACACCAAGGATTTGTTCTGCAGTTTCAGTACTAGAACCGTCTCGGAATAACTGACTTTCTTACACAATGTCTTAACTTTGAAGCTTGAATACACCAAGGATTTGTTCTGCAGTTTCAGTACTAGAACCGTCTCGGAATAACTGACTTTCTTACACAATGTCTTAACTTTGAAGCTTGAATACACCAAGGATTTGTTCTGCAGTTTCAGTACTAGAACCGTCTCGGAATAACTGACTTTCTTACACAATGTCTTAACTTTGAAGCTTGAATACACCAAGGATTTGTTCTGCAGTTTCAGTACTAGAACCGTCTCGGAATAACTGACTTTCTTACACAATGTCTTAACTTTGAAGCTTGAATACACCAAGGATTTGTTCTGCAGTTTCAGTACTAGAGCCGTCTCCGAATAACTGACTTTCTTACACAATGTCTTAACTTTGAAGCTTGAATACACCAAGGATTTGTTCTGCAGTTTCAGTACTAGAACCGTCCCGGAATAACTGACTTTCTTACACAATGTCTTAACTTTGAAGCTTGAATACACCAAGGATTTGTTCTGCAGTTTATGTACATGTACTCACTACACAAGTATTCTTATTCTTCTTTTCTTTCTCAATTGTACCGTAGTGAAAAGGGGGAGGGGGGATATATATACGGATGTCATGTTCGCATTGTCTAATGCACCTTATAAGTTTGTATTCATTTCTCAAAAGTAGTTTTTGATGTCGTCACTTCATCTTTTGCGTATACTTCCTCGCACTCTCTATTCATTATGTTTTTTAATGTACTCTGTATGGTAAACGAAAAAAATGGGCATTCTTATCAGGTGTCCAAACCATTTAATCTGTTGTTCTTTTATAAACTGCATGACTGGTTTCACATCCAGTTGTCTTCCGATTTCTTCATTTTTAATTATCTCTTATTGTCACACCTGCAGCTCTTCTAATACACCTCATCTCCGTCGTTATGAATTAAGGGTAATGCCGAGAATATAAATGAGAAAGTTTATTTTAAATTTATTCTCTGTTAAGGGTTCATCGAAAGCTTCTTCATAGTCAAATTGACGCTTTTTCCTTCTGGCTCTAATTTCAGTTTGGGCCGGAAATTCTATACTGCATTCAAGATTCTCTGCAATCTCATTAGAACAATTTTCATCAGAAATAATTCTCTACCTATCACACACAGGTACACGTTCCGTACGTGAGATATACACAGTCCATGCAAATGCTACTTTTTACACAGGTACACGTTCCGTACGTGAGATATACACAGTCCATGCAAATGCTACTTTTTACACAGGTACACGTTCCGTACGTGAGATATACACAGTCCATGCAAATGCTACTTTTTACACAGGTACACGTTCCGTACGTGAGATATACACAGTCCATGCAAATGCTACTTTTTACACAGGTACACGTTCCGTACGTGAGATATACACAGTCCATGCAAATGCTACTTTTTACACAGGTACACGTTCCGTACGTGAGATATACACAGTCCATGCAAATGCTACTTTTTACACAGGTAAACGTTCCGTACGTGAGATATGCACAGTCCATGCAAATGCTACTTTTTACACAGGTACACGTTCCGTACGTGAGATATGCACAGTCCATGCAAATGCTACTTTTTACACAAGTACACGTTCCGTACGTGAGATATGCACAGTCCATGCAAATGCTACTTTTTACACAGGTACACGTTCCGTACGTGAGATATACACAGTCCATGCAAATGCTACTTTTTACACAGGTACACGTTCCGTACGTGAGATATACACAGTCCATGCAAATGCTACTTTTTACACAGGTACACGTTCCGTACGTGAGATATACACAGTCCATGCAAATGCTACTTTTTACACAGGTACACGTTCCGTACGTGAGATATGCACAGTCCATGCAAATGCTACTTTTTACACAAGTACACGTTCCGTACGTGAGATATACACAGTCCATGCAAATGCTACTTTTTACACAGGTACCCGTTCCGTACGTGAGATATACACAGTCCATGCAAATGCTACTTTTTAATTCGAGTCTCTATTGTCATAGTATAATCATTGTCAATGTTAATAAGTAACTACAATTGATGTTTAAAAAACCATTAATTCTCTTACCTGATCTACTTTTTAGACACAAAAACTGAATTAGTATAAATGCAGAAATGTTATACAGATACAGATATATTATATATCTGATGTAAACACAGCAAAGTCACTTGCCACTTCTCGAGACAAACTAACATTAAAATCAAATATTATCAATAATTGTAAGCTCAAAGCAGAACTATCAACACGTAAGACGTGCAATTGTCTTTTGTGATAATTGCCGCCTCAGCTTTTAGGAATGGCCGCGCGGTATATTACAAACAAAAATAATAGCTTCGCGTTGTTAGATAAAAAAGTCTTTCGAAGAGCGCTGGTCAAAGGTTCACCTGCACTAGAAACCGAAATCAAAAGGTACCGAAAGCACTTAACCAGATGCACGCGATTAAAAAAAAAATGGTATACATCAATATAAGAACAACGTAGACCAAAAAAGAAAAGCGTTGTGTAAAGATATTAAATTATTGAATGGTTCAAATTGTATTTTGATTTAGCTGCTTATGTCGCTCCCCCTTTCCTTTACGGTGCCGCCGATGCGGTCACCTCTGTATCATAACACGGCACGGCCTGGATGGAAGACTAGACAGAGAGGTAGAGTGCAAAAAGTAAATGCTGTAACCTAGCAGCTAGCCCCATTGTTAAGACACCCAAACATCTCACAGACAGCTAACCAACAGATGATTAACATCATTGTTATTGCTTCTATGTGTTACCAAAGACAAACATGGACAATAAGCAAAACACCGTTGCAAATAATAATTACTTGTGAAATGCGATGCCTACGAAAAATTACCAACAACACCAGAAAAGATAAGAGTCACCAACATCAGAATAAGAAAAACAATTGGGACAGAACCTTGCTGGAATTATATTGAGAAACAAAGAATGAAGTGGTTTGGCCCCGTAATAAGGATGCAACCAAACTCCACAGTATACAGTCTTCTACAACAGAACATCAGGAAAGAATGCAAGAGGAAGACCACGAAAAAAATGGACATATGGCATAGATTAATCATGTAAAATTACAAATGTAACAATCACCCAAGTCACCATAAAGGCGCAAAACAAAAACAGAAAAGCACGACACTTGACAACAACCGGCTAACAGTGTGACGACAAAAAAAGAAGAGAAAAATGACTTTTGCCTGCTTAAGTGCACAAGTCTCACAAATTGTAACACTTCTGTCTACGTGATATCTCAGTCTGTTGTGCTCTATTTAAAGTCTGAAGTTAATGGTCTGATATTTGAGTAACATTAAGTAACATTAGAGGGCCATTTTGATCCCCAGTTTTGTGCGTCTGTTTTTACTTTCTCTAAAATTGTGACTGACATTGAAAAACTATCAGATTTTGTAATGACAAACTCGAAATAAAAATTGACTCCATGTTTGACATTCCCTCATGTACCACATTTTAATAGTCAATATTAAATATTAAACAACACGGGTGATAGAGGAGAACCCTGGGGTAATACCGGGCATATACGTGCAGGATCCGAAGTCCTGGTTCCTGGCATTGATTAGCCACGCATTAAAATCTTATTAAAATTATTATGGGAAGACTGTATAGGAAAATGGAAGAAAATATCAATATATCACACGCTGGGTTTAGACGGAACAGAGGTACACGTGACCATATATTTAACATGAGAACAGTCATAGAAAAATTTAGAGAGTATAATGTAGATCTATACTCATGCTTTATTGACTACTCAAAGGCATTTGATTGTGTAGACCATCTGGAATTGTAGAAGATTATGGGAGAAATTGGATTTCCATTACATTTAATACAGATCATAAGACAACTTTATAGCAATCAAATGGCGGCTGTAAGAACATGCGATGATACATCAGAATGGTTTGACATAAGGTAGGGAGTCAGACAAGGCTGCATTTTGTCACCTTGTCTGTAACATATATGCAGAAAACATCATGAGGAATTTTACAGAAGATAGCGGAAAAAAACAATACGATCCTTTTATAATCGGAGGAAGAGAAAAACCTGAACTACGATACGCTGACGATACAGTGTTACTGTCAACATCACAAAAAGGGATTGAGAAATTATTAGGAGGTGTGAAAGCTAAAAGCGAAAAACAAAATCTATATCTCAATGTAGCAAAAACAAAAATAATGACAACAGATAAAACGGACACAACAAAAGATATTTTTATCAATGGAGAGAAAGTAGAAAATGTGAACAGTTTTGAATATCTTGGCACACTTCTAACAAAACAGATGGAAATGGGATGAAGGCAATTAAAAGAAGAACAAACATGGCTTTACAAAAATTAAACAACTAAAAACAGTATGGAACGGAACTGATAAGAAAACAATGATCAGAATACTAAGAGCATGCATATTCTCAGTGGCAACGTATGCGTGTGAAGCATGGACATTTAATAAAGCAGTGGAAAAACATAGATGTGCTTTCGAATATAAGTGTTACAGAAGAGTCCTCCGTATATCTTGGACAGAGAAGAAAACAAATAGATCTATCCAGAAATAACTCAAAATCAAATAAAACTGGCTGATGTTACAAATAGAAAAGAGACAATTGATATATTTTGGACATATAAAAGAAATGAAGGGCTGGAGAAGACCATCATGGAAGGAGGCATACCGGCAAAGAGAAGAAGAGGAAGACCACGGAGAAGATGGATTCAGGATGTAACTGATGGTTTGAACATGACGGCTGAAGAGGCAGGACATCTGGCCTATGAGAGAGAGAGAAGTTCCAGAAGACTGTTGGGGTTGCAAAGTTCTGCTCAGGGCAGCTATTTAATGATGATGATCTTAATATATAGTACTGGGTCAGATAGACGAGAGTTGGTTGACGACATTCAGAAAACATTGTATACCATCTCGGGTTGGTGTAGAGAGTCTCGCTCTCAAGTCAATCCTGAAAAAACGTGTATGTTGTTGTGCTCGTTGAATAATCACATAGTCAAGGCTGATCTACCCCATGTAATCTTTGATGAACATATCATCGAGACAGGCTGCGCTATCTTGGAATAACCTTTGATCGTAGTCTATCTTTCAAACACCATGTTGAACAGACGATACAACGTTGCAAGCTTGGTCTTGCAGCTCTCAAGTTTTGGTGGCCGCACACCTTGAGCAGAGACTACTTGTCCTTTTGTTCGATCGACTGGTTATGTCCGTGGTAGATAACGAACTCGGCATTCTTACGATATCAAGATCACAATGTGAACGACTCGAACGGGTTCAGAATGAAGGTATGCGTATAGTCCTGGGCTGCACTAGAGATATCCCTATTGTGAAGATGAGATATATGCTTGGCCTTCTGTCACTACGCTCCCGTCATGCAAACGCCCAAACCAAGGCATATATGCGGATTACTGCGGATAAGAGACACCACAAGAACACTAATGATGTTAAGGGCACGAGAATTAAGTGTGAATGGCCCAGGCTGAGAGAACAATTGGCCAGATGATTACGGTTGCGACCCTACCAAAAGGGGAAGAATAGATCCCAACAGATGGTAGCATGACCAACTATCTCAACGTTATCATTACTCTTGGAAGAGAATGTAGAGATTGGGGCAACATGAAGGCTGATCTTGCAGTTAAGCAGCTGATAGAAGATAATGCAAGGGATGATGATGTTGTTGTATATACCGAAAGGTCGGTTCAACGTGGTGAGAAGTCCAGCTGGGGTTTCTTAGCTCATTCGCATGGTAGGGTTGTTGCAGAGCGAAGTGCGGCATACAGGACAACTACTTCTAGTATGAGGATGGAAGTTGAGGCCGTTACTGCTGCCCTCCATTGGCTCTCTGGGACTTTATTTACTGGGGCAGTTGTTGTATCTGACTCTCAGTCGATACTTCACAAGATCCAGTAGGGCAGGTTTTGGTATGAGTGGATGTCGTCTATAGAAGTTTCTAACCTCCAGCGGCTTACGTGGATATACTGTCCTGGGCATGCGGGTGTTTACAGTAATGAGAGAGCGGACAGGTTTGCATCAACAGCATCGATTGTTGGGGAGTTGAAGATGGATAGGGGGATATTCTTCGGGCTCTTCACGACTGTCTGTTGGATGAGGACACTAAAATCGATGTTGAATCGATCAAGCGATTTAGGCAGTTTGGAGTTACCCGTTGTTCAAGTCGAACTGGATGCCTGAGAGGCAGAGTGAGAGGTGTGTTTAATCAGCGAGCCACAGGAACCATTAGTATGCATACTCTTTGATATCTGATGGCGGAGACTGAGCCTCTATGGCTCTGCCCGGAGTGCAATGACGTCAGTTTAGTAACCAATAACCAATAATCAATTTTCCATCACAACATTGTCTTCTGGTTGTACCAAGTTCTGAACAAGTTCCAGTCATTTGTTCAAATGTTGAAGTCTTGAGTCGCTGTGCCTTTATGTTTGTCAGTTGTCAGGAAACTGACCATATTGATTCTCTATCGTCATTTAATAAAGCAGTGGGAAAACATATATGTGCTTTTGAATATGGTACAGAAGAGTCCTCGTATATCATGGACAGAGAAGAGAACAAATATATATATATATATATCCAGAAAGAACTCAAAATCAACTAAAACTGGCTGATGCTACAAATAAGAAAGAGAAAATTGAAGTATTTTGGACATATACAAGACACGAAGGGCTGGAAAAGACCATCATGGAAGGAGGCATATCAGCAAAGAGAAGAAGAGGAAGAAAACAGAGAAGATGGATTCAGGGTGTAACTTGTGCTTTGAACATGACATGACGGCTGCAGAGGCGGAACATCTGGCGTACCAGATCAGCGCAGGCTTATTCAGCACAACGAAACAGAAGCATACTTAATGAGGACTATGGTGCCTTTAAGACAACAACATCAAGCATGACTATGGAGATCTTGCTACTTCAAAAGCTCTCTCGTGGATGAGCAACATGCCACCCATACGATTATCACATCAGACTCTTATGAATACACATCAAAGGATTAAATATGGAAGTCTGAACGTAGAATGGGTTGACGGCATTCAGATCTCACATATTAAGACAATGACTTGGCTGTACACACCTGGACATGCTGGACTGCAGGACAACGAACCTGCTGGATTCTTGCAAACAATGTCCCGACTCAAGCTGACTGAAGTGGTGGACACTCATTTATGTGTGTGTGTGTGTGTGTGTGTGAGAGAGAGAGAGAGAGAGAGAGAGAGAGAAAGAAAGAAATTCCGGAGGACTGTTGGGGTGGCAAAGTTCTACTCAAAACAAGCTAATTGATGATGATGATCGTCAGGTCTAGTCAGTATATTTCTGTCTTCTCTCCAATCAGACAGACACAAATGTATACAGATGTACTATTGCTAGGATTTTTGAAACAGAACATCGCACTTTATAGTAGCACATCTGCTACACGTTAGTGAGTTATAACATAGCATGGTGTAAAATCTGTTTGACCATAGAATAAGCTGTCAGAGCTGACTCGTGCCATCGACTCCAGCTGTATGTACCATCACATATACTGCGCGTGTTTTAATCGACGCTATATTCTGTGGACTAGTTTGTAAACAATGTCTAGATTACCTGGAGTGATTTATTCGTACCTCTTAACTTCAAGAGTTCTTAGTTCCGCATAATTAGCATGCGCTAATTACAGACGTGTTGAAAACAAATAACACTATTTCTTAAAATTAATTCGACAAAATGACGAAAGGCAAAATAAAAGGTACGAAAAACAATATTGCTGGGATTTTGAGGAATTTATGTTTATTTGTAATTCATTATGGACTCTCATCAATGCTTCGGATGATCCAAACCCTCAGATTGCAGGTATCTTCTATAAAGTAGTCAAATAGCGATGGACGAGCTAGGGGCTCAGGTCATACGATCGTGTTCACTCGATTGGAAATATGAAGAAATATCTATCGATACTTCCAGTCTCCGGGGGCTTTAGTTGACATATTGTTCTGGACATGCAGTTTTTAGGGTTAATGAGAGAACAGACAGACTTGAATCACGGTCAACTATATTTAACTTTATAGAGAAGGTCGTGCTTGAATCAACTGCACTGATCGTCGGAGAGTTAAAGTTGGATTTTTCTTCAGTTGTCCAGCTACCTTCTGTTAGACGAGGACAAGACAATTGATCTTGAAAGCTAGAGAGTTTTAACGAGTTTTAACTGCCCACGTTGTACGAGCATTAGTTTATGCCTGAAGTGCAGAATGAAGTCTGGGTTTAACCATCAAGCCATGTCAACCACGAGCATGCATAACCTGAGACATTTACAGAAGGATACTGTGTACCTATGGGTTTGACCAGAATTATGTGACTTTTTGACAGCATATTTGACATCTCGTAAATTGCTAGATGATATCATATTTGACAAGTTGCAGATACTGTGATATTTTTCTTAAGGCCTTTGTTTTGGTAGAAAGGTCAGATTTAGTCTATTGTTGCTCTTTGTAACACTATGTTTCTTTGTTTTAAAATCTGTCATAGTTTATATGTAAACATATATGACATACCTTTGCAAACTATACTACAACCAACAGTTCATGACGGACAGATCAAAGAAATTAGTTAATTCTATTCATACTGTGTTGCACATGATGCTTCTGCAAGGACTCTCCATGCTCCACTACCTTTTATCGCCTCCAGCACAGTATTTCATGCCAATGATACTTCGTTCATTTTGTCCTCATTGTGCGTCTACAATGTCTTTTTGGTCTTTCTTCTCTCCAGTGTTCAAGTGATGGCTATTCTTGGCAGCGCCCAGTTATGTCAGAGTTTATTCTCATAAAATGCTTCATCAATTTATATCTTTTTAAAAATAAAAAAGACGTTTTCTAAACTTTTATTAAAGAGAAATCTTACTAATCTTGTGGCCAAACAGGACACAAGAAATGCATCTCTAGGAGTTATTGACCATTGGTTACTGAAACTACGTCATAGCACTCCGAGCAAACCCATATGTGCCTTTCAGTTTCTCCCAGCAGAAGGTTCCAGTGGCTCGTTGTATTAACAATCTTCGCATCCTGTCATCTCAACATTCAGTTCTTCTTATATAACGTGTAATTTCAAACTTCTCAAATAGTTGGATAGATTCAACGTGAATTTTAGTGTCCACATCCAACAAACGGTCACCAAGAGACTGAAAAACATACCCCTTATCCATCTTCAATTCCCAGCGATCAATGCTGTTGATTCAAGCCTATTAATTCTCTCATTGCTGCGAACACCAAAATGCCCAGTCAGCTCTGGAAGTAGGAAGGACAATATCAGGTCTTATGACGAATAACATTTCTGAGAAATACCACCATAGCCAAGTACAAAAAATGCTTGATAAGACTTACAGTCAGCCTTCCATGTGGAGATGACATCTGATCATATCTAAAATAATAATGTGTCTTCTTGAACAGAATGTCGAAGACAAGGGGCAGTGAATCAAAGACTAACTGGTAAAATATCGAATTCATTGTTTCAACCTCAAATATTTCAATCTAAAATTAAACAGAGACAAAACAAGTTCGAGTTGATGAAGTGTGAACTGTTCAACTTCAATAACAATAGCAACTTTAGATAAGTCATGCATTAACACTTAATCCTTCCTCAACGACATCTTTTCCTACTTGATACTTAATTAGGGCTTAGCACAATAACTAGGCAGCGTTATGTCATTTGTAAGACTAGTAATAGCACTGGCATAATTTAAAATGTTCTGTGATCGTTTGGACTGTTAGTGCCAGCCAGTTACTGTGTGTCTGCTAGACGTTATTTCCAAGTACGGAATCTGTTTATTTCTTGGTATCAGGTAAAGATTGTCTGTCTGTCCTTCTGTGTCTTAAATTATACCCCAGGCACTTTCAGCTACTGTGTTAATGACGTGCTCATGGCCATCCCAACCTTCTTTTCCTTTGTCTGTTCCAGTCTACAACATATCTAGCGACTAGGATACAATGATTAACTAATAAAGAAAAACGTTCTTGTGAACCAGATTTATTGGATGACCTGAAACGCTAACTCGGCTAATACGGCAAGCAACACGACAAACCGTTCAGAAAATATCAAGTCTTTGACAAGCCCACTCCCAACCCAAAATGTTTTATTATAAAAATGTATTCACATGATACAATTGTGTGTATATCTGTGTAGAATACAGAAGAAAAATGTATACAAGAAAGCTTTCACAGCTGCACATTCTGAGATGTAATGTAATATTATGGTGCGTAGCATAATACAGTTATAATAAATTTTGTTTGGGCATTTTAAATTAAAATGTTATTCTAATAAAACAGCTCGTAAAGACGAGATTTTATTTTGCCTTTACTAAGAGCTGAACACTTAAACCTTTCTAGCAGAGAAGTTACATTATTGGTTGGTTATTGGTTATTGGTTATTGGTTACTAAACTGACGTCATTGCACTCCGGGCAAACCCATAGGTGCTCAGTCTCCCCCAACAGATATCGAAGAGTATGCATACTGATGGTTCCTGTGGCTCGCTGATTAAACACACCTCTCACTCTGCCTCTCAGGCATCCAGTTCGACTTGAACAAAGGGTAATTCCAAACTGCTTAAATCGCTTGATCGATTCAACATCGATTTTAGTGTCCTCATCCAACAGAGAGTCTCGAAGAGACCGAAGAATATCCCCCTTATCCATCTTCAACTCCCCAACAATCGATGCTGTTGATGCAAGCCTGTCCGCTCTCTCATTACCGTAAACACCCGCATGCCCAGGACAGTATATCCACGTAAGCCGCTGTATTATTGTATATTTATTAATCTGGTTAGAATAAGCCGAGTTGATGGTTATATGTTATATCCGTGCTTTTTCATGTTGTTGTAATGTAGCGAATAAGACAGCTCGTTTATATGAGTTATGTTGAAAGTGAGGATTATTAAAATCTGCTTGTAAACAATGATGATTGATTTGTGTGAACAAGGATGCTTAATATTTGTGTATGATAATAAAGTGACTGGGGACTACAGAAACTACAGTAAATATTATAGTCCGTTCAACTTGTCATGCCCACAGATAAAAATGTGTATCTTTGTAACCATTTTATGAAATAACTTGAAAACGTGCATGTAAACTACACATGTTCCCGACGCTACAAAATATTTTTGCCATTCAAACAATCATACCATCTAGAAGTTGCCTTCTTTGTGCTATATACTTAACGCCTCCATTGGCATGGTTGAAGAAAACTAATGTTTACAGCCATTTAATACATTGATGACAAAAAATAGCAACACTCTACAGTCAAGATTTGTCCTTAAAAAACAACCCAAATAACTCAATGTATTTATATATTTTTTAACACTTTATTTATTCCAGTTACACAGATCTGTGCACATAAAAACTGACAAAAAGAAATGGTACAAAGTTTTGATGAGTTCTGCGGCGGATCGCCGATATGGGTAAGCAGTTTTCAAACCTCTTTCTCTATGTTCACTGGCGATTGAACAAAGACATATAGATACAGTATTACATAAGTAATTAAAAATTAATGATTAAATATGAAAATAAACATCGCTCAACGTTTCGACCATAGGCAAGCTAACAAATACAGACTGCTTAATACATTATAGCATAATTCTAAGGATGACAAGAAATTGATACTAGCATACGGACCTGTCTCCAAGTACGTGTTATTTCAAGGCAAGTATCGCATAAAGTGATAGCATGGATGGGAAATATTACGGCTAGTGAGCTTCTGGTTGACAAGTCAATAAAAATGGGTTGGTGGGAGGCACGTAATATATTGTGTATACAGGTGGGACAAAGACCACACATGTTAGATGGACAGCAGGGGGTGGGGAGAAGAAAGGGGAGATCATTAAACTAATTTCTGATATAGAATACTGGTGTGTAGATCCGAACACCCTTAAAAGACTTGAGCCCTACCCGACTAAACTGGATTGTATACACACCGAGATCAACGGTGAGTACATAATCCAATGTCATCTGGTGCGTAGCCTAGTGGTCAAAAGTATCACACTGTAAGTGTCCTCCATATATTTTTACCAGACGATTAAGTGCGGAATAGAATTGTTAGAAAATGTGAGTATACATGCCACTAGATCCTGTTCGAGTAACTCAACTGTAGGGGGTATTGGACCACCGTTCACCCGAAGCAACTTGAGCACTACTTGGCTAATATGCATCATGTGTGTCCCGGAAACGGACACAGATATAATCCAATGTCATAGGGCTAGAACAAAGGGGAAGTAGTGTCAAGAGTGACACCGTAGAGTATGAGAGATGAGCAGTATTCTGACAGTGAATAGGAATGGTAGTGCCATGTAAGGGTGCGTAGGTATAAATAAGAGCAGAAGAGGTAGGCATGGATAACAATAAGTGTATAGTGGCTGGAAGGGCCAGGAGGTGAGGGGGTAGTAGAGCAGAAAGAGTCAATGTTGGGTAGTACAATACATGGGGTGCCTCAATAGGTGGTGAGTGGACTGATAGAAGAGAAGACGGTCGGGAGTCAGTGGGTCTGTGGAGGGGGTAGATAGGATTGATAGAATAAAATAAAAAAGAAGGATTACTGGGGATAGACACTACGCTTGCTGAACTCGTACATTGATCCCTTTGTGTGCCACTACACTAAATCAAACGATCAACCGACATTTCAGTGATTACCTGCTGCGATCATCGGAGGAGCACAACACTAGATCGGTAATGGAAACATCTCTCCTACCGCGGTGACTGGGACCATTGAAATGGACTGCCAACGGGGTGGATGCACTATTGGAGGTATCCCGGAGATGTTGGGGGAAGCGATCACCAAGGCTCACTCCTGTCTCACCTATATATGCCATTTCGCAGCGCTGACAGAAAATGGCATACCTATGGTTACAGGGAGACACAAGAGAAGCCATGTCGGATAGTAAAAGGGTTGACAAGATTTTGTCCAATTTGATTTAGACACTTGCGTCACTTTTTTGCTTGAACACACAATGAGTCGTTTTGTTTCGCTAAATTAGTTGGAGTTATCACGACATTCCGGTAGGACATGTGATATCACATTGTCGCAAGATTGAAATAGGTTGAGAACCGCACGAGTATAATAAATTCCAGATCTAAAACAAGGGAAGCTACTCACTTCCTGCTGAAGCTAGCAGAAGTGAACCGCCGCCATAATCTAAAACGGCGATTTTTGTCAATGAGCAGTCTCTAACTTGAATGGGTGATGCTTATGTGTCTGTGTGTGCATTCACATTTACTATAAACAATTGAATATAAAAGAATCGATGTCTAAGCGTTCAAGTCATCGTGAATATATTTTTCACGCTCACCAGAGAACTTTCAGAACTTCAGTGTTAGTGTTGTAATAAATTTCAAACTTGAAAACACATACTCATGATACTGGACCTGGTAACTGTGACATACTACTATTTTACAAACTTCAGTTAGTCCAACTACAACGATATTTCATGACAAATGTCTAATTATGGAACATTGTCAAATGCAGCATCAATCAACGTTGTGATTGCAATAAATAAATATGAACACTGTCCAGTATGGTATAAATGAAGCTCCAAGCATTTTTGCAAGGCAAAGTATTATTGTATAATTGCTGAATGATCACACGGACGCATTCGCCAAGAAGTCGACTGTGATTAAGTTTGTCAAGACATGTTAGGTGTCAAGTCATGTTAGATGTCAAGTCATATTATTAGGTAGGTATCCCGCCACATAATTATAATTCAGCAAACGAAATATTCTAAAAGTTTCCAACGGCAGTATTTGTCAAATGGAAAGCAAAAAAAGAAGTAGACAACAAACCTAACCAGGTGCACAGTTTCATAGGAACCAACAGACCATCCTGTTTCCTTTGACAATTGACAAAAGCAAATTGTTACTGCACTTCTACAGAATACAAATTTGACATACAAATGCATACAAATACATAATGCAAATACAAATACATAATGCACATGCAGAAATGGAATTAAAAACCCCGAGCACATACTTCAGAACAGCCTAGTCTTAAATTACCTGTTTAGTCAGACCTGACTGGAGAAAGCAGAACTGAGATGAAAGCTATTGGGGGTGCCACCTGGAAAAGACTATTGACTTTGCCTTAGTGACAAATTTGAAAATCTAAAATTACTACTTTACTTGAACACAGAATAAACAGAGCATGTTTTCAATGCTACTCTGACTGTTGTATTATAATGTTTCATCATCATCAAGGTGCGTATCCTTTATAGGACGTTACTCTTTGCAGCACATCTGAAATTCACTCTGTCTCTTGCCAGTTCACCCACTTCGTCGATGGTCATGTTCATGGTTTCTTTAATATCTTGTAGCCATCTTCTTCTTGGTCTGCCTCAGCGTCCTCGGACCCTGCCTTCTAGTATTGTTCTTTCCAGGCCATCGTGACGCTTGATGTGACCAAAGTATGTAATTTTTCTGTATAGTATGTTGTTTATCAGCCAATTCTCTTTAACATTTAGTTCTTTCAGGACATCAATGTTCTTTCTTTTTCTGTCCATGGTATTCGTAGGATCTTTCTGTAGCATTTAGTTTCGAAGGACTGGATTTTTGTTCTTATGTTTATGATACCATTTTACATTTGTCATTTAAAAGGAGCAACAATAACTCATAAAACTGATATCAGTCAATGTCGTAGGAGGTGCAAGTATAGTGGAGAAAGAGGTGCAAGGATAGTGGGGAAAACAACACTAGGAATGAATAAAATAGTTTAACGTATTTTACAAGCTCATCTAAACTGTATTTTCTTATCTGAGAGAATCTAAAGACACACATCATTCTCTGCACAATGCCATACATGAAAACAAGGGCAGACGTTTGAAGAGAGGCTGATCCTGGATGTCCGAGGCAGAAAATGCTAATAAACAGATCTGTACTCTAGATGAGCTGAAGCGTGGGGAAAAATGGATGTCTGTATCAGAGGATATGATTGATTACACCAGGGATGTTCATACACCTGTACGCTGCTGTCTGGAATGGACCCAGGCTTTGCCAATGCAAACATTGTGACACTCGTGATCAGGACTCCCATCCAGGGGATATCATTATTTACACTGATGGTGCTGTCAAATGTGGTACCAGATCAGCGCAGGCTTATTCAACACACAGAAACAAAAGCATACTTAATGAGGACTGTAGTGCCTTTAAGACAACAACATCAAGCATGACTATGGAGATCACCGCTACTTCAAGGGCTCTCTCGTGGTTGGGCAACATGCCACCCATACGATTATCATATCAAACTTATGAATACACATCAAAGGATTAAATATGGAAGTCTGAACGTAGAATGGGTTGATGGCATTCAGATCTCACATATTAAGACAATGACTTGGCTGTACACACCTGGACATGCTGGACTGCAGGACAACGAACCTGCTGGCTTCTTGCAAACAATGTCCCGACTCAAGCTGACTGAAGTGGTGGACACTCATTTATGTTATATGGGTGAGTCTCAGACACTGGACCGATTGCAAGAATTAGGAGTTGAGTTTGGACATGCCAGACAATGTTGTCTTTGTGTTAGACAGAGAAGATGTACTAATCAACTTCTCATGGGTATGGTGAGCAATTGGACTTTGGGATGGTTGCTGCAGCAGCGGACAGAACATGCATGGGAATGCCCAATGTTCTATGACGTTGATTGAATAACATAACATAAAATAACTATGTTTTATTATTATATTTATAATGCTCTTTCCTGTTTGTCATTTCAGGATGAAAGCCTTCTTCTCAACAACACCTACCCACAATTCACAGAATGTTTCATAAACACACTTCTGGTTTGGGTTCCTTGTGGGCTCCTGGTGATTTTACTTCCATTCTACATATTTTTTTTGTCTGTGACTTCAAACTCAGTTCCAAACCCTATCCAGCCGCTAAATGTTACCAAAATAGTAAGTCACTATTGAGTCAATTCTGTCTTTCTATTGTTGTGTCTTGCTATTTTTATTTTGTTTTATTTGTCTTAACTGTTCATGTCTTTTGATACTAACTCTAGCACAAGTTCTATTATCTCTTGTCATTATGACACATATGATTTTGTGACATGTTTCATATAATCAACATATAGACACAAACTTGTGAAATGTTTCATATAATCAACATATAGACACAAACTTGTGAAGTGTTTCATATAATCAACATATAGACACAAACTTGTGAAATGTTTCATATAATCAACATATAGATACAAACTTGTGAAATGATTCATATAATCAACATATAGACACAAACTTGTGAAATGTTTCATATAATCAACATATAGACACAAACTTGTGAAGTGTTTCATATAATCAACATATAGACACAAACTTGTGACATGTTTCATATAATCAACATATAGACACAAACTTGTGACATGTTTCATATAATCAACATATAGACACAAACTTGTGAAGTGATTCATATAGTCAACATATAGATACAAACTTGTGAAGTGTTTCATATAATCAACATATAGACACAAACTTGTGAAGTGTTTCATAAATCAACATATAGACACAAACTTGTAAATGTTTCATATAATCAACATATAGACACAAACTTGTGAAGTGTTCATATAATCAACATATAGACACAAACTTGTGAAATGATTCATATAATCAACATATAGACACAAACTTATGAAGTGTTTCATATAATCAACATATAGACACAAACTTGTGACATGTTTCATATAATCAACATATAGACACAAACTTGTGAAGTGTTTCATATAATCAACATATAGACACAAACTTGTGAAGTGTTTCATATAATCAACATATAGACACAAACTTGTGAAATGATTCATATAATCAACATATAGAAACAAACTTGTGACATGTTTCATATAATCAACATATAGATACAAACTTGTGAAATGATTCATATAATCAACATATAGAAACAAACTTGTGAAATGTTTCATATAATCAACATATAGATACAAACTTGTGAAGTGTTTCATATAATCAACATATAGACACAAACTTATGAAGTGTTTCATATAATCAACATATAGACACAAACTTGTGAAGTGTTTCATATAATCAACATATAGACACAAACTTGTGAAATGATTCATATAATCAACATATAGACACAAACTTGTGACATGTTTCATATAATCAACATATAGACACAAACTTGTGAAATGTTTCATATAATCAACATATAGACACAAACTTGTGAAATGTTTCATATAATCAACATATAGACACAAACTTGTGAAGTGTTTCATATAATCAACATATAGACACAAACTTGTGACATGTTTCATATAATCAACATATAGATACAAACTTGTGAAATGTTTCATATAATCAACATATAGACACAAACTTGTGAAGTGATTCATATAATCAACATATAGACACAAACTTGTGACATGTTTCATATAATCAACATATAGACACAAACTTGTGAAGTGATTCATATAGTCAACATATAGACACAAACTTGTGAAGTGTTTCATATAATCAACATATAGACACAAACTTATGAAGTGTTTCATATAATCAACATATAGACACAAACTTGTGAAGTGATTCATATAATCAACATATAGAAACAAACTTGTGAAATGTTTCATATAATCAACATATAGACACAAACTTGTGAAATGATTCATATAATCAACATATAGACACAAACTTGTGAAATGATTCATATAATCAACATATAGAAACAAACTTGTGACATGTTTCATATAATCAACATATAGATACAAACTTGTGAAATGATTCATATAATCAACATATAGAAACAAACTTGTGAAATGTTTCATATAATCAACATATAGACACAAACTTGTGAAGTGTTTCATATAATCAACATATAGACACAAACTTGTGAAATGTTTCATATAATCAACATATAGACACAAACTTATGAAGTGTTTCATATAATCAACATATAGACACAAACTTGTGAAATGTTTCATATGATCAACATATAGACACAAACTTGTGAAATGTTTCATATAATCAACATATAGACACAAACTTGTGACATGTTTCATATAATCAACATATAGACACAAACTTGTAAAGTGATTCATATAATCAACATATAGACACAAACTTGTGAAGTGTTTCATATAATCAACATATAGACACAAACTTGTGACATGTTTCATATGATCAACGTATATACACAAACTTGTGAAATGATTCATATAATCAACATATAGACACAAACTTGTGAAGTGATTCATATAATCAACATATAGACACAAACTTGTGAAGTGTTTCATATAATCAACATATAGATACAAACTTGTGAAGTGTTTCATATAATCAACGTATAGACACAAACTTGTGAAATGTTTCATATAATCAACATATAGACACAAACTTGTGAAATGTTTCATATAATCAACATATAGACACAAACTTATGAAGTGTTTCATATAATCAACATATAGACACAAACTTGTAAATGTTTCATATAATCAACATATAGACACAAACTTGTGACATGTTTCATATAATCAACATATAGACACAAACTTGTGAAGTGATTCATATAATCAACATATAGAAACAAACTTGTGAAGTGTTTCATATAATCAACATATAGACACAAACTTGTGAAATGTTTCATATAATCAACATATAGATACAAACTTGTGAAGTGTTTCATATAATCAACATATAGACACAAACTTGTGAAGTGTTTCATATAATCAACGTATAGACACAAACTTGTGAAGTGTTTCATATAATCAACATATAGACACAAACTTGTGAAATGTTTCATATAATCAACATATAGACACAAACTTGTGAAATGTTTCATATAATCAACATATAAACACAAACTTGTGAAATGATTCATATAATCAACATATAGACACAAACTTGTGACATGTTTCATATAATCAACGTATAGACACAAACTTGTGAAATGTTTCATATAATCAACATATAGACACACACTTGTGAAGTGTTCATATAATCAACATATAGACACAAACGTGTGAAATGTTTCATATAATCAACATATAGACACAAACTTGTGAAATGATTCATATAATCAACATATAGACACAAACTTGTGAAGTGTTCATATAATCAACATATAGACACAAACGTGTGAAATGTTTCATATAATCAACATATAGACACAAACTTGTGAAATGATTCATATAATCAACATATAGACACAAACTTGTGAAGTGATTCATATAATCAACATATAGATACAAACTTGTGAAGTGTTTCATATAATCAACATATAGACACAAACTTGTGAAGTGTTTCATATAATCAACATATAGACACAAACTTGTGACATGTTTCATATAATCAACATATAGACACAAACTTGTGAAATGTTTCATATAATCAACATATAGACACAAACTTGTGACATGTTTCATATAATCAACATATAGACACAAACTTGTGACATGTTTCATATAATCAACATATAGACACAAACTTGTGACATGTTTCATATAATCAACATATAGACACAAACTTGTGAAGTGTTTCATATAATCAACGTATAGACACAAACTTGTGAAGTGTTTCATATAATCAACATATAGACACAAACTTGTGAAATGTTTCATATAATCAACATATAGACACAAACTTGTGACATGTTTCATATAATCAACATATAGACACAAACTTGTGAAGTGATTCATATAATCAACGTATATACACAAACTTGTGAAATGTTTCATATAATCAACATATAGACACAAACTTGTGAAATGATTCATATAATCAACATATAGACACAAACTTGTGAAGTGTTTCATATAATCAACATATAGACACAAACTTGTGAATGATTCATATAATCAACATATAGACACAAACTTGTGAAATGATTCATATAATCAACATATAGACACAGACTTGTGAAATGTTTCATATAATCAACATATAGACACAAACTTGTGAAGTGATTCATATAATCAACATATAGACACAAACTTGTGAAATGTTTCATATAATCAACATATAGACACAAACTTGTGAAGTGATTCATATAATCAACATATAGACACAAACTTGTGAAGTGTTTCATATAATCAACATATAGACACAAACTTGTGACATGTTTCATATAATCAACATATAGACACAAACTTGTGACATGTTTCATATAATCAACATATAGACACAAACTTGTGAAATGTTTCATATAATCAACATATAGACACAAACTTGTGAAGTGTTTCATATAATCAACATATAGACACAAACTTGTAAGTGTTTCTATAATCAACATATAGACACAAACTTGTGAATGATTCATATAATCAACATATAGACACAAACTTGTGAAATGATTCATATAATCAACATATAGACACAGACTTGTGAAATGTTTCATATAATCAACATATAGACACAAACTTGTGAAGTGATTCATATAATCAACATATAGACACAAACTTGTGAAGTGATTCATATAATCAACATATAGACACAAACTTGTGAAGTGTTTCATATAATCAACATATAGACACAAACTTGTGAAGTGATTCATATAATCAACATATAGACACAAACTTGTGAAGTGATTCATATAATCAACATATAGACACAAACTTGTGAAGTGATTCATATAATCAACATATAGACACAAACTTGTGAAGTGATTCATATAATCAACATATAGACACAAACTTGTGAAGTGTTTCATATAATCAACATATAGATACAAACTTGTGAAGTGTTTCATATAATCAACGTATAGACACAAACTTGTGAAATGTTTCATATAATCAACATATAGATACAAACTTGTGAAGTGTTTCATATAATCAACATATAGACACAAACTTGTGAAATGTTTCATATAATCAACATATAGACACAAACTTGTGAAATGTTCATATAATCAACATATAGATACAAACTTGTGAAGTGTTTCATATAATCAACATATAGATACAAACTTGTGAAGTGTTTCATATAATCAACATATAGACACAAACTTGTGACATGTTTCATATAATCAACATATAGACACAAACTTGTGAAATGTTCATATAATCAACATATAGACACAAACTTGTGAAATGATTCATATAATCAACATATAGACACAAACTTGTGAAATGTTTCATATAATCAACATATAGACAGAAACTTGTCAAGTGTTTCATATAATCAACATATAGATACAAACTTGTGAAATGTTTCATATAATCAACGTATATACACAAACTTGTGAAATGTTTCATATAATCAACATATAGACACAAACTTGTGAAGTGTTTCATATAATCAACATATAGACACAAACTTGTGACATGTTTCATATAATCAACATATAGACACAAACTTGTGACATGTTTCATATAATCAACATATAGACACAAACTTGTGACATGTTTCATATAATCAACATATAGACACAAACTTGTGAAGTGATTCATATAATCAACATATAGACACAAACTTGTGACATGTTTCATATAATCAACATATAGACACAAACTTGTGAAGTGATTCATATAATCAACGATATACACAAACTGTGAAATGTTTCATATAATCAACATATAGACACAAACTTGTGACATGTTTCATATAATCAACATATAGACACAAACTTGTGACATGTTTCATATAATCAACATATAGACACAAACTTGTGAAGTGATTCATATAATCAACATATAGACACAAACTTGTGACATGTTTCATATAATCAACATATAGATACAAACTTGTGAAATGTTTCATATAATCAACGTATATACACAAACTTGTGAAATGTTTCATATAATCAACATATAGACACAAACTTGTGAAGTGTTTCATATAATCAACATATAGACACAAACTTGTGACATGTTTCATATAATCAACATATAGACACAAACTTGTGACATGTTTCATATAATCAACATATAGACACAAACTTGTGAAATGTTTCATATAATCAACATATAGACACAAACTTGTGACATGTTTCATATAATCAACGTATAGACACAAACTTGTGAAGTGTTCATATAATCAACATATAGATACAAACTTGTGAAGTGTTTCATATAATCAACATATAGACACAAACTTGTGAAGTGTTTCATATAATCAACGTATAGACACAAACTTGTGAAGTGTTTCATATAATCAACATATAGATACAAACTTGTGAAGTGTTTCATATAATCAACATATAGACACAAACTTGTGACATGTTTCATATAATCAACATATAGACACAAACTTGTGAAGTGTTTCATATAATCAACATATAGACACAAACTTGTGAAATGTTTCATATAATCAACATATAGACACAAACTTGTGAAATGTTTCATATAATCAACATATAGACACAAACTTGTGACATGTTTCATATAATCAACATATAGACACAAACTTGTGAAATGTTTCATATAATCAACGTATAGACACAAACTTGTGAAATGTTTCATATAATCAACGTATAGACACAAACTTGTGACATGTTTCATATAATCAACGTATAGACACAAACTTGTGAAGTGATTCATATAATCAACATATAGAAACAAACTTGTGAAATGTTTCATATAATCAACATATAGACACAAACGTGTGAAGTGTTTCATATAATCAACGTATAGACACAAACTTGTGAAGTGTTTCATATAATCAACATATAGACACAAACTTGTGACATGTTTCATATAATCAACATATAGACAGAAACTTGTCAAGTGTTTCATATAATCAACATATAGATACAAACTTATGAAGTGTTTCATATAATCAACATATAGACACAAACTTGTGAAATGTTTCATATAATCAACATATAGACACAAACTTGTGACATGTTTCATATAATCAACATATAGACACAAACTTGTGAAATGTTTCATATAATCAACATATAGACACAAACTTGTGACATGTTTCATATAATCAACATATAAACACAAACTTGTGAAATGATTCATATAATCAACATATAGACACAAACTTGTGAAATGTTTCATATAATCAACATATAGACACAAACTTGTGACATGTTTCATATAATCAACATATAGACACAAACTTGTGAAATGTTTCATATAATCAACATATAGACACAAACTTGTGAATGATTCATATAATCAACATATAGACACAAACTTGTAAATGTTTCATATAATCAACATATAGACACAAACTTGTGAAATGTTTCATATAATCAACATATAGACACAAACTTGTGACATGTTTCATATAATCAACATATAAACACAAACTTGTGAAATGATTCATATAATCAACATATAGACACAAACTTGTGAAATGTTTCATATAATCAACATATAGACACAAACTTGTGACATGTTTCATATAATCAACATATAGACACAAACTTGTGAAGTGATTCATATAATCAACGTATATACACAAACTTGTGAAATGTTTCATATAATCAACATATAGACACAAACTTGTGAAGTGTTTCATATAATCAACATATAGACACAAACTTGTGACATGTTTCATATAATCAACATATAGACACAAACTTGTGACATGTTTCATATAATCAACATATAGACACAAACTTGTGAAATGTTTCATATAATCAACATATAGACACAAACTTGTGACATGTTTCATATAATCAACGTATAGACACAAACTTGTGAAGTGTTCATATAATCAACATATAGATACAAACTTGTGAAGTGTTTCATATAATCAACATATAGACACAAACTTGTGAAGTGTTTCATATAATCAACGTATAGACACAAACTTGTGAAGTGTTTCATATAATCAACATATAGATACAAACTTGTGAAGTGTTTCATATAATCAACATATAGACACAAACTTGTGACATGTTTCATATAATCAACATATAGACACAAACTTGTGAAGTGTTTCATATAATCAACATATAGACACAAACTTGTGAAATGTTTCATATAATCAACATATAGACACAAACTTGTGAAATGTTTCATATAATCAACATATAGACACAAACTTGTGACATGTTTCATATAATCAACATATAGACACAAACTTGTGAAATGTTTCATATAATCAACGTATAGACACAAACTTGTGAAATGTTTCATAAATCAACGATAGACACAAACTTGTGACATGTTTCATATAATCAACGTATAGACACAAACTTGTGAAGTGATTCATATAATCAACATATAGAAACAAACTTGTAAATGTTTCATATAATCAACATATAGACACAAACGTGTAAAGTGTTCATATAATCAACGTATAGACACAAACTTGTGAAGTGTTTCATATAATCAACATATAGACACAAACTTGTGACATGTTTCATATAATCAACATATAGACAGAAACTTGTCAAGTGTTTCATATAATCAACATATAGATACAAACTTATGAAGTGTTTCATATAATCAACATATAGACACAAACTTGTGAAATGTTTCATATAATCAACATATAGACACAAACTTGTGACATGTTTCATATAATCAACATATAGACACAAACTTGTGAAATGTTTCATATAATCAACATATAGACACAAACTTGTGACATGTTTCATATAATCAACATATAAACACAAACTTGTGAAATGATTCATATAATCAACATATAGACACAAACTTGTGAAATGTTTCATATAATCAACATATAGACACAAACTTGTGACATGTTTCATATAATCAACATATAGACACAAACTTGTGAAATGTTTCATATAATCAACATATAGACACAAACTTGTGAATGATTCATATAATCAACATATAGACACAAACTTGTGAAATGTTTCATATAATCAACATATAGACACAAACTTGTGACATGTTTCATATAATCAACATATAGACACAAACTTGTGAAGTGATTCATATAATCAACATATAGACACAAACTTGTGACATGTTTCATATAATCAACATATAGACACAAACTTGTGAAGTGATTCATATAATCAACATATAGACACAAACTTGTGACATGTTTCATATAATCAACATATAGACACAAACTTGTGAAATGTTTCATATAATCAACATATAGACACAAACTTGTGACATGTTTCATATAATCAACATATAGACACAAACTTGTGAAGTGTTTCATATAATCAACGTATAGATACAAACTTGTGACATGTTTCATATAATCAACATATAGACACAAACTTGTGAAGTGTTTCATATAATCAACATATAGATACAAACTTGTGAAGTGTTTCATATAATCAACATATAGACACAAACTTGTGACATGTTTCATATGATCAACATATAGACACAAACTTGTGACATGTTTCATATAATCAACATATAGACACAAACTTGTGACATGTTTCATATAATCAACATATAGACACAAACTTGTGAAGTGTTTCATATAATCAACATATAGACACAAACTTGTGACATGTTTCATATAATCAACATATAGACACAAACTTGTGACATGTTTCATATAATCAACATATAGACACAAACTTGTGACATGTTTCATATAATTTTAGTCCTATAGCTACACGTTTTTGCCAGTACATTTTTGATCAGCCCTAGGTCATTTCCATCGATGTGTAGACTTTATAACATGCTAATTCTTTCTTCATGTTTTACTTTATCAAAAATGTTTGAGTAATCTCTGAAACATAGGTATAAGTCCAACTGCATTTCCATTAATCTTTCCATTATTTTGTCTAGTAATCATAATACTACAAAATTCAAATTGTATATATTTTTATATTCATATATTACCATTATTTGTATTCATTATTATATACCTATATTCACATTATTTTTGTTTTGTTCAAATACAGCTATTTTCCATCTTGTTATGTAGGTCAGCATTGTATAGTTGTCCATCAACAAATAATGATAGTGTTTACACTGCTGTCTATGTGGCTGATGGAGTCAAGATTGGAACTTTTGTAAGTTTATGTCATCACTTATTTATCCTGATGGATCATTCATTGATATTTTTGTGTTTTGTGAAGTTTGGGACATTTTGGTGATCTGTACTGTTTTTTCTGAAAATGACTGTGACTTTGATCCTTTATTTATGTTTTGTTGCGATATTTTAATAAATTTTTTGGCATTCATTTGTTACACTATGTTTATTATTAGTGAATTATTCAGTTAGTTAGATGTGTTTAGAATTATTGTGTCATTCAGTTAGTAAAGTAAATTTACCACAGGCATAACATTCAGATCATAAGATATATTTAGAACATGTCATTCAATTAGTATAATGTATTTATCACTGTTGTATGATTCTGTTGGTAGGATATATTTATAAAGTGAAGAACCCATTTTCCTACAGGTTTGTTTGGAATACAGTAGAAGACTAACATTTTCTTTGATCAGATGAAAGTAATGGTTTATTACTGCTAAACCGATATTTGGAAACAAACACTGATGAGTGGAAAAAAAATCAAGGAAGCCTTGGAAAATATAGGCAGAAACTATACACTTGAAGATAATTCTATGTCATGGTAGATGAAAGAAAACCAATCCTAAAAACATTACATCTGGACCAGATGGGGTCCGATACGAAGATATTGAGAAATTAAGAGAAGAATAGCTTGCATAATTATGCAGCGAATGCAAAAAAAGTATAAGATCGAGTAAAATAGATGAAACATGGCTGTAGAGCTACTTAATTCCCGAGCGAATGCCAGGAAAGAGCCCATCTCTAACAAACAGCCTTTCGCATAATCAGTATTGCAAAACACCATCAAGAAGCTTATTGAAAAAATTATAGCTAAGAAAATCACTTATGAAATTGAACAAACGGACAGACTACTATCCATGATGCGAGGTTACCAACAATACAAGGACCTATGGAGCATTGCTGATGTCTTTGCTTATGATGTATATGAGGGCTTCCATGCAAAAATGGAGACATGCGCAATAGCCCTGGATTTGGAAAATGCATACAACTAGGTACTCTTTGGAAGGCTTATACAACAATTATGAAGTATAAATGTTTCTCCAACACTCATCAAATGGATGGCGTCAGCGTTTTTCCAATGATAAATAGCCTTTAAAAGCAGCAAATGGACATCAGAACTAAAGATAATACATCCGGGTCTACCACAGAGATCACTACTCCAGTATTATTAAATATATGGACTATTGAGATGATAAAGATTCAGAATACAGGCTTAGGAAGAACTTTATACTACGCTGATGATTTACTGATATACCGCCAAGGAAAGGACAGAAGTAGGACTGTAGAGAACTACATGAAGAATTGGAATGCATTTCCAAGTGGTGTCTAACATCTAGAGCACAAATCAACTCAGCAAAAGCTACTGTAACATGGTTCAACAACAACATCGTGAGGATAACGACACAGAATATACATATGGATGGAAACAAATTATCTAGGACTGACACTATGAAGTATCTAGGAGTACAATTTGACAGAAGTCTACACTATAAGGCACATGGGGATACCATGATCCCAAGGATCAGGAAGGGGCTAGTGGCCATGAGGGTCATGGCTGCCACATATTACCGACAACGTCTGCTCATTATTCTCTATCAAGGGTTGATCCTGTCTGTCATGAAATATACGTTGGTGATACTCTTAGCAAGACACAAATCGACAAGCTAGAGAAGATACATAACAAAGCAATGTGCATCCTACTTGGCTCCACCAAAAACAGCACGTAGAGTGATGAGATACCTGCTGGACCTTCCAAACATAAGCAGTAAAATTGGGCTGCGTAGAACAGTTGTCTACCTTAAAATCATTCAAGACTTAACATACCCATTACACAATTGGCTAGAAAACTGAAACGGCAATCAACTTAAACATGGCCAGTCATGACTGGGCCAAGCAGAGGATGTCATTTAGCAGGTTTGTGCTATCCAGGATATAGATCATGGAGAAGAGTGGATATATCCGATGAACACAGACGTCCATTGTAGTAGTCACCACGGTAAACAAACCAAAACACGATTCACTTACTACAATAGTCAATGCAGAAGTCAAAGCTTTAATAAATGACTATACATTGGAGGAAGTTGATGTTGTCTACACTAGTGGTTCCGGGATTCGGCACAGTCTAAGTGCATAGGCCTTTATTGCTAGAGCTAAAGGAAAGGTCATCAAAGAGACAAGTGGTGCATATGCATCATAGTGTCCAACACAGCTCACTTAGTGTGGTGTATGGGCTTCTAGGAGTTAATCTAACCTAAAATCATTCATTATATCCGACATCATGTGTGGACATAGCTGTTTTCAATTTTAGTTTAGTCAACTGCGATAACATTTGCAAAAATTCAAGAACTGATTTTTTAACATACAATTTTGACTTGAAATAAAGGCTTCAGCTTCTGACATAAAAAACTGTAAAATAAATGTTATTTATTCATAAAAATGATGAAACTTTCCTGGATTGTACAAATATGAATGTAGTGTTATAACAAACAAGTTTTATGGCTTGCAGAAGTATAGGATATATTTAAATTGATTGGTAGTGACAATATTGTTCTAATTTTTTCCTTCTTACTAAACATCATTTTTTATTTCACTTTTCTCATTCATTAAATATTTCACAGATGTAAATAATTATGGCATTCAATTCTAAACATTTTTATATATGTAAAAATAAATCAGAGCATTCAATTCTAAACACTTTTGATATATAGTACATGTTATATATATATATATATATATATATATAGAACACACCAACAACCCGTATCAAATATTATAAGGAAACGAAGGTGGAAGTATTTAGGTCATGTTCTTAGATCAGACGAAAAGAGACTAAATCGACAAGTCCTTATGTGGTCACCAGTTGGGAAAAGAAAACGTGGAAGACCAAAGACCACTCTTCGAAGAACCATCCAACAAGAAAGTAAACTATTGGGATGTAAAACCATACAAGATCTCCAACTGCTAGCAAAGAACCGTATCACATGGAGATCTAAAACCTCTGCCTATGTGCCGCCTTTGGCTCGAAAGGAATAAACTAACTATATATATATAAAATAACAATTTTATGAGTAAACAAACAGCTGTCTGTGTAAAAATGTATGATTAAAAAAAATGGCTTGTAAAAATGTGGTTTTTGTCCTGGTCCACTAATAGTTCACCAGTGAGTCATGGGAGCCATCAGCATGCATATCCTTTAATATATGTTCAGGGAGACTGAATAGTTACAGGTGTGCCTGAAGTGCTGTGACATTCCTTCAGTAGCCAGTAACCCAAAATTTCTTCTGCCAGGGCAACACATATTTGATCAGAAATAGATTGATTTATTGATAGGACCTTCATAATGAATAACTATGTGTCCGGTTTCGTTTGCCGAGCTCCTGAGTTAGTGCTTGAGCAACGCTGTGAGCTATGAATGTTACATGGAATGTCGACGGTGAGTTTGTTTTGTGTATTCAGAAAATGGCGGACAGTGGTTATGACGAACCAACTCAATCTGCCGTATGCAGTGATATTGCGTGTGCAGAAAGCTGGATTTTGTCGTGCTTGATGTTCCTTCGACATGAGTTGCAATTCAAGTGATGAACAGTTTTGTGTTGACACTTTAGTGATGGCCATATGCATTTATGCGGTGCAGGTTGCTTTTGTGGCAGTACGGCTGTTTCATTCTGGAATTAGTTCACACAGCAGGAGACAGTTGTTCACATTTCGTGTGATTTTCGTTGGCACAGAAACGGATTAAATATGGGGTGACCCGTTGCAGTGAAGCTGGAACCGTACAAATGAAGTATATGAACTATGTGTGCTTTGATCTCTTTCTTACACTGGAAGATCTTACCTACAGGGAACAAACTCCATAGTACCGGCTAGGGTCTCTGATGTAATTTGGAAGATTGTGGAAATTTTAGTAGAAATTTAATTAAATTAATTTTGTATGGATTATTGCAGCCTGCTCTTATTGATTTTCAACTACCAAGGCTGCTACAAAGTCATGGCAGAGAGCCGAAAGAAAGCGACCTAGAAATATGTGTGATGTGGCTGAAAAGTCTGCTATTCGCCACAAAGCCACTGGGGATTTCAAAGTATTGGCTAGTGAGGCAAAGAGTGGGTTATGGGAGACTTTTATACTACAAGTCTGTGGTGACAAGTCTCTACATCAATTCCGGGAGTTTCATCGCAAAATGAACAGGAGGAATACCAGCCAGTCTTTTCCTACTTTATGTGACTCGTCAGGAGCCGTCTTGATAACAGATGCAAAAAAAGGGGCAGGGGTTCCTTCATCGTTTCGTGGAACAGACCGCAAAAGGTGATAAAACTGACCGCCATAATATCATGAGTGCTCTTCGTGATATTACTAGCTCTGGAGAACCTTACATTGACTTAATAACAAAGGAGGATGTTGTTAATGCACTCAAGGCAAGCCACAGCACAGCTCCAGGGCCTGATGGTTTCCAATTTCATCACATCAAACAGCTGGACAAGACTGTTATTAATGCAGTTGTGATGGATTTTAACAAAAGTGTACAGAATGTTGTGGTACCCGAGGATTGGCTTCATAGTTATTTATGACCGCCAGAAAGGTAATGTGTCACTTAGAGAATGACCACATCCTCCCTGACACTTTGGGTAACTACCGGCCAATGAAAGGGACATGGGACATTGCTGGCACGTTTGCATATGATGTTTATGAAGGCTTCCAATCCAAGCAAGAGACTGTTGCTGTAGCCATCGACTTGGAGGATGCTTATAACAAGGTGAATTTTTCAATAATGGTGTACTCTTTGATTAAATGTGAATTTAATCCTTGGCTGGTGAACTGGATAGCTGCTTCTTTAATGGAGAGAACCGTTGCACTACGTTTAGGAACATGGACATCGGATACTGCACGTATATGCCTGGGATTACCCCAAGGTTCTCTTCTATCACCCGTGTTAATATTTACACAGCAAATGTAGCTAAAATAGAGCAAACCGGATTGGGTCGGACATTGACATTTGCAGATGATATCTTAATATATAGGACTGGGTCAGATAGACGAGAGATGGTTGATGACATTCAGAAAACATTGCATACCATTTCGGGTTGGTGTAGAGAGTCTCGCTCTTAGGTCAATCCTGAAAAAGCGTGTATGTTGTGGTGATCGTTGAATAATCACATAGTCAAGGTCTGTGTAATCTTTGATGAACATACCATTGAGCACAGAGACAGGCTGCACTATCTTGGAATAACCTTTGATCGTAGTCTATCTTTCAAACACCATATTGAACAGACGACACAACGTTGCAATCTCGCGTCCTGCGGCTCTCAAAGTTATGTTGGCCGCACACCTTGAGCAGAGAATACTTGCCCTTTTGTTCGATCGACTGGTTATGTCAGTGGTAGATTACAGACTCGGAATTCTTACGATATCAAGATCACAATGGGAACGACTCGAACGGGTTCAGAATGAAGGTATGCGTATAGTCCTTGGCTGCACTAGAGATACCCCCATTCTGAAGATGAGATATATGCTTGGCCTTCTGTCACTACGCTCCCATCATGCAATTGCCCAATGCGTGGCATGTCGTGGATGGCCCAGGCTGAGAGAACAATTGGCCAGGTTACTACGGTTGCGACCCTACCAAAATGGGAAGAATGGATCTCAACAGATGGTAGCATGACCAACTATCTCAACGTTATCATTACTCTTGGAAGAGAATGTAGAGATTGGGGCAACATGAAGGCTGATCTTGCAGTTAAACAGCTCATAGAAGATAATGCAAGGGATGATGATGTTGTTGTATATACAGATGGGTCGGTTCAACGTGGTGAGAAGTCCGGCTGGGGTTTCTTGGCTCATGCGCATGGTAGGGTTGTTGCAGAGCGAAGTGGGGCGTACAGGGCAACTACTTCTAGTATGAGGATGGAGGTTGAGGCCGTTTCTGCTGCCCTCCATTGGATTTCTGGGACTTCATTTACTGGGGCAGTTGTTGTATCTGACTCTCAGTCGATGCTTCACAAGATCCAGAAGGGCAGGTTTCGTATGAGTGGATGTCGTCTATAGAAGTTTCTAACCTCCATCGGCTTACGTGGATATACTGTCCTGGGCATGCAGGTGTTTACGGTAATGAGAGAGCAGACAGGCTTGCATCAACAGCATCGATTATTGGGGAGTTGAAGATGGATAAGGGGGATATTCTTCTGTCTCTTCGTGACTGTCTGTTGAATGAGGACACTAAAATCGATGTTGAATCGATCAAGCGATTTAGGCAGTTTGGAGTTACCCGTTGTTCAAGTCGAACTGGATGCCTGAGATGCAGAGTGAGAGGTGTGTTTAATCAGCGAGCCACAGGAACCATCAGTATGCATACTCTTCGATATCTGTTGGGGAGGCTGAGCACCTATGGGTCTGCCCGGAGTGCAATGACATCATTTTAGTAACAAACAACCAACTACCAAGGATTCTCTTATGTGCTCAACTTGAACACAGGACCTCTGTTTTATCGCCCGTCTCCGATTGGAATAGGAACTCGATCTCACTTACATTGAGATAAGGGATCTGTGGAAAAATATATTTCGATCCTGATCAGAAATAAAAGGATCTAAAGGTGAAGAATTTACTTCATTGCCACATTTTTCCCCATATGTCTCTGTTTGCAGAAATGGCTCGCCATCTGCCGAGAGTGTTACCCAAGCATGAACTATGTAGCTTCAACCACAAACCTTTGGATTTCATGAAAAAATTTTACATGCCACCTAATCCGGTATGGAACCCACAACCTTCAGAACAACAGGCGAACATCTGAACCACTTCGCTATAGAGACCCCCTGATCAGAAATAATGCTGTCTAAACAGTAACTTTTATGTTGTTTAATATATGATTTCGCCTGAGGGCGTACCTGGGTCCATATTAGTGGAGTAAAGAGAAGAACCACTGTTACCTGCCATGCATGTTGTAAGAGATAGGAGTGGGGCTTGCTACCCTGTAAAAACACTAGATAGCTACAGAAACCACAACCAAGAAAATTCATTGCTCGCCATCCGAGGAAGAAGAGGAACCCCACAAGGAGGGACACATGAAGTGACCCAATGGCAATAGAGGTAAGGGAAGACCCAGGAATACCTGGAGACGGGAGACGGAGTGCAGAAAAATGGGTACAGAGTGGAGAGATCTGGAAAAGATGGCCTTGGATGGGCGGACTTGATTTGCGGACCTATGCCTCCCTAGGGGCGATGGGAGAAGAAGAATATATGACATAGCAAATAAATATTATGTTAGCACTTATATCATTTTGTAGTACATGTCTTCTTTCACAAAATAGACCACTTTTCCTTGATATATGAATGTTTGAACTGTTCTTTTGGTCACTTCAGCTCTTGACAGCAGTGATCGTTCTGATTGATCGTCACTATGGCAGAATCAACTCAATCATTCTGTACTTCTTTTGGATGCTGTTGATTGTAGCAAACACTATACCTCTGTATACATACATCATTCAAGAGGTATTTATGTATATATTACTTGTATTGCTAATTCACTGTCACCATAGAATATTTTTATGTCCTGTCTTTGTATGATGAGAACTGTCACAAAACACATACAGCATCTTTAAACAAAATATTTGTTATATAAAAAACCCATCTTTGTGTCACTCTGATGCCAATAAGAATGGTTTTGCCATATTTCTGGATGTTTTATTAAAATTACAAAGTAACATGTAGAATACAGCTGCCATTATATTTTTAGCATGGAGCAGTGCCCTTTGTGAATTGTTAACAGAGCAAATACTCATGAGATTATAAAGACAGCTTGTGTGTCAAAGCATCCAAAAATATTGCTGCCTCTAAGTGCACTAACAAAGCCAAGTAGTTAAAGAACTCACAAAGTCAAGTAGTCAGAGAACTAACAAAGTCAAGTAGTTAGAGAACTGACATAGTCAAGTAGTTAGAGAACTGACAAAGTCAAGTAGTTAGAGAACTGACAAAGTGAAGTAGTTAGAGAACTGACAAAGTGAAGTAGTTAGAGAACTAACAAAGTCAAGTAGTTAGAGAACTGACAAAGTCAAGTAGTTAGAGAACTGACAAAGTCAAATAGTTAGAGAACTGACAAAGTCAAGTAGTTAGAGAACTGACATGGTCAAGTAGTTAGAGAACTGACATGGTCAAGTAGTTAGAGAACTGACAAAATCAAGTAGTTAGAGAACTGACAAAGTTGAGTAGTTAAAGAACTGACAAAATCAAGTAGTTAGAGAACTGACATGGTCAAGTAGTTAGAGAACTGACAAAATCAAGTAGTTAGAGAACTGACAAAGTCAAGTAGTTAGAGAACTGATAAAGTCAAGTAGTTAGAGAACTGACAAAGTCAAATAGTTAGAGAACTGACAAAATCAAGTAGTTAGAGAACTGCCAAAATCAAGTAGTTAGAGAACTGACAAAATCAAGTAGTTAGAGAACTGACAAAGTTGAGTAGTTAAAGAACTGACAAAATCAAGTAGTTAGAGAACTGACAAAGTCAAGTAGTTAGAGAACTGATAGTCAAATAGTTAGAGAACTGACAAAATCAAGTAGTTAGAGAACTGACAAAGTTAAGTAGTTAGAGAACTGATAAAGTCAAGTAGTTAGAGAACTGACAAAACCAAGTAGTTAGAGAACTGACAAAGTCAAGTAGTTAGAGAACTGACAAAGTGAAGTAGTTAGAGAACTAACAAAGTCAAGTAGTTAGAGAACTGACAAAGTCAAGTAGTTAGAGAACTGACAAAGTCAAATAGTTAGAGAACTGACAAAGTCAAGTAGTTAGAGAACTGACAAAGTCAAATAGAGAACTGACAAAGTCAAGTAGTTAGAGAACTGACAAAGTCAAGTAGTTAGAGATAGTCATGCATACCGATAGTTGTGGCAAGATGGCATGAGAGCAACTTGATAAATACATCAACCATCGCAGAACGGAAGTTGTCAGTCTAAACACACTGAAATACATGCTTAGGAGGAGATCTGAGCACTTATGGACATGTCCATTGTGCAATGAAGATAATACTCAAATTAACCAAAGAACTCATATTGTAATTGCTGTTATTGGCTTGGATGAACATTACAACAGTTCACCATATACATATGGATTATTTTTCTGTGTGACTATCACTGTAATACAAATAGAAGTGGAAACCTTTTGTTTTGCATAATTCCTGCTAAAGTTGGGCTACGGAGATATTTTGACTGAGCGTTAAATACTTTTCTTCACTGGGAGTTTCACACAATGTGCAGGTCTTATGTTACATTTCCCTCCTGAAAATTAAGAAAACAGTGATGTTTCTGAGGTGTGTACCTGCATACTCATAACTACTGTTGTTATTTGTGCAGATGGATCGGTTGTTCATCATTTATGTAGCGCATGTGCTTTCATAGCTCAGTGTTTGTGAGAAAGTTGTTATGGAAGAGAGTCGTGCTTTAGCTGTGATCACAAGTAGCATGACTATTGAAGATATGGCAATGACCAAGTCAATCGTTTGTCTGGAGAGGCAAAGTGACACCCATGTCTGAATTCTTAGTGACTCAATGAACATGCTCAATAAGGTCTGGGCAGGTTGTGTGTGTAGACAGTGACTGGAGTCTGTGTTGAGTTCAGGACTGCAGAGAGTCACCTTCATTTTTGTACCTGGACATGGGGAGTCAGGGAAACGAATGAGCAGACAGACTTGTTGGCACGGCAACAGTGGCGAGCTGTGGAGCAATGACCAGCGCTAAAGTCCTGATTGTGATTAGAAAGATGGACCTTAGACAGAGAATTCAGGTGGTGACATGGATGCTAAGTCCATGCCCAGACTACAGAAACTTGTAATTGAACATGGTGTTGCTAGAATTGAACAATATACGGAGAGTAGAGAATGTTTCATTAACCAAAACAAGATGGAACTGTCAGTAGCAAGTGCTGATGGATATACTGAAGATGAGATTGGAGTACTAATGTATTTGTTCTTTGTGCAATGAAAACTGACTGACTGACTAACTAACTAACTAATCACTACTCCTCGACTCACATTCTTATTAATACTATTATGTCTAATACCAAACAGTAATGTGTTTTGTAGTAAGACTAGACTGTGTTATTACTAACACATCTCTAAATATTTAGCGGTAGTAAGTGTCCTGTGTAATTAACCTTGGATTCTGTCTGACAGCATTCTCAATGTTTACACTTATTGTTTAACTAATACAGATAAACTTGAATTTGTAATTTACTATCTCTATAGATTACAGATTTTGAATTTCTGGTTTTTAATCCTTTGTTACCCTTTTTCCTACAGTCTGCTATTCCCATTATATTGATCTTGTGTTTGATCATGAACTCCACTATTTCTGGTTCTTTATTGCCGAGCCCGCAGATATTCCACGTCCCGATTTTAGTTGTTTGTCTGGCGTGTGTAGCTGTTTTAGTCACGGACTTTTCTCGTGGTCGCGTCGGGTTTATTTGTGACCTAGTTGTTTCACCACGTGTGTTGTTGTTGTTCCGATCTTTGATAGATTTCTTCAGTTTACTTAATTCTTGCACAATATCTAGAGCAGATTCTTGTGAACAATTAAATCCCCTACTGGTTTGCTGAACCTGTCGTAGGTTCATCCTTAATGAACACATTAAATCACAGTAAACACATCCACAGGAATTATCACGTCTTGTTTGCGTCGCCATCTTGACACATCTTCTTGTAAACTTACTCAACGATAGCTGCCTCAAATACAACATGACGATCAACATTCAAAAGACAGAAGTCATGACTATAAGCAGAGAACATAAAGATATCAACATACAAATAAATGACCAAACGCTAAAGCAGGTGAGAGAATTCAAATACCTTGGAAGTATCTTCACATCTGATAGTAGACTGGACAGAGAGATCAAAACTAGAATCCAGCAAGCCAACAGCATTACGTACCAGCTTACCCCAATTTTGAAACACCCAGCTATTCCAGTAGTGACTAAAAGACAGATTATAAATTCAATCTTTATACCAACACTGTGCTACCAGAGCCAAACATGGGCACTGACAAAAGAACAAGAAAGGAAAATTACCACATGCGAAATGAGATGCCTGAGGAAAGCAGTAAATAAAACAAGAAGAGACCATATAAGAAAGGAGGAAATTAGAAGAACAGTCGGAACAACACCTGCTATTAGATTTATTGAAAAACAGAGACTCAAATGGTTTGGCCACTTGGTCAGAATGAACCCAAATACACCAGTTGCAAGAGCGTACAACCTGAAAATGGAATCATCAAGAGGAAGGGGCAGACCAAGAAAAGATGGGTTGGTGGAGTTACAGACATCTTAAAACTCCACAATACCACACCATATCAAGCGACAGAGCGTGCATTATCTCAGAAACGGATCATCAGTTAAACCTGCTACGCCTAGCGGCAAAAAGCAGAGAAGGACAAAAGAAAGAAAAGAAAGAATCCTTTGTTTAGCTGTATGAAATAAACTTGAATTTCATGTGTGCTGCTATCTCTATGAATTACTGATGATTGAATTGCTGTTTTTCTCCTTTGTTTAGCTGTACAAGACAGATAAACTTGAATTTGCAATGCACTGCTGTCTGTATGGATTACTGCTGGTTCAATTACTGGTTTTCTCCTTTGCTGAAAAGCGTGGACTTCATGGCTATAAAGAAATTTCAGAGGTAAACAAGTCATTGTTTCAATAATGTTGTCAGTTTGTGATTTACCAAAAAATTTCATTGTTTCACAGAAACAGTGTGAATATTGTTATGTTTATCTGATATTAATTAAAAAAACTATTGTCTTTATTTTCTCTAATCCTGTTTTACATTACTGCATCAGTGTAAGAAGACAATTAAAGAACAGGCTTTTGAGTGCACTTTATAAATAGTTTTTATCCCAGCCTCTGTTATTTCTGAGGTTCACCTTTTCTGTGGACGACCTTTTGCTTTGTATCCACTGTATCGGAGTAACATTGCTTTGTGTCTGTTAGTAATCTGCTTTTGTGGCCGAACCATTCAACTTGTCGTTTGTGGATAAAGTTCAATACTGATATTGCACCCACTTTTTTCCTAATGTCTTTATATCGAAACTGGTCACTTCTTGATACTCCCAGAATTCTGCATTTCATCTGACTTTATCTCTGTCATGACTAGTTTTCTTCTATCGTTTGATGTCAATGTCCAGGTTTGGCACTGCTAGCATAATGTTGGAGAAAAATGGTGTTGTACAGTGCCCTTTTAGTGTTCATAATGATGTTTGCATTTCAAAATGGGTGACTTTTGTCTTATGATTTGATTTGCTTTATTGCATGCAAGTTGGATTTCATTACTTATTCTTTCATTTATAGAAAAAATACTGCGTAGGTATATAAAGTCTTTAACTTGATTTAATTGATGTTTGTCGATGGAGCTATTGGTAGTGTTTTTCATCCCTAGTGAATGTCATTACTTTGGTTTTGTCATTGTTTATTCTCATATTGTATTCATTGCATATTAACTGGAGTCTGTTAATGTGTTGCTGTAGCTGTTTTTCTGTTGTTGATATGATTGTCAGATCATCGGCAAAAAGAAATTTGTTTAAGAGTTCCACAAGGTTGTTCTCTTCACTGGTGTTGGCTATTTTACAGGTTTGATCGATATATGTGATCAACAGCAGTGATGATAGTACACATCCTTGTCTTACTCCCGACCTAACATGGAACTTTTTGATAGACCTTTGTGTTTTCTAACTATACACTGGCTGCTTATATTAGAGGTTCTTGTATAGATTCAGTTGTCGTTAACTCCATAGATTGACAATACTTGCCACAACTTGTTCCTATCTAAGCAGTTGATTGCTTTTTCCTGATCCCTTAGTGCAACATGTAGGTGTTTGTCAGATTCGACAGTTCTTTCCATTAACTGCCTGAGGGTGAATGTTGCATCGGTATTGCTTCTATGCTTCTGGAATTCCATTTGTGAGTCATTAAGCTGTGGCTTGATGTTATAGTGCAGCCTTTTCTTGATTATTTTACGGAATATTTTTCGGATGTGACTCAGTAGAGCTATTTATTTATATTTCGTACAATCCCTTTTGCCAGCTTTTTTCTTTCAGATGGGAACTAATATTGCTTTCCTCCACTTTTCTGGTGTTTCTTGTGTGACCCAGACTTGGTAGAATAGTCTGTGTAGCCAGATTATTCCAACCTCTTTAGTTGCTTTCAGTAGATCGGCAGGAATATTGTCTGGGCCTGATGTTTTGTTAGATGGAGCCATGTTTACAGTATTTCTAATCTCTGAAAGTGTTATATTTGGTTCTAACTCTGTATTTATGTTTATTGTGTTTTCTTTAGTTTTGAATTGGTCCTCTTGTTGTAGGCTGTTGAGAAGTTTGTTAAAGTATTGCTGCCATCTGCTCATTATAATTTTTGGTTTGTTTAGAGCATGTACATTTTCATCGTTAATAATTTCAGAGGGATTATATTGTTCTTTTCTTTCCCTCATGGCTTTAATCTTGTAGAACTTTCTCGTTTAAGTTTTTTAGTCTATATTCAATATTTTGCAATAATCTTCCCGTATTTGTATTTTAGCCATCTTTATAGCCTCTCTGTCTTGTTTTCTTGCTGTTCTATACTCGGTGAGGTCATTTTGTTGGTTTTTTTTTCCATGTATTGTATTTACGTTTTTATCAGGTTGTAATTGTTTGTCTTGTATAGCTGTATTTTACTGTTCTGCATGTTTACTCGGCTGCTTCTAATATGGTTCTCTTAAATACTGTTCATTGTTCTTCTACTGATTTGCTTTCTTTAGGTCATCATCATCAGGTGCTGTGCTGGCTGGCGTAGGCGATCATGGATCTCCACAAATCTCTGTCGTTGGTGTTTGCTATCAATTCAGATGTTGATGCTCTACCGTACCATGAAGTCAGGCTATCCAAAATTTTCTCTCTCTGTCTTCCTCTGTCTTGTCTACCTTCAATTTTACTGGTTGTCACAATGTGTTCTAAACCTCCCTCCTCATCACATGCCAGAAAAATGATGACTGCCTCTTTCTTTAGGTAGTATAGCAAAATCGTCTGTGATTGTTTGGAGATATGACTTTTGTGTGTTGACATCTGTTAGATTATTGACTGTGATTATCTCTTGTGCTGCCTTTTAGTAGTCTTTTTGTTTGTTCTAATAGTCATTATTACCGCTTTGTGATCAGTGTCTATACATAAGTTTGTTATGGCCTTTGCATCTATCACAGATGTTTTTCTTATCCTCTTGGCTAGTATGAAATCTAATTGACTTTTACAGTCTAAGTTGTTCCATTTATACCAGATATATATGTGTGACTGCCGATGTTGGAAGTGAGTGTTGGCAATAAATAGATCATGATGGTTACATAATTCGAGTAATCTGGAGTCATTTTCTTTTTTCTGATTTTTGTGGTCTTCAAAGTGTCCTAGATATGCTTCCTCTCCTGTCCTATTCAAATCTGTATGTGCATTGAAATCTCCCATGCCGAAGTAGTTTATGATTTTATTTATGATTCTATTTATAGTGTTACTGATGTCATAAAATGCATTGCATTTCTCAACATGGTTAGTGGCATTACCAGGGACATAGTGTAGGATGTATTTTTGCATACATTTTCGTATGTAGAAACAATTCTTTGTATTGATGTCAGAGATTAACTCTTTCCGTACACAGTTGTTTCCTAAATTTTACATAGTTAACTAAAGGGAGGCAAAAAAAGCAATTTAAAACAAAAAATGATAACTACTTGTCAATAAATAAACATATATATATCTTATTATATACTAATTTTAAGAAAACTGAACAGCCTATTATAATAACAAGGTTAAAAAGTAGTAGAAGTAAAATAGTAGAAGTCAAACTAGAAAGACTTATAAGGGAAACAACTCCAATGGCGCAGTGTACGGTGATTGGCGTTCAACAGAATTCCGTTGTGGCGTAGTGTGTGGCGATTGGCATGGAAAGAGTTAACAACTGTGGCGTGTATGTTTATGTGTGTGCACATGTGCCTGCATGTCTGCCTGTGTGCGTGGGTGTCCAGTAATTAACAGCAAAGTATCAAGGAGTTTGCAAACTTATTTTGAACAATGACACTTTAGTATTGATTACATTGTTACATTTTTATTTGAAGTAGAGATGAGGTCTTGTATTTATAGCATGATGCTCGTCCATCACAGGTGATGATGACCACACAATTTTTATCCAAGAGAATGTAGTTGCGTTATGTTTGTTTGTGTGTGTGTAGATGACTAGTGAGCCTGATGCAGGTTTGAAATGTTCTTGTACATTGTGGGCAATGTATACTTGCATTTGTGGGGAGTTTTACTGCCTTTCTATTTTGACATTTTGGATCCATCCTTGCTGTTCTACCTGCCTCGCAGGCTGAAGAACGGTGTTGAAGAAGTGTGTGCCAGGCTTATCTGTCTTAAGCAACATTCTCCCAGTTGTTGACATCTATGCCAAAGGATTTCATTGAGTTCATTTATAGCATAGACTACAGTTGCATAGCGACATGCATTAGTGTGGAAACCACTGTTTAATTTATTTAAATTCTCCTGTAAAAATATGTATCTACTAACATATCAACATATTAAATACTTGTTTATTTTTTTATCTAGAAAATGACACCAGAGTTTAATGCTTCTCTACCCAGCATGCTGTCATATTGGTGGACCAATAAGTAAGTTTCCACAGGCATATTGGTTATTTATATCAACAAATATAATCTGGATAAGGTTTACTAGATTTGAATTCAAGTTAAAAAAAGCAGTGTTTTATATATATATATATATATATATATATATATATATATATATATATATATATATATATATATATATATATATATATATATATATATATATATATATATATATATATATATATATATATATATATATATATATATTTAGTGGTGCAAGCAAAAGTGAAACCAAAATTGCTGAACGGATTCATTGCACATGGGCAAACTGGACAGTAAATTTGAAACATAAACTAGTTATTAGAACTGGAGTCATTTTAGTCTCAATATGTGCTACTTAACTATTATTAGAAATGGACAGTTTGCATAACACAGGGATATTGAGCTGAACCTGATGACCAACATACACTGTTCCCAGTCACTCATCTCAGAATGACTACCCAAACATTTTTAGTTAGGAATAATTAAGAATAGATTTCATTGCTGCTTTGTCAGTATTCTACTGCTAATACTTTCATTTAGCTTAAGTGTACTGTGCACCTAAGTGCATAGATGTTGATTATATCTAGTTTTCCTATTTCAGAAATAAGGAGTATTATAAATTCAATTTGAAACATAAAATAAGGTAATGAACCAGATTTCATGTTGGAGAATACAGTGTTGATCCATATATATCTTTGACTTACAGCACACTACTATATATGTTGTGATCAACATTACACAGGCTTACTTTACTTCCCAGTGTTTCTCTGGTACTCAACTGAGACTGGGTTGATCTGAGAGCTATTTGGTCTGAAAGAAAACATCATTCCAATGTACCGACATACCGAACTGTTATTTAAAAATGATGAAAAAACCCACAATGTTTGCACTTGCATTGCCTTTCCTACTGATCACTTTGGTACACTTAATTTTGCTGATGACAACCAGAAACTTAATTATTAAATCAATACTTCATTTTCAGTCAACCTGATCTTGTTACAGAAACTCCATGTGTAAAGTCATTTGATTACAGTGTTCACTAATTGTAAAGCAGTGATTCACTTTATTTATTTATAATTTTTCAGGTTGATCTGGACCGGCTATAAAAAAACCCTGACAGAGGACGATGTAAGTGACCTTCACCCAGAAGACAACAGTGAGACTCAAGTTCCAAAATTGGCAAGGGCATGGGCTAATGAAGTGAACAAATGTGCAGCATATAATAAACAATATTTGTAAGTGTAATGCCAAACTTGTATTCAAAGATATCTGAGTGTGTACATCATTGTCAGCTTTGGAAATTAATGAAAGAAATGGCTTTCCTTCTTGTGTAAAACAATTAATACAAATGTTATATTTAGATCATTATATTTAGATCAAGACACAGCTGTAAGTATGGATGGTGAATTATCAAGTTTTAATTAATATAGCACAAGGTGTGCACCAGAGTTGTATGCTTGCTCATTAATCTCTGCTCCTTGGGGAGCATAGAACTTCAACAGTTTTCCTCCAATTTTCCCAGTTTCTGGTTTTTAAAAAAAATGAATTCCCAGAATATTCCTGCATCCCTCAGTTCCTCAAGAGGTGTCGATCTCCATGATTGACTCATTATGATTGACAATTATGATTCATATTAAAGCCAGTGGAGTATCTTAGTTCATATGTATGGTTCCAACTTCACTGCAGCCATCACCCCATAACTGCTCCGTTCCTGTGCCAATAAAAATCACACGAAATGCTAGCAAGTATCTCCTGTGTGAACTAATTCCAGAATGAAACAGCCGTGTACTGCCACAAAAAGCAACCTGCACCACATAAATGCATATGGCCATCGCTAAAGTGTGCTAAAGTGTCAACACAAAACTGTTCATCACTTTAATTGCAATTCATGTCGAAGGAAACATAAATCATAACAAAATCCAGCTTTCTGCACACGCAATATCACTGCATACGGCAGATTGAGTTGGTTCGTTATAACCGCTGTCCGCCATTTTCTGAATACCCACAACAAATGCATGGTTGACACAGCATAAAGCATTTCATGTAACATTCATAGCTCACAGTATTGCTCAAGCACTAACTCAGTGGAGTATCTTAGGTGCCAAAAATGTATAATGCGGGTGGCGTATTGGACAGTGCTGTCATAGATTATAGTTTTTACTCTTTAGAGCTTTAGAGCACAACCTACACAGTGTAGTCTACAAAGAAGGAAAGGTTACAGCCATTCTTCTATATGACTCATCGTAATTGTACAAAATTATTTCCATATTTGAAATTCTTCCTAGGACGGACCATGGTGGTTCAGTGTTGGCATCAATGGACCATAAAGTTAACTTAAAAGCAAATGAGAAAACAAAATTGTTATCAAAATATGATCCTTATGCTGAAGACAAGGACAAGAAAGTGGACAAATCTCCACTGAAGAAACCATCTTTGTTTCGCGTGATATTTAATGTTTATGGATTCGAACTCGTCTGTTTACAGGTAGGTACTAGACATTCTTTCAAATGTTTTGTAGTTTCTCACTAATTGCTGCTCTAAACTTATTTTGATAGTAGAAGTTCATAATTGTTTATAATGAAGACTGAAATGTAAATCATAGATACCTTTAACTCTAGCTAAAAATCAAGTTTGTACACTTATTTTAGGAATTTTTTTCTTCTGCGATTAACTTCTGCTATGCAACTACTCCGGTATGTATCATAAACAGAATGGTGGGCTTTAGATCTTTACCAGTTCCCATAGTTTCTTCTCTCTCTCTCTTGCGATCATTCTTTTTGGCCATTTTGATCATTCTTATTGTGATATATAAATAGCCTTTGCCAAGAACGTATTTTTACGTCACATCTTCAGCACCATTTGGAGCTCTGGTGCTTATCCTTCGGTGATGTGTCCGGTTTCAGCCAGCGTTTACTCAGTTCGCTCTCCATTCTGTAGCCATCTAGTGTTTTTACGGTGTGGAGTGCTAGCCCAGCCTCAACCGCCTTAGTCGCCTCTTACGACATGCGTGGCAGGTAACAGTGGTTCTATTCTTTACACCCCATTTTGGGCCCCGGTAACCACTCGGGCGATAGTTTCTTCTGAATGGTTGTTCCTGTTGACTTTACAAAGTGTAGCCTCTGTGAGACTCCTCCATGGCATTCATTTAGGACTTCCTAAGAAAAGAGAAATTTACTATAAGGCAAAGAAGGATGTACATTACTTCATTTACACACAAGTTTTGATATGGATGGTGAGATCATGGATGGTGACCATAGTTCACAAAACCCAGCTATAATTCTTGGAAATAGATAATAGAGAGCTGTTTAACTTTAAGTGGAACAGGACAAAAAAACCCTGAATTTACAATTCATTATTTAACCTACATTTTTGTACAGTCTGTTGTTATTAGTTTTGTCATAAAACTTATTTGTTAAAATATGGAACATGTACCATAGATAAAAATGTTCATAACTGTTGATTTACTCGGTTTATTTACATTGGTGAAATATTTCTGAATCCAAAAATAGAAATGAAAAGTGATTTTTAATGAGGAGGAACAAAATTAAAAAAAAAAAATCAAATGAGAAAAAAAAAATTATCTCTTACCACTCAATTAAACCCAACGGGACTGCGGAGCCGATATATCGGTTTAGAGTAATGTTCATGATGTTGCAAAACCGATAAATTGGCTTTTGGATGTATATTGACAAAAATGAATGCATCTTCCCAACCCCTTTACTGAAGTTTAAAAATACTTCAGAAACTGAAAGCACTTATATGTAGGTACATTTCTAACTCCTTCTAATAAAGATTTGAATGCAGGAAAGCAGTGCATTATTATGTTAAAGTCAAGTCATATTTTTTTATTTTATGATAATGTTTCTGACATTTGCCAACCTTGTCATAAAGAGTAAAATGAGTTTATACAGTGCAATCTTGAGTATTGCTAGATCAAAGTATAACTTGTGATAGTAATGAAGAAGATTTAATTGATGGTAATGACATTTGATTGTTTATGTAATGCAGTATCGATAGTTGTAATTCTAAGTCTAATGTAATAAATACATCTAAAGAATGGTTGTTGCACATACCATTTGTTGACATGACTGTACTAAAAAGTGAATATTATAAAAACTACTGAACCTAATTAGATGCAACTTATAGAATATGTTCACAAATGGATTATCGTCATTTTACTGCTGCTTCTGTAAATAATAATAATAATAATTCCTCTCGATCTATACTTACATAGGGCCTGCAAGTAATTTCTCCATACCGCTCTGTCCTGGGCAACTCGCTCAATCTCCTCCATGGAACTGAGACCGATATTTCCTGCCTCTCTCAGCAAAGTTTGTTTCAGGGTCTCTTTAGGTCAACCTCTCTTTCTTAAACCCTTTGCATCCCACCTCAATGCCTGCTTTGATATTCTTTGATCATTTCTCCTCAAAGGTGTGCCCAACATATCTCCATCTTCTCTTTCTTATAACAGTTGTCACTAGTGGTTGACCAGACATGTCTCTGATTTCATCACTTCTTCTGAATTCGTTCCATTTTATATTCATTATTTTTCGCAGACATCTATTTTCAAATGCATTCAACTTGCTTTCTATATCTTTAGTCATTTTCCAACTCTCGCTGGCATATGTTAGGATTGATACAACATTTGAATTGAAAATTCGTAATTTAGTTTTAATACTATATAACTTGCAGTTCCATATTTTATTTAGACTTTTTCTTTGTATATCTTGGTTGTTTCTACTTAAGAAGGCAATATCATCTGCAAAATCCAAATCTTCTAGTTGACTATTTTCTACCCAATCGATGCCAGTTTCGCCCTTGCAACATTTTCGCATCACCCAGTCAATCGCCACTCCAAACAATAGCGGAGATAGAATACAGCCTTGCTTTATTCCGGTTTCAACCATAAACCAGTCGCTGCCACCATCAGTGCGAACTGCACACTGTGAACCATTATAGAGGCTCTTAATAATGTTTATTATTTTGTCTGGTATTCCATAGCATCTCAGAATATTCCACAGAAAGATTCTTTGTAGACTATCAAAGGCTTTTATTAAAATCGATGAAATTTAGTATGAGTGGTTGTTGCTTCTCAATATGTTCCTCCAAAATTAGTCATAGGGTAATTATTTGGTCTAAGCAGCTTCTCCCAGGTCTAAAACCAGCTTGTTCTTCTCTCAGGGTTGTGTCCACTGCTCCTTTGATTCTATTAACTACTAGTGGACCAGGGCAAAAGTCACGTTTTTACAAAGCCATTTTTTAATTATACATTTGTATACAGACAACTGTCGTTAGTTTTGACATAAAACTTATATTTTTAATTTTATGGAACATGTACAATATATTAAATTGTTCAGAAATGAATGTTCTATTTATTAACATTAGTGAAATATTTGTGAAAAATAAAGAGAGAAATGTTAAGTGACTTTTAGTAAGAAGAAAATTTGTTAAAATAATTTTAGTGAGAATAAAATTCTTACTTAGCACTCAATATGAATATATCCAACACATCTGCAAGCCATAACACATGTTTCTGTTCATACTACACTCAGGACTCGACACTTCATCATCATTGTCGAACTCAGTCAAATGATGAATAAGATTTACAGCTTTTTCTACTGTATATCGCGACTTACATGTTTCAGAAGAAGCCATTTTTTCCAATAAAAATTGCGAGTAAACAAAACTTTTTGCTGAGATTTGTGTGTTTTATAATGCTTCTAATAACTATAGATTGAAAATAAATGCACAGACATGTACAAACGGAAAGGACGAATGAACAGAGGTTAAATTTTAAAATGTGGACTGCAATATAAATTTACTACAGCGGTTCTAAAACTATGATAACCAAACGCCACTTAGCGTGGCGGCATGTAAAAATGCGTCCACTTCAAACGCCACTTAGCGTGGCGCTTGGTCCACTAAGAGTTAAGAATGATTTTGCAGAAAGTCTTGGTCATTACTGATAATAGGGTGATCCCTCTCCAGTTGTTGCAATCTTTGAGATCACCTTTCTTGGGATCTTAACAATTATTCCCTTTTTCCATTGATCTGGGACAGTTTCTTCTTCCCATACTTTATTAAATAGTTCTTGCACCTGGCTAATAGTTGTATCATCAGCTGCTTTGAGCATTTCAGGAGTGATGTTGTCATCACCCGATGCCTTATTGTTTATCAAGGAATGGATTGCCTCCTTGACCTCAGCTACACTTATCATTTCTTCGTTAATTGGTAGGGAGCTGTTTCTTGCCTCTTCATCAAACTTGAGTAGTACTGGTGGATCAGGTCTATTTAATATTTCTTCAAAACGTTCTGCCCATCTTTTCTTCTGCTCGGTATCTGATGTTAGAACTTTACCATCTTTACTCTTGATTGGGCCACCCTTTGAAACAAAAGTTCCAGTAAGTTGTTTTAGTGTATTGCATAGCATTTTACCGTTTCCAGTCTTAGCTGCCTTTTCCCCTTCTTCAGCTAGTCGATTGACATATGCTCTTTGATCTCTTCTAGCCGCTCTTTTCACTTCCTTGTCTTTTAGTCTATATTCCTCTTTAGCTTGGATTTCATCTGTTGCATCCTTAGTATTAAATATCGCTAGTTTCATCTTTCTTCTTTCTTGAATACATTTCCAGGTGTCATCACTTATCTAGGGTTTTCTGTCTTTTGTCTTTAATCCTGTGCTACTATTTGCTGCCCCCAATAGTGTGTCCTTTATCTTAGTCCATTTGTCTTCAATGTTCTGTTCATTTTCACCATTGAGTAACTCGAACCTATTCTTAAGTTCGAGCTGATATTCCTCTTTTACTTCTTTATTTTGTAGCCTTTGACTGTCTATTCGCAGTTGTTCTTTTTTTAGTATGGTGCTGCTTCTGTAAAGATCTATAAATTTTAAGATGTAATACAAACCCAAGAGTAGAAATATTTTTTATGATTTTTATTTTTTTCAAAATAGTAATGCTACAATAATCTAATTTTCTCAAATATATATCACCTGATGTAAAATATTATTATATTAATGTATTCCAAATCCAATTAGCAACAATTTAATATATAATGTCATACTTTAGAGAAACAGTACTAGAGTTATAAAGATTTAAACTACTTGACATTAACTGATTCAGTACCAGGTTTTTTCACCTCTGGACGGAATTATTTTTTTAGCTTAAAAAATATTGCACACATACTTTAGTTAAATTAAAATATTGTTTCTAAATATGATTTAAAGTTGAACTTATTATATATCAAATTAAAGATAAATGATTGTACTTTCATAAAATATTTATTGTATGCGAAAATATAATGTTGTGTTGACTGTGCATGACAAATATTAGCATGTAATAAAAAAATTAATTGAAATTGTGAGAACAAAAATCCAACTTACCAAGGGCCTTGAGGAACAATATGGTGAATAAGTCAGTGTAACTGCTCTCTTTATATAAGTAATCCATTTATGAATACACAAAAATTAAGAAAATATTGACGGAATATATGGTTTACTAACTGTTCACAAATTAGCAACACGACCATCTGGAACCTGACTGGGGCAACGCCCTCTCGCAGCTGGTTGGGAAACACTACTAGTATTATTTAAATTATTAATAATTGACGTATTTAAATCACAAACTTCTGTGTCATCAGAATCAGAAGCTTCACTATCTTCACTATCAGTATCTACATCTTCATGCAACCAATCTCGCGCTTCTGCAGCTGTAAACGTGCAGAACGAGCTGATAACAAACCATTTCTAGACTCTGAATTGTTAGACATTATTTTTAAATCACAGGGTAACTTGAAAACGAAAATTAAACTTGATTTCACTTCTGATTCTAGTCAAAACCACGATGTTGTGATTTGGTTATCGTTAGTACTTCCTTTCTACTTAGTTTCCGGTTGATATAAAACTACAATCGGAGTGAAAATTAATAAAACTCAACGCAATAGTAGCCGTCTTTTAAACGACGCTTGGGCCATGCAGATAAGAAATATGTGCACTACAGTGTTCCACGGGACTGAATCAGTTAAATGTTAAATTTTAATCGCAAAATAAATGCGTCCTGAGGTCAAAATAATACAGAGCGAATGGGTTAAATGATAAATTGGAATTGCAAAATAAATGCGTCCAGGAGTAAAAATAATACAGAGCGAAAGGGTTAAACATATTCTATACATCTGAAAGCTATAAAACATTGCTGTTCATACTACATCAATATTTACATTACCCTGGGACATTTCATAATTTATTATAAATAAATAACATTTAAAAAGTTATTATGTCAGAAGATAAGGCTTTATTTCATGTCAAAATTACGTGTACAAAAAATTCAAGTCAAATTTTTTGCTGATTTTATCACAGTTTACAAACTAAAATAAAAAACAGATATGTCCACATGTGCAGCTGGAAATGATGAACGACCTTAGGTTCAATTAATAAAGGTCGACTGGAATATAAATATTTACTACGACTCTTTAACCCACCAGAGTACCAAACGCCATGTAGTGGGGTGCCTGTAAAATTATGTCCAACACAAACGCCACAGTATGTGTGGCATTTGGACTGCTAAGAGTTAAGTAACATGAGACTAGGTTCACAACCATACAATACACATTGTTAGAAAGTTCAATTCCTGCAGACTAAAGTTATGATTTACAATGGTTTGGTCATCTCTGCAGAATGAGAGGGAACTAATTGTCATGGGAAATCAAGAGTCAGGGATCTAAAAGAAAAACTCTTCTAGGATGACATAGAGTTCAAGTGATGAACAATATTTAATTATCCCTCAATCATGGAGGATTTGATTGAAACTAGAAGAGAAGAAAGACAGCTGATTGGGCAGTGTTTCATTCTCTTTGAATAACGCTCCAGGGTCAAAGAAGATTGTAATTCATTAAACATCTTGCATATTTGTGAAATAGTAATAGATAAGAATGTACTTCTTAATAATTGATGTTTTTCAGCTCTGCAGGACTTGTATTGAACTTCTGGGTTTTGCCACTCCAAAGATCACAGAGTAAGTCATCTGCTATGTGATTGTTTACTAACACCTGTGAATGTACATGATACTTTGTCTGCATTATTTATATCTTAAATTATGTCATGTTATTATGTATAGTCTATTCTAGTTATCAGTCTGTAGTTATATGAGGACTATCATCATAATACTCCGAACACGTCCATAGTTGCTCTGATCTTGATTTCAGCAAATCCAGCAGCATCCAGCGGCCCAACACGCCAGTTCGATTTTGATTAATCAATCTTTTTGCATATTTGGTATGCCATTCTTTTGGGCTGCACAATATTGACACCCATCTCTCTCAATCTGGTCAGCGAGTGGGATTCACGAAGTGTACTTCAATCTCTTTCTTACATAGGAAGATTTCAGCAGCGTTGCCTGAACTCTGTAGCACCAGTGAGGGTATTAATGTGATTTTGATGACGGTAAAAATGTGTAGGAATTTTATTTTAATTTAAAATTTGTTTTGCCAGGACAGAGGGTTTACAGACTACTCTTATCGATTTAAGCTGTCAAAATTTTCTTCCATTCCTTCCCAGGGTCTCTTGGTGATCTCTGTAGCGTAGAGGTTACATACTTGCCTCTCATTCTAATGGTACTCGGTTCACTCTCTCATGGAGCCATTGAGATATTTTTCCAGAGATACCTCATCTCAGTGTAGGTGAGATCGAGTTCCTAGTCCTATTGGAGATGGATGATAAAATGTAAATCCTGTGTTCAATTTGAGCACATAAATGACCGTTGACAGTTGAAAATCGAAAAAAGCAAGCTGTAAAGCAAAATTCATTAGAAAGTTTAAAAATAAAATGTCTACAAAATATCTTCACCATCTTCTAAATTACATCGGGACCCTTGCCTGTGCTAAAGAGTTTGTGCACCTGGGGGTTTGACAACAACAACAACAACCAAAACTTGCCCTTTTGGATCTTGTGAAGCATTGACTGATAGTCAGATACAACAATGGCCCCAGTAAATGGAGTCCCAGAGAGCCAATGGAGAGCAGCAGTAACTGCCTCAAACTCCATCAAAAGAAGAAAGAAGAAGATATCCTGAATACTATTAGTTTTAATATGACAAATTTGTTTGTTCTATGAAGTCAGGTCATTCATAATTTTCTATCTGTTGTCCACTGTTTCTGTATATTTTACTGAACGTCACAGATGTATTCTAAAACTTATTAGAGGGATATCAGCTTTTAAAGACAATTAAACAAACAACAGGAACTATCATTCATCTTATCTGTTGTCCTATGAGTTACAAATGTGTTACCCAGCAACATTGTTCATTGTGGTAAGGGTTAGAACGTGTGCACCAATTCAAATGAGAGTGCTAAAAAATATTAATTGACATAGCTCATATTTATGAATGACTTTATCAACATTATATTATCTAATGGTTTCTCTTTTCCTTTTACCTTATCAATTGTCTTAATTTTCTTAGATCACTTTTAGCTTTTGTCCAAGGGGAGAAGAAAGACAATGATCTGTGGAAGGGCTATGTGTTAGCTGCATCATTCTTTGTTGTCAGTTCTGTCACGTCTATAGTGAGCAGTCAGCTTCAAAACAGAAACAGAAGACTGGGCATGCACTTACGATGTTCTCTTACAGCAGCCATATATAAGAAGGTACTTATATTTGTTATAACATTTCTCAGACTATAATAATATACAATTATTATAGATATATGTTTGTACGTACATAATCTTTGATGACCACAGAGACATAGTTTTACAGAAGAATACTGAGAATCCTATTGACTTCTAAAATGACTAGTTGATGTGTTGCTAGAGTTCAGTGCACATAGAAAGCTCATTATAAACATAAGAAAGATGCACCCATCATTTTGGTGATATGTCATAAGAAATAGAGTATTAAACATATGATAATAACTGGTAAAATCAATTAGGGATGAGGTAGAACAACAGTGAGAGAAAATTGTGGAAATTGTTTTCCCAACCCTCATAGCGTGGAAAAATGTCAGCATTCCAATTTATAGCCCATACTCTGTATGGATGTTTGTGGAGATCCATGATCAACTACATCAGCCAATATGACACATAATGATGATGATATTATTGTAACTGATATTCAGGTGAACTTGGAAAATATCAGTAACATGAAACAATAATAATATAATGCAAGGGAAATACCTTATATCCCTAATGGGGTCAAAGGCGCATAAGACAACACCGCGCAAGGATTAGTGAGCTGGTACTAATCAAGTTCCTACCCCACCTCCACATGGTGACCCTGGTAACAAACAAAGGTTCCTGTCTGGCTAAGCGGGTAGGGATCGTGGGAGAGCTACAGGTAGTGGTAGTAGTGTAGATGTAGTCACGTTCATTGAGATCCGCTCGCAACACACACGAGTGAAATCCCAGAGTGACTATTAATGCACATCTCTCCTGGCCGATGGAAAAAGCGGAACGGATAACCATAAAGGGATGAGGGGTGCATCCAGAGAAGAGACTTGGGCCCATGTGGGGCAAACCTTGGGCCCGAGATGAGTTGCACGTGGGCCAACATGGGTGAAAATCGGAGCCCTGAGGTGAGCTCAGTGTCCGGACAGTCTAGAGGCATGGTGAATGTGAGCACTGTGAAAACAGATGGTAATGGTGGGGCAGGCACCAAGAAGGAGTGAGCACACATGCGGACGTTGCACGGGTGGGCCCACCGGTGGGGCGAACGTGCATTGTGCTGATGGTGGAGCTAAGGGGTGGGGGTGTATGGCAGGCGTAGGGGTTAGCGGACAACCCAAATGTGCTGGAAAGCTCAGCAGAGACTTGATTCCAGTGCGTGGTTTCATACGCAGGGAACTACTACTGCCTTGTAGCTGGATTGGGGACAATCAAAAACTAGCGGAGAAAACCATACACACAACTAGATGGTAGGCAAACCAAGTAGTCCACAAAAAGACGGGTTTCCTGGGCAGATGACGCTTCTTCTTCTTCTTTGCATTTGTTCTTTACAACCAATTTTAATCACTCTTGTGATATGTTTGATCTTTACCAAGAACGTGTATACGTTGCACATTGGTTTGGTAGACCCCTAAATGCATAGACTTCTACACGCTTAAAGACATGCATCCGATTTCAGCCAAACCTCCTTAGTCATCTCTATGACATACATGGCATGTAACAGTGGTTCTATTCTTTACACCCCAAATTTGGGCCCCGGTAACCACTCGGGTGTGATGACGCTCATCAACCTGGGAGGGCAGGTCGTCTAAGGGTCGCTACCTAAAAGAAAATAGCAACCTGCTGCCGGCAGATCGGCTGGGAAGTCAAAGGCTAATGGAGAACGAACCCAGTAAATGCTGGTTGAAATCGGACACGTCGCCGAAGGACAAGCACCAGAACTCCAAATGGTACTGAAGACCGTTATGTAAAACACATTATTGACAAAGGCTGTTTATATATCACATCTAGAATGTTCAAAATGGCTGAAAAAGAACAATCGCGAGAGAGTTATCCCTAATAACTGTCAATGTTTTGCTATATGTTGCAAGGAACACATTGCTGGACACTATTGATGAATACACATGAGTTATTTTTTCAGGGGCATATTATCCTATGACTAATCATGGCTGAAAACAATAGAAACTTAGTTAATATTGCAAAAACGAAAGTAATGAGAAATCTTTGTTGCACTTCGGTCATAAGTTTTGATGTCACAGAAATAGTATCTTTGATTAGACTGTTAGACACCTGCCACAGGCAGATAAACATACAATGAGAAGTTGCTAAAGAAAAGAAATACTGTTAGATCACTACTTGCAAAACTGAAAAGCAAATGCATAAAGTTCATTACAAGAAAGCTTGTAACTGAGACAGAATAAGCAGTTAAAAGATGGAATGTCCAAGATGGCATGACAAGATGATTGCTTGGGACTAGAGACATATCATATCTAATATTAACATACATATTTCTCTTTATTCTATCTATATCATCTTTGTGTCCTGTTTGACACATCAGATTTCAAAACAGATTTCAACTGTTGCCATTCTGCTGCATTTCTGTCAATCGATTCCCATGTCACGTCATAGCCTTTCAATTCTCCATGTTTCCTTTGGGTGTCCATGTCTTTTTTTTTTCCCATCCCACTGTTCATCAGAAAGATGTCCTAGCTAAAGTCCCTACTGACATACCAGACCCAATTTACATCATCTTTTTCTAATGGTAGTCTCCAATGATGTATAATATGTTCATTTAAAAGTAAAAGATATATTTGGTTTCCTATCAATGTTTGTCAACTTGAATTACTAGCCAAACCACAGCTATTATAGAATATAGTTCTGTGATACAGACTTTCTTTGAGAAGGCCTACAAATTTGTTGGACTATACATCTCATGAAAGAATGCAAGATTAGGGGAAATGTGGTTAGGAAAACAAAACTTATATGCAGTATATCAATATTTAACCCATGAGAGATGCTTGTAGAGGGAATTGTTTGTCATATGGGAACCATCAATATGCATAACCTTCAAAATCTGTTAGGGGAGACTGAGCACCTGTGGATCTGCCGGGAGTGATGTGACATCAATTCACTAACCAATAACCAATCAGTGGGCTATAATAGCAATTCGTCATCATGTATGACGGCTATCCTATCTTGCAACATTGTTTGAACTGGTCATCATATGTTTGCTGGTTGATATTACACCACACACCAACTTATAACATACTTGATTAGCAAGAAAACATATTTTACTAAACATGAATAGGAAATTATTTCCGCCAGAAGTTAAGACATTGAAACTATATCACCTTGAAATAAAAACATATCTTCATGACAACTCCATTCTTGTAACTGCATGGAAAGATAAAATTAGTAAAATTGAATCAGGAATGGTGAGACGAAACTGGGTGGAGGTGCTAGTACAGACAATGATCATGCATTATCACAGGGGCCATGAAGTCCACGCCTATCATGGCGCTGGAAACAATCACAGGCCTCCAACTCATGAAAGACCACAGAGACAGAAAAGTTACCCAACTGGCGGAGAAATTCAAGAGACTTAACTCCCACACCATGTATGACAGAATGAACGGATTGGGAAGGGGCAGGTTAAAGAGATCCAGCTTTGCGAAAAGTGCCAAAGCACTGATCCAAGACGACCCGGTCCTAGCCAACTGTAAACCCAGACTTATGCCGGCAACCGACAAGAACCCGCCATGGGAGACCACAATGTCAAAGCTAAGAGAATCAATACCGAACTTGAAAAAGAGGGCCGCAAGCGAACTGCGAAAGGAGAGCGATTACATAAGAATTCATAGCGACAGAGTACCCTGAGAGAGTATGGACACACATGTACACCGACGGATCAGCAAAGAACGCGATTAGCAATGGAGGAAGAGGAATAGTGCTTAAACTTCCACAGAAAGGGAAGGTCACGAGGTCGATAACCACATGAAAGTACTCAAACAACTACCGTGCAGAGACTGAGGCACTAAGAATAGCCGCTGAAATGATCCTAGAGAGAAGCAGTGCCTCACATAACATAGTAGTGATATTCACAGACGCCCTGTCGGCCATCAAGGCACTAAAAAGCACAACCGGTACAGAGCTAAAAAGATCCTCAGGGTATTAACAAACTCATTCAAACGCGCAGTCATACAGTGGATCCCATCACACTGCAATATAAGCGGAAACGAAGAGGCAGACAAGTTAGCAAGGCAGGAGGGAGACTGCCGCAGACTGATTGCTAAATCAGCTACGAGGAGGCTAAAATAACCATCGGATGGCGATATAGAGAGAAGTGGTCGCAAGACCACCCTCAACACAGCTCCAAAGATGGGTAATATGGTCTGTCCCGTAGCAAACAAGTTGTAATATTCCATCTCCGTACCGGCCATAACTGATTCTGGTCCCACCTTTACAACAAACTTAAAATTGGCACAACTAGCCTGTGCCACTGCGAGAAGTTGGACATGATCGTAGAGCACCTACCGCAAGACTGCCCACTGCTAGCAGGCCTGAGAAGTGAAACCTGGCCGGAAAATACCGAGCTAAATGAGAAGCTGTATGGTGGAACAGAGTCCCTAAAAACAACAACAGAATTTATGGCAAAATCTGGTACATCAGTAAGCGGTGATCAAGTGGGAGAGAGAGAGACGATGATCAGAGAAATCACCTTCATTTTTGTCCCTGGGCATGCAGGAGTTAGGGGTACTGAACGAGCTGAAAGATGGCTTGGCTGCAATATCAGAGGGAGGTGCCATGGATCGAAATGACATTCTTCACACATTGAACGAGACTTTCTGAACACACTGTGAATCCCCGTTACTGTTCATCATGTATATTGACCACATCTGTAAAATAGCTAACACCAGCAAAGGAAACAACCTCGGAGAGCACTTAAACGAATTTCTTTTTGCAGATGATTAGGCAATCATATCAACAACAGAAGAACAGCTACAACAACACATTAACAGAATCCAGTTAGCATGTAACAAATACAACTTGAGAATAAACATCGACAAAACAGAAGTAATGACATTCGCCAGAGAAGAAAGCACTACCAATATCTCCATCGACAATCGCCTACTAAAACAAGTAAAAGACTTCACATACCTGGGGAGCATTTTTTCAGCAAACGGAAGAATAACTAATGAAATTCAACACAGATGCAACAAAGCAAATCAAATTATAGGACAAATGGCGCTAATTTTAAGATGCAAACATGTCACCATGAACACAAAAAGAGCAATGTTCAACACAATCTTTCTCCCCACATAACGTTACCAGTGCCAAACCTGGACACTGACAACAAATGATATAAGAAAAATAGTCACAACAGAGATGAAGTGTCTATGCAGAATGCTGGGTGTAACAAGAAGAGACTGGTTGAGAAATGAAAACATCAGGAAAAAAGTGGGTACAACATCAGTACTAGACTTCATCAAGAAACAACAAATTAAATGGTTCAGCTACGTAAGCAGATTAACATCAGACAGTGCACCTCAAAGAGCAATGCTGCTCCGATACAATGGGTACAAAGCAAAAGGCCAGCCACTCAAAAGATGGACCTCAGAGATAACAGAGGCGACGAAAGAGACTATCTACGGAGCGCATACAAGGGCCCATTTTAGAAATCTCTTTCTGACCTGACGCTGTGAGGCAAACAGGATTCGAGAAAGAAGAAGAATTCCACTCACTGACCAGATTGAGAAAGGTGGGTGTTTATATTGGTGCAGCCTGAAAAGAATGACATACTAAATATGCATACAGATTGATTAATCAACGTTGAACTGGCGTTTTGGGCTGCTGGATTTGCTGAGGCGGAGATCGGAGCACCTATAGACATGTCCTGGGTGCTATGATGATAGTCCTCTGATAACTGATAAACAGGCTTAAAATCCTGTCATTATCACATCTTCAAATGCTTCAGCAACAAATGTTAATCTGGTTGGAAGAAGGAATACACTTAAAACTAAATCTATAGTTATACATGGCTATAACTATTCTATGAATGGGGTGTGACCGTGTTTGACCAAATGCTGACTTATTATGGTAATTTTAATAGAAAAACATACAAATGGTAGCAACAATACTTCACTGTTTTTTTTAAATAAGTTGATATTATTCTTGTATAGTCTAACAAGACAAAACAAAATATAACATGTTGGCTTTCAAATTGACACTTAGAAATAAAGTAACAGGAGCAGCGACTACTTTGATACCTGATGCCATTCAACAACGATCTCTTCTCTTACATGGCACACCTAGAATTTCAATTCCTGTAGGGAAACTACAAGGAGTTAATCACCTTGTCATGTGGTCTGGAAGATTAAGAAAGTGTGGATATTGCTAAAAGTATAGAACTAATTTTGTATGTAATTTTGCACATCAAATCGCTACAGCCCATGTATTGCTTCAAACAATATCACAGTGAAAACTAGTTACTTAGTTGATATCTTAGGTAAAATGACCGAGCCAAGAGCTGAAAAGCTCAAGTGCTTCTGGATCGGAAAAAAAAAAAAAAAAAGATATAGGAAGAGGCGATGAACAAATGTGATGAAAGGCCGAGCTAGTCAGAACTGGTTTAAATAGTAAATAGACAAAGCGCAATGCGTACCTGGCAACTTTTGATTTGTTAATGGGGTTGGTTTTATCTTGAACACCTTGTATATTATGAGACATGAATGTTTAGTTTGTGAAATCTTGAATTTGACACTTTTTAATGGAAATTTATTCATTAATGATCATGTTGCTAGTTTGTGAACAGTTAATAAACCATACATTCCGTCACAATTTTCTTAATGTTTTTGTATTCATAAATGGATTACATATATCAAGAGAGCAGTTAGACTGATTTATTCAACCTATTATTCATTAACCTTTGAACCCTGGCCAACTATACCTTAAAACCCTCTCCCTGGGCTCCTGAGCAAATACAGCACATATCAGAATTGTTTGAAAAATAAGATAGATTGGCAGAATTAAGTGTTCTATAATTTTTTAACGACTTACTCCATCATCTCCAGTATTCCTGCTTACTATGCCAGTCTTCCCAACATGTAGATCCTTCCTTTAGACACAGGAAATTTTGACAAAATTTGCACCAAAATTGTGTCTTCACTTTCTTTGACTGGTCTGTCTTTGTAATCCATGTTTGGAAAGTCACTGACATGTTTGTTATATTTGAACATCAGACGGTTCAAATAATTCTTCTTCTAAATGATCATCCGACTCACTTTCGATTTCGTTATCAGAATAATCATATTCTAAGTCTAATTCATCTTCAGAATCATTTAAAAGAAGTTCAATAGCTTGCTCTGTTGTCATCCTTTTCGAGTGACCATTTCCGAAATTTTCAGCGTGTCGTTTCATCTTTTAAAATTAATAAACAATTATCAAATCACTATATTTCAAAACACAATGCAAACCGCCATTTAGATAAACCTTTAAGGACAGACCGCACTCCTATATTTAACAATTTTTCTTAAAAAATGAAATTTGAGTTTTTTTAAATTTTAGGTAATACATCCAATTTCGAACAAGAATCTATCTTTAGTTTGATAAAAAAATGTAGTTTTGTATTTTAATTACATTTTTTAACTAGGCATGTATATGTTTTTTAGCTAATTATATAGGAAATATCATAACTTTGCTTCAACAGATGGTAGCAAAGTGTTTATAGTAATATGGTAGTGCAGATAGATTAACTAATAGCATCAATAAACTTATGCAGCGTGATTATGATGTAACTTGTATGAAAAATTCTGGAAAATTAGAGAACATTGGTTGGATAAATAGTATTTGAGCCATATTTAAACATCACAAAGTAAACCATGAGAACTGCAATAGGCTGAGTAGCTTGTGCCCAAAAGATAAAGTTTTAGTTGATTGAGAACAAACTGCCTAATTTTATTTTTGGCAACATAATGCAAGTATTTGTCAAACTATCTTGCACTTCGTGACAAAATATATTCATGGTGGTTCTCACAATGCTAATGAATCTTTCCATAATCTTATATGGACTTGGTGTCCTAAGATCTCATTTACTTTGAGCAGGAGCTTAAAAATAACTGTCAATGATGCCAATATTGTAGTTAATAATATGAAATTGTGCCGATATGAAACTTTTGTTTTAGTTTAACTTTTCCTTTGGAAAACATTATTTTCAGTATTTTGCTGTCATCTATAAAACCACATATCTTCCTTGCTAATACAGAATTTAGGCACAAAAAGATAGAAAGATGTAAAACAACTAGCATGGCATCTAAAGCATGTGATGAGGCAAGTTTGTATGCTCCTGGGGATCTTAAAGTAAATTAATTTGGCCAATAATTGAAAATATGTTAGTTTTTTGGCTTTTTCTCAAAATTGTTATTTTCTATAAATGTATGTCACTAAATACACGTTTTTTCCAAAACTACTCAAAGGATTGTTGTATAAATGTGCATACTTCTTTCTTATGCATATTTGATCATCCCCTACCACTTTAAAAAGAATTCATTGAACAGTTTTTGTGTCTCATGCAAAAGAATATCTCCTACCCCATATTTTTAGTCAAAAATCTAGATTTGCACTAAAAATTCAGAAAAACTCATTTTATTAAACTTTATAAATATTTTGCTACCAGTTCAAGATATGCCGATTTACAATAACATCTGAAAGTTCTATAGTGCTAACCTGAAAAGAACATAAATCATCCTGTATTTTGCAAGGTTACTTTTGGGCATTTTTCCTTAAAACCCCTCTATATTAAATTTTTAAATAGAATATACATGCTTGGATTTTTGAAATTTTTTCTCGAGTTTTAACATCAAGTTGATCATTTAGAATCATAAACGCAACCTTAATGATCAATATTTTTGTTTAGGGTGCCGTCTGTCCTTAAGGGAAGCATTTCCTGTGTTTTACGTCACACTAGTACACAAATTATAGCTGAACACCGACAAATAACGAGGAGGGGTTCTCATCCTGATATGTAGGCACCCCGGGTATACGTGTACTAATGATAATACTGTAATATCGGGAGGGCGGGTTCAAAGGGTTAAGGCCCTTGGTAAGTTGGATTTTTGTTCCCATAATTTGAATTTCTTTTTTTATTGCATTCTAAAATGTTTCCTTCATAGTTAACACTGCATTATATTTGCTAACGCAGTAAATATTTTGTGATACCACATCCATTTGTCTACGTTTTTATTTATAAGGCCATATATAGAAACAATATTTTAGTTTTGCTAAACTACGAGTCCATTTTGGTGGGAACTAAAACAATAATGAAGTCCACATGTTAAAAAAAAACCTCCATAGTAAATCAGTTAATCAAACTCATCATCATTTGTTATAATGTTTTTATTTTTCTCCAAATCCAGTCACTGACCATCAGTAATGAAGCTAAAAAGCAGACCACACTGGGAGAAATTGTGAATCTCATGGCTACAGATTGTGCAAGGCTTGAGGATGCCATGAACTATCTCTATATTTTCTTTGCAGCTCCAATTCAGGTGATTATACTGTTGTGTACTGTTTACTATGATTATTTTGAGGGAACCATAAAGTTAACAAATCATAAACAATGTAGTGAAAGTATCATCACTGTGGTAATTTCTTCTTTTCTTTTCTCTAATCCTATTTTGCATCACAGCTTGTGGATAAGTAGAGATTTCTAGAACAGACTTTGTGTGCGCTTCATAAATAGTGTTTTCACCACCTCTGTTATTTCTGAGGTCTACCTTATGCATTGACGGCTTTTTACTTTATGTCCAATGTAATGGAGTAGCATTGATCTGTGAGGCGCACTGTCTGTTGTTAATCTGCTTATGTGGCCAAACCATTTAATTTGTTGTTTCTTGATGAAGTTCGGTACTGATGCCATCAACTATAAGTCTCCAGCAATTCCTGTTGTTTTATTCTTCAAATTTTGCTTGGTCTGTCATCTTCTATTTACCCTGTACTGTGGATTCAGTTCAGTGCAATGAGCGGTTTCATCACCTTGTGTCCATCTTCTCTGCTGATTTCTTCCTCAACAATTCTTTACTTGGTTCTATACCATAACTTTTCATTACTAATTACTCTTGACAAGTTTATGCGTAAGATCTTTCTCAGTCAAATATTAATAAATACTTTGAAGTTCATTATAGTCAACCGTTAAAATGTAGACATCACCACTTGATTTGATCAGAGCAAGATAAGAGACAGAAATGTATGATCTCTTGTTCAATCAATCTTTCAATACAGAAACTTACACTTGATTTGATCAGAGCAAGATAAGAGACAGAAATGTATGATCTCTTGTTCAATCAATCTTTCAGTACAGAAACTTGCACTTGATTTGATCAGAGCAAGATAAGAGACAGAAATGTATGATCTCTTGTTCAATCAATCTTTCAATACAGAAACTTGCACTTGATTTGATCAGAGCAAGATAAGAGACAGAAATGTATGATCTCTTGTTCAATCAATCTTTCAGTACAGAAACTTGCACTTGATTTGATCAGAGCAAGATAAGAGACAGAAAATGTATGATATCTTGTTCAATCAATCTTTCAGTACAGAAACTTGCACTTGATTTGATCAGAGCAAGACAAGAGACAGAAATGTATGATCTCTTGTTCAATCAATCTTTCAGTACAGAAACTTGCACTTGATTTGATCAGAGCAAGACAAGAGACAGAAATGTATGATCTCTTGTTCAATCAATCTTTCAGTACAGAAACTTGCACTTGATTTGATCAGAGCAAGACAAGAGACAGAAATGTATGATATCTTGTTCAATCAATCTTTCAATACAGAAACTTACACTTGATTTGATCAGAGCAAGATAAGAGACAGAAATGTATGATCTCTTGTTCAATCAATCTTTCAATACAGAAACTTGCACTTGATTTTATCTGAGCAAGTCAAGAGACAGAAAATGTATGATATTTAAAAAAAAATCAATCTTTCAGTACAGGAACTTGCACTTAATTTGATCAGAGACAGAAAATGTATGGAAGTCGGCACTTTACTGTGATAACTATACTTTACCTAAACTATATCATTTGATTTATCTTAACTGTTTGACTAAATATCTTTATTCTTCAGATTGCAATTGCATTGTACATGCTGTATGACCAGATTGGTCTGGCAACATTTGCTGGACTTGGTGTATTAGTCCTTCTGCTTCCCATGAATACACTCACATCTGTCTCCATGAGGAAATTCCACAGAGAGATGATGAGACTCAAAGACAGACGCATTCGACTTATGAATGAAGTTCTCAATGGAATGAAGGTAGATATGTCTCTTCTTTGCTGTGTCAATATAAGTGCTGGACTTTAAAAACAAAATTAATTACTCGACTGATGTCACAGCACGCCAGGCAGACCCATATGTGTTCATTTATCCCCAGCAGATGTTGAAGGTAGGCAGAGTTAGTGATGGTTCCTGTGGCTTGCTGGTTAAACTTCCTCCTAATTCTGCCCCTCAATCAATCAGTTCTGGCTTGTATAACATGTCATTTCAAACTCCTTAAATCGATAATTGATTCAATATCTATTATAGTGTTTTCATTCGATAGACAGTCACAGAATAATCAAAGGAAATCTCATCCATTTTTTACTTTTGGACAATTTGGTGCTATTGATGCAAGTCTGTCTGTACTCTCATTGCCATGGACATCCTCATCTCCAGGATAGTAGATAATTGTCAGCTTCTAGAGGTTCGACACCTTGATAGACAACATCCACTCATACCACAACTTGCCATTTTGGACCTTTCGAAACATTAACTGAGTTGAATACATAGTTGCCCCAATAAACAGAGTCCCAGAGAGCCATTAAAGGGCAGCAGTAAAGGCCTCAACCTTCATTCTCATGCTGTTATTAGTTGTCCTGTATGATCCGCTCTGCATCATCCCTACTGTGATCACTAGCTAGGAAACCCTAGTCTGATCTCTAACCATAACATACAGACCCATTTGTATATACAGTCTTTTCTTTCTTTTCTCCAATCCTGTTTGCCTCACAGCGTCAGATCAAGAGATTATATACAGTATCTGTATAAAACAACCACTCTTTAGAAAATCCTGAAACAGTTGGCTCTAAACGTAGAACTGATAATGTTTCCTTGCTGTATACATTTCACACCATGACATACACAAGCCATTTATTGTCAGCTAATCAAATAAACAGGAAAATGTTACATATCAATATTCAAAGGTTAATGCTAACTAACATAGAAGTCTGATATGAAAACATAGAATACCTAGTGATAACTGGTAGGTCTCAAGAGTTAAAACAACCATAGAAAGACGGAGAGGAAATATCTTGGATGTTATAACAAGATTCGCTCAAGTGGTCACGGGCCAAAATTTGGGGTGTAAAGAATAGAACCACTGTTACCTGCCACACATGTCATAAGAGGTGACTAAGAAGGTTTGGCTGAAATCGGATGCACATGTCCTAAACTTGTAGAAGTCTATGCGTTTAGGGGTCTACCAAACCAATGTGCAACGTATACAAGTTCTTGGCAAAGATCAAACATATCACAAAGAGTGATTAAAATTGGTTGTAAAGAACGAACGCAAAGAAGATAACAAGATTAATAAATAGATAGATAGATAAGATAAGATTACATTAGATTAGATTAGATTAGATAGATACGATAGATAAGATAGTATAAGATAGATAGTGGAAAAATATCAAACATCAAAAGTGTCTTTTACAGACAAATAATTTGGGGTCAAAGGCGCATGGCGGCAACATGTGCCAGGGTTAGTGAAGGGGCGCTAATCAAGACCCTGTCACCCACCTCCACGTGGTGACCCTGGAAACAGACTTCGGTTCCGGTCTGGTCAAGGGGGGCAGGGATTGGGGAGAACTACAGGTAGTGGTAGTAGTGCAAGCACAGAAAAGCAATGCAGGTTCGAAAATCCCTCAACAATGCATGCATCTCCTGGCCAATGTCCGCAAAAATTTGCCAAAGTTCCCAAAAGTACGAGACAGCAGCGCACGAGCGTCCACAAACAAAATACTAACTCCCCCAGGAGGAAATGACCAAATTAAAGGGATGAGAAGTGCATCTCAATGTCGAGACGGAGCGATAACTCGGAGCCCTGTGCATGAGTCAAGCTCCGTGTCAGAGCAGTCCCGAGGTACGGTAAATGTGACAGCAGAAGTAACACAATGGTCTTACCACAAGTAGCAGCTTCCCGTCCGATGGGAAAGGCTGCACACGAAGTGATGAGAGATGCATTCAAATTAGAAAAGAGGGCCAATCCCGAGTAAAGGGCCGCAAGCAAATTGCTAGCGTATATTGAAACGACCCTCTAGAATATCTGTGCGCAGCCCCAGACCAGTGTTTCCTGGAGACAGGGAAAATACAGTGTAAAATTCTTGCAAATTGCCAAGTAACGACACGAGCCCCAAAGTGGCTGAGAATACTCCTATTCAGGAACAAACTCACCGTGGATAAAAAAGTATGGCCAATAATGCAAAGGCTTGACTGGTACAAACCCAAACATTGGCTAAGGGCAATACTTTTTGGACTCCAATCATCCTAACAGATGACATCCATACGCCATGGCTCAGATCACATAAAGGCTAAGCATACCGCTAACATATGATCGTTTGTTTGACAAAGCAAAACAAAAAAGGTGATACTTCCTGTGACTAGCCCTAGAAGGGTCGGGATGGTTCGGGTCTTTACCTTAGCGACCTCACCCAGTCAGCGCATGTAAGCCATTGCTCTTTGGCGTAGATCTAAGCCCAAATTTGTGGCACTAAAAATATAATTAAAGAGTGATTACATTACGCTGCGTATGGAACGACCTTACCATAGGCAGTAAAGCCGTTAGAGAAGTTACCTGCTGTTAAAGAAGTTATGCCTTCACTAAAACTAACTCTGTCCGAGAAAGAGTTAAAAGGACAATAGGTCTCCTGCAGTGATCACTCTTGAAGGATCTAAGCTTCAAGTACCTCGAAAATCGGCAAGGCTGTCCATATTGGTTGAGGGATGCCCGTAAAAGGGTAATATAGGCCCACGCAAAAATCAGTCAGAAGTGCAATACCAGGCTTCATGACTTTCCGCCTGAATTAACAGTGGGCATATGAAAGAAGAAGAAAAAAAGACAAATAATTAATGAAGAAATGTATAATGAAAACTACTAGATGTGATAACACGATGAAGATTTAACTATTAGAGGACCAGGGCAGAAACCATGCGTTTACACACAATTTTTTAATTATACATTTTTATGTAGACAGCTGTTATAAAACTTATGTTTTTAATATATGGAACATGTACCATATATCAAAATGTTTAGAACTGAATGTTCTGTTTATTGACATTGGTGAAATATTTCTGATACTAAAAGGAAAATGCAAAATGACTTTAGTGAGAAGAAAAAATATAAAATTGTAAAATGAGAACGAATTTGTCACTTATCAATCACTTTCAATATGTCTTATACATCTTCAAATCATAAAACTTATTTCTATTCATTCTACACCCATAATTACACCATCCAGGAAAGTTTCCTCAGTTTGTAGGAGTAAATTACATTTTTTTAGTTTCTATGTCAGAAGTGTAGCCCTTATTTCAAGTTGAAATTATGGTAAAAATCATTTGTTGACATTTTGTAAATTGTTTCACAATTTACTGAACTAAAATCGAAAAAAAACTACGTCCACATGATAAGTCAGAAATGACAAATAACCGTAGGTTAAATTAATAATGGTGGACTGGGATCAACATTTAGTACAACTGTTTAACTCTTGAATTTTAAAAACACCCTTTAGAGTGGCATTTGAAAATTGGTGTCCAACACAGGTGCCACTTAGTTTTGCATTTGGGCTTCTATGAGGTAACATTAGCCTTTAGAAACAAACACAGAAATGGTAATGTGTGTATTTGTCCATCTTCATATTTGTAGCATGTTCATATAAACTTGTTCTGTTGAACTGCAGGTCTTAAAAGTATATGCTTGGGAAGAAGCATTTGAGAAGAAAGTGGCCAAGTTCAGAAGTGAAGAGATTAAACTTATCTTCAAGATGTCATTGGTGATGGCAGTTCTCAGTCTCATTTTCAGCGTTGTTCCTTATTTTGTAAGTATTATCTTTCTACATATTTAGTACAAATTTTAGTGAGTGTGAGTCCTAGTATTAAATTCCCTAGTTGGAATTTTCTCTCCCACTGCAATGGCTCTCAGGTAAGCACTGCCAAATTTGGATACCAGAGAAAAAATAAATGGGAACTAAAGGTGACCTGCGAGGACATGAGTCAGTTCTGACAACCTCCCACATCACCAATCAGGTCTAACACCATGCTACAGTATAACTCAGTAGATGTGGTGCTATAAAGTGATGTGGGTTTTCTGTTTGTAAAATCTTTAACTGGGGTTCTAAAGAAATCAAAATGATACTGACTAAACCATAATCCTTTCTTTCCACTTTCTCTCACTAATATGTCTATCAAGTCTTGTTGATCTTGTTCACTTGTAGCTATGAGAATTGTGTCATCAGCATATCTTAGATTGTTCATGTGCTGTCAGCCAACTTTTATTCCTGCTTTTTCTTCTATATGTCGCATTATGTTTTCACTGTATAGGTTGAATAGGTCTGATGAGAGTATGCATCCTTGTCTTACTCCTAATTGTATCTCCTGATAGGTTTCACTCTGGTTCTCTAGTCTTGTGGATGAGCTTTGTTGCCAGTACATATTCTTGTTCAGCCTCAGATCTTTCCTATAAATAGTTTGAATGATCGATTGATAGGACCATCATCATTGCACTTCGGTGAGTAACCATGTTGGCTCCGATATCTTTCTTTCACAGAAGATTTCAACTGAAGTGCACGAACTCTGTAGCACCGGCAAGGGTCCCCAATGTAATTTTGAAGATGATGAAGATATTTTGTAGGGATTTTAGTTTTAATCTTTTTCTAATGAATTTTGCCAGTAGCGTCTGGCTTAGGGGATAATGACTCATATTAACCCCGACATTCTGAGCTCAAATCACGCTGCCGACAGTTTGGTTGCAAATTGTTTCGGTGGAATTTTACAAAAGGACGATGCCACCACCGCTTAGAAAGCAATGGCAAACTATTGAACGTAATAATGCCTAAAACAGCGTTAAAAGCTGGGGTTGATTCACAAGGTCCTGTAAAGGATATGCAATTAACTAACTATTGGCTTTCCAGACTGCTTTTCTCGATTTTGATAAGCCAAGAGTTCTTTTACATGCTAAAATTGAACAAGATACCTACGTTTTATTGTCCGTCTCCAATAGGACTAGAAGCTCAATCACACCTACCCTGAGTCTGGAAAATATTCCTATGGCTGCATGAGGGAGCGAACGAAAGTACCATTGGCACGAGAAGCCAGCACATAACCTATACGCCACAGAGACCCCTGAAATTTGAAAGCGTAGTTAATTATTTGAAACAAAGTTATTCAACATTTTGAAAATCTTTTATAAATTTAAGTATAACTACACACATATTAGGTCTAACACCATGCTACAGTATAACTCAGTAGATGTGGTGCTATAAAGTGATGTGGGTTTTCCGGTTCAAGTTGGCGAACGCCAAAGTGTTGTTTTTGTGCGGTGCTAATATTTCGTCTAAGATGGATGGTTAATTTCATATGCAGATAGCTATGCAAAGTGAATAGGAAGTCCATTCCTTGAGGATCTTCCGTGCACGGAGTTTCGTGCATCTGTGCTGAAATTTTCCTCAGTGTGTGTTTTTTTTGCGTGTGGTGACGGTTTGTTTTGGTTTTCGATCAGTTCAAGATGGCGGACGTCGATTACAATAACGTTACGATCAAACGTAGAAACAAAAGAGGACGAAGGCCAAGGCAGGGTCGGCGAGCAGGCGCACGACGTACACGGCTTAAATACGTCCGCTTGGGTCTCAATAATATACGCATTGTCTACTGGAACTGTGCAAGTGCGCATCAACGCGGGCTAATTCTTGAAACCCTTGTATACAGAGCAGACATCGTAGCTCTTCAAGAAACGCGACTGGGCGATGGTGGTGTACTACGTATGACGGGTTTCAAATGTTACTACAACAGAAGACATATGGGTCTAGCAATTCTAGTCCGTAATAGCATTGATGTGTCGGAAGTAGACATGTCTCGATGGGATGATGACGAATTGCAACTTCAGGCGATTAAAGTCCAGTCTGAAAACCGTTTGTGCTGGTCAACGTGTATGCCTGTAATGCGAAAGTGGACACACAGAAATGGCAGTGTTTGAGTGATATTATAAGTCATGAGAGCAATAATGTCATTTTCTGTGGTGATTTCAACGCAAAGGGTAGATCATGGGGCAACATTTCTGAATACACAGGAGAAGATCTCGAACTAGCACTTGAGACCACGGAATTGTTGTGCATCAATACCAGCTGTGTCACTAGAATTAGTGAGTCACCCAGAGATGAGGATAGTGTTATTGATTTGGCACTTGTATCCCCTACACTCACTGCTGTGTGCAGATGGGGGGATTTTAGGGTACCATGGCAGTGACCACCGTCCGTGCATCATACTGGTGAACAAAGGTAGATCAAAACAACATAGGCCAGTAACGCACTCTTTCCAGTACGACACCACAGGGCAAGACGTTATCAGTAGAATAAGGTGTGTCAAACGAGGCAAGCACACCAACAGTAGTAAACGTTGGGAACAGCCACCATGGTGGGATGACGAGGTGGAGAAGGCGTGGATAGACAAGCGGTGTGCTGTTAGGAGGTGGCAAACTGCCAGGAAAATGGAACTACCCATCCTGCTGACATCTTGCAGTTGAAACAAGAAATGAATAATAAAACAGGGTGTTTCAAAGCTATTGCAAGGATGGTAAAAAGTGAGAAGTGGGCTGAGTTCTGTCAACGTGTGGGCAATGACAAATCGTTGAATCTGTTCTGGCGATTGCACAGAAGTATGAATGGTACAGTAAAGAATCGGTGTGTTATTGACTTTCAGAGCTTGGATCTTACATGGCAGAGGACAGATGAAAACAAGGGTAGGGCTCTGTTTGCGCACTATTTAGAGCAGAGTGACCAGAAAGACATTATAGGGCGAAACACTGCAAGACAATCCATTGTAGCTAAATGTAAGAACCAGGAATTAGATGTAGATGATTTGGTGACGGTGGAGGAAATCAAGGATGCTGTACGGAGAGCAAAAACAGTGCACCTGGTCCAGATGGCATACGATATGGTGACATTGACGGGTTGTCTGATGGGGAGTGGAAGAACTGGCTGGCATCTACAACAAAAGCATTACGACTGCAATAATCAACGAAGAATGGTTGCACAGCTACCTGGTACCTCTGCCGAAGCCTGGCAAAGACCACACAAAAATTCAGGGCTATCGGGTAATCACCATGCAGAATACAATAGGCAAGTTGTTGGAGAAAATAATTGCCAGAAAAATATCCTGCCAACTAGAGAGGTTACGTCTCCTTCCACCCACCCTTGGAGGGTACCGTCCATATAGAGAGACATGGCGTAATGCAGCGGTGTTCGCCTACGATGTCTATGAGGGTTTTCACTGGGCATTGAGACATTGGGTGCTGCAATTGACCTTGAAGATGCCTATAATAGAGTGCCGTTGCATTTTTAATGGTGCAGCTGACTGAACTCAATATCAGCCCATTCCTCCTCAATTTGATCTTTGCGGCCCTCTTCCAGCGAAAGATAGTGTTTAAATGTGGCAGTTGGGCGTCATCAGCAACAACAATCCACCCTGGCTTACCACAGGGGTCACCATTATCTCCGGTGTTGTTCAATGCCTATACTGTGAGCATCACAAAAGAGCAGATCACGGGTAGAGGAAGGACAATGTCATATGCAGATGATGTGTTGGTGTATCGTCAGGGCAAGGATAGAGAACAGCTTGTGGAGGAACTTCAGTCAGAACTCGACCGCATAGGTAGATGGTGCGTTGAAGCAGGAGCATTGGTCAACCCCACAAAAGCAGCGGTGACATGGTTCTCTTTAAACAACCACATCGTCAACACTCCAACACCATCTGTGGTTTTGTGTTCAGAGGTAGTGGAGCGATCTCAGTCTATGAAATACCTGGGGTTGCGTTTTGATCGTAGTCTAGCTTTTACGAACACATAGCTCATGTGATAATGAAGGCGAGGAAAGGTTTGCTGGCGATGAGGGTAATGGCTGCGGCGGATTGTGAACAGCGCCATCTTTGTATTTTATACCAGGGTCTGGTCCTTTCTGTGCTTGAGTATGCGCTGGTGATCCTGACTCTCAGTCATAGTCAGATAGAACGACTGGAAAGAATACAGAACGAGGCGATGCGCATTATACTTGGTTGCACTAAAGACACGGCGTGCAGGGCGATGCGCTATCTCCTTGACTATCCTACTATGGAGTATAGAATACTGATGAGCCGTGCACGAGCATACCTTCGAGTCAATGCTGACACACAACATCCTCTGCACTTGGAAATAAAGAGACAAAAAGGAAATAGGTTAAAAGAGGAAAATCTTGGATGGGTCAGGCCGAGGACTGTATTGAACAGGTGTGTACACTTGAAGACATTGATCCGGTGAAGAATGGATACCAGTGCTAAGAGCAATCGCTACATCCTTTTCTGTATGCATCGAGCTTGATAAAGAATGCAGGCAACACAACCCACTTGTTGTGGAGGCAGAGGTTCAGGCATTAATTTCTGAGAACGCATCTGAGCATGATGTAATCATTTATACGGATGGTTCGGTGATTCGACATGTGCGGAGCTCGTGGGCTTTCACTGCTCAGGTCGGAGGTGATGTTGTGAAGGAAGACAGTGGTGGTTTTGCCGTGACTACAAGCAGTCTCACTATGGAAATCATGGCGGTTACCAAAGCGATGATTTGGCTAGAATCACAGACTTTTATCCATGCATGTTTTCTCAGTGACTCAATGAGTATGCTCAGGAAGATTGAAACAGGATGGGCTAGGAGACATTGGATAGAATCGCTGGGGAGGTCTAAGCTGACAAAGATCAGTTTTATTTTTGTACCAGGGCATGCAGGTGTAAGGGGAATGAACGTGCGGATAGGCTTGCAGGTATGGCTGCTGTCCAAAGCGACGAGCAATGGACCAGGCTGATATTATAAATTCCCTAAGGGAGAGAGGGCGTGTACATGATTCACGTAATAGCGGTGCATCCACAACACTAACCAGACTGCAAGAACTCAAAGTTAAGTGTGGTGTAGCTCGACAAGAACGCTATGCTGGCAGACAAAGAAGAATTGTAAACCAACAAAGAACCGGTGTCGTTAGTCGCCACACGCTGATGGACATACTGAGGGAGAGATCGGAGCACTTATGGACTAATTTGTTCGACGTGCAGTGATGGTGATCCGACGACTAAACTAAACATATTAGACACATTTAGAATCAGTATATTATCCTGTTTATGATTATATATGCTACTCTGTTTGGTATATGTAACAATATGTTTAACAAAATCTGAGTGTATATTGATGCGACATAAAACAAATGTTAATACAAGAGTCAGTCTCCTTGTGACCACAGACAGCTTAGTTGCTTATTGTTTTCTCTTAAGACAAATTGGTCCAACATTGTCTCCCATCCTTTTGTTGTGGGCATTGTGAGACCCATCACAAAGAGGAAACATTTTAGATGCCAGCAGCAACAGAAGGCAATGCTGTTATCAATGTCTTCAATGTCCATTGAATTTATCACTTTCTCTTCATTCTTTTGAATGTTGGGATTGACAAGTCCAGTTTTGTGAAAACCTTAGAAATGTGTTAGTTGTTTAGATTTGTATATGCCACATATTAGAAGCAATTGTTTCAAATTATGACACAGCATTGACAAATTTATGATGATCTTTATTTTCACTTTTATTTACATACCTTTCTTCTTTTTCAATGTTAGGTTCAAGTTGCATCCTTTGGTGTTTTTATCATTATTGATGATTATCTTGATCCAACCAAAGCTTTTGTATCCATGGCCCTCTTCAGTACACTGACTTCCACATTCAACCAAATGCCTATGATCCTTCCTTCACTGATTCAAGTAAGTACATGCTTCATTGTATTTTCTGACTTCTCCAAAAAATGTTATCAAAATTTATGATGATCTTCATTGACATTGTTTTAGTCAACTATCTTTTAAATATAATATTTGTATGTCCAAACTCTCCACTTTCCATTCAAGTTGTTTGCCATAACATCATTGATTGTCGGGGAGTTAAAAATGGACAAGGGGGATGTTCCTTGACCTCTTCCCAACTGCCTACTGGATGAAGACACTAAAATAGATGTTGAATGGATACAGCAATTTAACCCAACGGGACTGCAGAGCCAATATATCGGTTCAGAGTAATGTTTATGATGTCGCAAAACCGATATATCGGCTTTTGAATGTCTGTTCACGGAAACGAATGTATCTTCCCAACCCTTTACTTAAGTTAAAAATCTTCAGAAACGGAAAGTACATATATGTAGGTACATTACTATCTCCATTTAACAAAGATTTGAAAGAGGGAAAGCAGTGTATTATTGTGTTCAAACCGAGACTTTTATTTTTAAACGTTAATGTTTCAGACGATGTTTACAGTGTAATCTTGAGTACTGTTAGATCAAATTAAAACTTGTGATAGTAATGAAGAAGATTTAATTGATGGTAATAATGACACTTGATTATTTATGAAATGCAGTGTCTATAGTTGTAAGTCTAATGTTATAATTGCATCTAAAGAATGGGCGTACCACATTCAATTTATTGACGTGTCCGCACTAAAATGTGAAAATTATAAAAACTACTGCACCTAGTTAGATGAAACTTATAGAATATGTTCGCACATGGATTATCTTCATTTAACTGCTACTTCTAGAAACACCTATGAATATTAACCCTTTCGCTCTGTTTTATTTTGACCTCTGGACGCATTTATTTTGCGATTCAAATTTAACATTCAATGTCAATTAGTTTAATCCTTTATAACTCTTGTACTGTTTCTCTAAAGTATGACATATTATATATTAAATTGTTGCTAATTGGATGTGGAATACATTAATATAATAATATTTTACATCAGGTGATATACGTTTGAGGAAATTAGATTATTGTAGCATGACTATTTTGAAAAAAACAAAAAAATGATAAAAAATATTTTTACTCTCTGGTTTGTATTACATCTTAATATTCATAGATGTTTCCAGAAGTAGCAGTTAAATGAAGATAATCTATGTGCGAACATATTCTATAAGTTTCATCTCACTAGGTGCAGTAGTTTTATAATATTCACTTTTTAGTGCGGACACGTCAATAAATGGAATGTGGAACGCCTATTCTTTAGATGCAATTATTACATTAGACTTGCAACTATCGATACTGCATTTCATAAACAATCAAATATCATTATTACCATCAATTAAATATTCTTCATTACTATCACAAGTTATAATTTGATCTAACAGTACTCAAGATTACACTGTAAACATCGTCGGAAACATTAACGTTTAAAAAAAAGTCTCGACTTGAACACAATAGTACACTGCTTTTCCTCTTTCAAATCTTTGTTAAATGGAGATAGTAATGTACCTACATATATGTACTTTCCGTTTCTGAAGATTTTATTAACTTCAGTAAAGAAGTTCTGAAGATACATTCGTTTCCGTGAACAGACATCCAAAAGCCGATATATCGGTTCTGCGACATCATGAACATTACTCTGAACCGATATATCGGCTCTGCAGTCCCGATGGGTTAAGATGTAATACAAACCAGAGAGTAAAAATATTGTTTATGATTTTTTGTTTTTTAAAATAGTCATGCTACAATAATCTAATTTTCTCAAACATATATCACCTGATGTAAAATATTATTATATTAATGTATTCCACATCCAATTAGCAACAATTTAATATATAATATGTCATACTTTAGAGAAACAGTACTAGAGTTATAAAGGTTTAAACTAATTGACATTGAATGTTAAATTTGAATTGCAAAATAAATGCGTCCAGAGGTCAAAATAATACAGAGCGAAAGGGTTAAGGGGTTTGGAGTTACCCATTGTACAAGTAAAACTGGATTCCTAAGGGACAAAGTGAGAAATGTATTTAACCAGCGAACCACCAGTATGCATACCCTATGACATTTGTTGGGATAGACTGAGCACCTATGTGTCTGTCCGGAGTTCAATGACGTTGGTACAGTAACCAATAGCAAATAACATTGTTTACATCTTGTATGTTTTGACTCTAACTTTTCAATTTAGTATGGATTTAAAATATATTTCATGTTTCCACATGGGTCAAAAATATTTTATTTGCTTTCTTAAATCTCACAGATACATACTTAAACACAGGAGATATATCTATATTTTGTTTCTTTCTTTGAACTTAGTAAGACTATTTGGTTCAATCTACATTTCTGATTTTGTTTTCAACAAATTACTGTTCTATATGTTAACAGTTTAATTTTAACACTTCAATGAAATTAAAACAATTGAGATTTTAAAGCAAATAACTGAAAATTATTTCTTGTTTTTATTTCAGGCTGCAGTTTCTACCACTCGAATTGTAACATTTTTGCGACACCCAGACCTGAGTCCAGATGCCCGAATAACAGATCCTAAATTAGGTATACTTGATTGTCTTACTCAAGTTCAGTTCTCATATTTTCTTAAGTGATGATATATCACCCGAGTAGTGCCGGATCCCAAAGGAAGCAAAGAATAGTACCACTGTGACCTACAAGGTCGCAGTGGTAAGAGCGATGATGTAGGACCTAGGGAAGCCACCCTAGTAAATAAAAAGCATTACAGAAATCGGATATGCTGGCCTACTTGTAGGCGTATAACTGGCACAACGTACAATCACTCTTAGGCTCAGATCACATACAAATCACACAGAGTGGTTAACAAATGGTCGATATGGAGCGTTCGAAGAAGAAAAAGATATTTTCCTAAGTGATCATATATCTCCATCATCAAGGTGAGTATCCTTTATAGGACTTTGCTCTCTTTGCAGCGCATCTGAAATTCACTGTCTCTAGCCAGTTCACCCACTTCGTCGATGGTCATATTCATAGTAATATCTTGTAGCCATCTTCTTCTTGGTCTGTCTCTGCTTCCTGGGACCCTGCCCTTTAATATTGTTCTTTCCAGGCCATCGTGAAGCTTGATGTGACCAAAGTATGTAATTTTTCTGTATAGTATGTTGTTTATCAGCCAATTCTCTTTAACATTTAGTTCTTTCAGGACATCAGTGTTCTTTCTTTTTCTGTCCATGGTATTTGTAGGATCTTTCTGTAGCATTTAGTTTTGGAAGACTGGATTTTCATTCTTGTTTTTTGTCTAATAGTGCATGCGAAAATTACTAAAAGTAAAATGTAGTGATTTCATTTTGAACAACACAGTGAGATGTCAAAATCGACAAGTTCTTATGTGGTCACCAGTTGGGAAAAGAAAACGTGGAAGACCTAAGACCACTCTTTGAAGAACATTCCTACAAGAAAGTAAACTATTGGGATGTAAAAACCATACAAGATCTCCAACTGCTAGCATCAAACCGCATCACATGGAGATCTAAAACCCCTGCCCTATGTGCTGCCTTTTGCAAGAAAGGAACAAACTAACTAACTAACTAACTAACTAACTAACTAACTAACTAACTAACTAACTAACTAAGTCCATGATTCTCCACAATTTATTAATCTCACTTCTACTGTAATAATTGTCAAGTATATTCTTTATTTTGCTCATGTTTTTTTCCAGTTAACTGGTTCCTATTACAATAATGTATTCAAACTTATTTCATAACCAACTCTGTAAAGGTTTACTCCAACTTACTAATATTTCATTCTTTCTTTTCTTCTTCTTCGAACGCTCTATATCGACCACTTTTTAACCACTCTTTGTGATGTGTATGTGATAGGAGCCTAAGAGCGATTGCATGTTGTGCCAGTTATACGCCTACAAGTAGGCCAGCTCATCCAATTTCTCGATGCTTTTATTTACTAAGGTAGCTTCCCTAGACCTCAGTCGCCTCTTACAACATGCCTTGTAGGTCGCAGTGATACTGTTCTTTGCTTCCCTTGCGGACACCGGCACCACAAGGGGGATATTTCATTCAAATAAACTTCCATAGTACATATCTCTCTTGTGCATCATTAACAAACTGTGCATGATGGGAGCAGTAGCCATATTTGGCTTCTCACAGTTTGTAAAATAAACAGCCATATAGCCTTAGGATGATATCCTGTGCTTGACATGTAAACACAAGTTTGAGCTCATAAAATAGAGGGACTTTGAAAATGCATGTAGTCTTCAGTCTAGGATACTACTGTATCTACATGATTTTATGTTACCTCATCTAATTAATATACTATTTTTGTTGTGTGTTTAACTCTATATGTCCAGTTGACGCTCCCAGCGTAGAAAACAGTTCTCTCATTATGCCAAAACACGCTGCCAACGGTTAATTTGAGTCCATGCACGTTTGTTTTACTGTTCAGCTACTATACGTCCGACACTGTTTTTGTTTACAAATTCAAAGGGCAGATAACTCCCATTTCATTCATATACTATACAGCATGGTAGAATTTAGTTTCAAATTGTTAGTAAATAGTTTTATTCGCAAATATATCTTTCCTGTTGTGAAAAAAGTGAACTTTCGTGTCAAAAGTTTAGTTATAAGATGTTGTTTCGTCCTCCACGTCGATAAAGTGCCGAACAAGACATGGATTTGTTCCAAAGTTCAAATAAACACACACAGGGTTTCATGTTTATGATTTCACCGACAATGATGGAGAATTCAGCAATGGCTAAGTATTAATTCAAGTTTGAAAGTCGTAGTAGTTACTCTGAACATGAAATACAACAATAATTTACTAAATAAATACTGATTTACATATATATCTATTTATTATCAGATTGTTCAGAATTTAATTCTGCATATTTTAATGTCAACAGTATAAATCTAGCTTACATAGAACTAAAGTTATAGGCATATTTCCAAGATTATTCCATTTTGAAAAATGTTGCTAGAAATGTGTTCTGGCAGAGTGTGATTACTCATTAAAATTTTCGTGGACATAAAGAGTTAAATATAAATAATATACTATTTTTGTTGTGTGTTTAAATATAAATAATATACTGTTTTTGCTATGTGTTTAAATATAAATAATATACAATTTTTGTTGTGTGTTTAAATATAAATAATATACTGTTTTTGCTATGTGTTTGAATATAAATAATGTACTATTTTTGCTATGTGTTTAAATATAAATAATATACTATTTTTGTTGTGTGTTTAAATAAAAATAATATACTATTTTTGCTATGTGTTTAAATATAAATAATATACTATTTTTGTTGTGTGTTTAAATAAAAATAATATACTATTTTTGTTGTGTGTTTGAATATAAATAATATACTATTTTTGCTATGTGTTTAAATATAAATAATATACTGTTTTTACTATGTGTATAAATATAAATAATATACTGTTTTTGCTATGTGTTTGAATATAAATAATATACTATTTTTGTTGTGTGTTTGAATATAAATAATATACTGTTTTTGCTATGTGTTTAAATATAAATAATATATGGCAGGAGAGGGGAAGAAGCTTGTTGAAGACCTGTGCTCCATTGGGATTTGAAAGGTGAAGAAGAAATATGTTCATCTTTATTTTGGAACTATATATCTTCATTGGTTGTGGAGGAATCTCTCCTCCTTATATAGACTGCTGAGCATGGGAACTGATTGCAGAAGATAAAGAATACTTCTTCTTCTTCACCTTTCAACTCCCAGCGTAGAGCACAGGTCTTCAACAAACTTCTTCCAGCTCTTCCTCTCTTTTGCCATCCCTTCCAACTCTTTCCATGTTTTGCCTATCCTTTTAATATAAGCCTCCAGCTCTCTTCTCCAGGTCTGTCTAGGCCTTCCCTTACTCCTCTTTCCCTGCGGATTCCAAAACAGTGCCTGTTTTGCAATGCTTCGATCAGTCTTCTCAATGTATGTCCTATCCATCGCCAGTGTCTCTTCTGAGCTCTTTCTCCACGGGTACCTGCTTAGTTCTTTCTCTGAGTTCCTCGTTCGTAATTTTGTCATACCATCTCAGTCCCTCTATTCTACGTAAACATCCATTTACAAAGGTCTGCAGTTTTCTGAATGGTTTCTTTTGTTGTCTTCCATGTTTCCAAGCCTTACCACAGCACTGACTTCACATTTGATTGAAAGATTCTCAGCTTTGTGTTTGTTTTGATCTCTTTTGACTTCCATAGTTTACTTAATGCAATAAAGTTTCCCTTGCTTTTTGTATTCTTATAATGTCCGAGTGCTATGATGATAGTCCTCATATAACTGATAACTGATTCTTATCTTGACATCTTTGTTTGTTCTTCCTTCTGTGTCTATGTTGCTACCAAGGTATGTGTATGATTCTACATCTTGTAGAGCTGTTTCCTCCAACATAATCTGGTCTACATTTACTGCATTTATTCTCATGACTTTGGTCTTTTCCTGTGTATTTTCAAACCTAGTTGCTGAGACTTATTATTTAGGGTATTCATTTTATCTTTAGTCTATGTGTGGTTGTGGAACAGCAGTGCCAGATCGTCTGCAAAATCCCGGTCATCCAGTTGTTTCATAAGTGTCCTTTGTATTCCCCATCTGTTATCTGTTGATGTTGATTTCATGATCCAATCTATGGCCGGCAAGAACAGGAATGGTGATAACAGGCATCACTGTCTCATCCCCATTCCTATCTCAAAGGATTCCGTCAATTGGCCCTCATGTATGACTTTGCATTTCATTCCTTCATACGTTTCCTTTATTAGGTTTGCAATCTTGGGTGGACCTCCATAGTGTTTTAATAGTTTCCACAATGACTCTCTATCTGGGCTATCAAGCGTCTTTTCATAGTCCACAAAACCTATGTATAGTGATGAGTTCCACTCTAAGCTTTTCATAGTCCACAAAACCTATGTATAGTGATGAGTTCCACTCTATCGTCACTGTTTATGTATTTTGTAAAACTGTAGTACTTTGTTTTACGTGTTTACCTATAATGTACAGTGTAGCTATCTGGTCTGTGCAGGATCTATTCTTGCGAAACCCTTCCTGTTCTTCTTTCAGTTGTTTATTTATTGCCTCTTTAAGTCTATCGAGAATAATCCTGTTTAGTATTTTGCCTGGCACTGAAATCGGAACAAAACAAAATTAAAACTCAGCAAAATAGTAGTCTTTTGAGAGACGCGTGGTCCAGGCAGATAAGAGATATTTACACTCCAGTGTTTCCTTGTACAGAATCAGTTAATGTCTAATGTTTTTATCTAAATAATATTCTGTTTGCTATTTGTTTTTCTTCTAGTTATACATTTGAGACTACTTCACTTAAAAATTATACATTCAATATTGTTTCAACATTAATTGACATGTTTCCAGATGCTGCAATCAAAATAGAGAATGGAACTTTCAGCTGGGGTGAAGAAATTCCTCAACCATCTCTAAAGAAGTAAGTTTTGTGCCATTAAAATTGTTAAAATTTTTAAGTGTTCATTATCAACTGCTGACTATTATTTTATTCTTATTATTGTGATGGAACAATGGTTGCCCATGCAAACGATGGCTCTCAGAAATATTAGAGGTGATAAAAACACTATATACAAGGGAGGCATACTTGAGATCACTTGCTAGAACTCTTCACATACCCTGAAATAATAATAATAAAAATAATAATAAATTCCTCTCATACCGTTAACTTACATAGGGCGTGCAAGTAATTTCTCCATACCGCTCTATCCTGGACAACTCGCTCAATCTCATCTACGAAGCTGAGATCGATATTTCTTGCCTCTCTCAGCAAAGTTCGTCTCAGGGTCTCTTTAGGTCGACCTCTCTTTCTTGAACCCTTTGCATCCCACTTCAATGCCTGCTTTGATATTTGTTGATCATTTCTCCTCAAGGTGTGCCCAACATATCTCCATCTTCTCTTTCTTATAATAGTTGTCACTAGTGGTTGACCAGACATGTCTCTGATTTCATCACTTCTCCTGAATTCGTTCCATTTTATATTCATTATTTTTCGCAGACATATATTTTCAAATGCATTCAACTTGCTTTCTATATCTTTAGTCATTTTCCAACTCTGCTAGCATATGTTAGGATTGATACAACATTTGAATTGAAAATTTGTAATTTAGTTTTAATACTATATAACTTGCAGTTCCATATTTTATTTAGACTTTTAAAAACTGATGTTGCTTTGCCAATTCGTATCAGAATTTCTTTTTTAACATTTCCTGTGCAATCAAATTGCTACCTAAATAGGTGAACTGCTCTGTTATTTTTATCATTTTAGATTCCAGGGTGATATCTGTGTTACTTGTCATAGGTGTCTTCATTATATTTGTTTTTCATAGCTTATCTGTAGTCCAACTTTTGATGCTATAGATGACAAGTTGTCTGTTTTTCTTTGCATATCTTGGTTGTTTCTACTTAACAAGGCAATATCATCTGCAAAATCCAAATCTTCTAGTTGACTATTTTCTACCCAATCGATGCCAGTTTCGCCCCTGCAACATTTTCGCATCACCCAGTCAATGGCCACTCCAAACAATAGCGGAGATAGAACACAGCCTTGCTTTACTCCGGTTTCAACCATAAACCAGTCGCTGTGTCCACCATCAGTGCGAACTGCACACTGTGAACCATCATAGAGGCTCTTAATAATGTTTATTATTTTGTCTGGTATTCCATAGCATCTCAGAATATTCCACAGAGAGATTCTGTGTAGACTATCAAAGGCTTTTTTAAATCGATGAAATTTAGTATGAGTGGTTGTTGCTTCTCAATATGTTCCTCCAAAATTAGTCGTAGGGTAATTATTTGGTCTAAGCAGCTTCTCCCAGGTCTAAAACCAGCTTGTTCTTCTCTCAGGGTTGTGTCCACTGCTCCTTTGATTCTATTAAGAATGATTTTGCAGAAAGTCTTGGTCATAGGGTGATCCCTCTCCAGTTGTTGCAATCTTTGAGATCACTTTTTGGGGATCTTAACAATTATTCCTTCTTCCATTGATCTGGGACAGTTTCTTCTTCCCATACTTTATTAAATAGTTCTTGCACCTGGCTAATAGTTGTATCATCAGCCGCTTTGAGCATTTCTGCAGTAATGTTGTCATCACCCGCTGCCTTATTGTTTATCAAGGAATTGATTGCCTCCTTGACCTCAGCTACACTTATCATTTCTTCGTTAATTGGTAGGAGCTGTTTCTTGCCTCTTCGTCAAACTTGAGTAGTACTGGTGGATCAGGTCTATTTAATATTTCTTCAAAATGTTCTGCCCATCTTTTCTTCTGCTCGGTATCTGATGTTAGAACTTTACCATCTTTGCTCTTGATTGGGCCACCCTTTGAAACAAATGTTCCAGTAAGTTGTTTTAGTGTGTTGTATAGCATTTTACCGTTTCCAGTCTTAGCTGCCTTTTCCCTTCTTCAGCCAGTCGATTGACATATGCTCTTTTATCTCTTCTAGCTGCTCTTTTCACTCTCTTGTCTTTTTGTCTATATTCCTCTTTAGCTTGGATTTCATCTGTTGCATCCTTAGTATTAAATATTGCTAGTTTCATCTTTCTTCTTTCTTGAATACATTTCCAGGTGTCATCGCTTATCCAGGGTTTTCTGTCTTTCGTCTTTAATCCTGCGCTACTATTTGCTGCCCCCAATAGTGTGTCCTTTATCTTAGTCCATTTGTCTTCAATGTTCTGTTCATTTTCACCATTGAGTAACTCGAACCTATTCTTAAGTTCGAGCTGATATTCCTCTTTTACCTCATTATTTTGTAGTCTTTGACTGTCTATTCGCAGTATTTCTTTTTTAGTATGGTGAATTTTCAATTTCAGTACTGAAATTAAGAATAGATAAATAGAATGATAGATAATGAAATTTGACTACGCAAAATCTATATCTGCCCTTCAAGCTCTGGAAGATGTGGACATCTTAAATCTAAACTTTCCTAACTAGCCAAGATATTAAACAGTTTATTACATTCAATGTCTGCTCTTCAAGATCTAGAAGATGGTGGTATGACTGCTCCAGCGTGATATTGAACCAATACTTATGTATGGCAACAAATCATGGACAATGAACATGCAATCAATAAATTCATTAGAAGACACAGATGTGGTTTTACAGAAGAATGCTGAAAATTCCATGGATAGTGAAGAAGACAAATGATAGGGCTTTAAATTAGGCCAGCGCACAAAGAAACCTTATCAAAAGAATATGAATCAGACAATCAAGGTTCTTTGGGCATATAATGCGAACAGAAGGCTTAGAACATTTGGGGACGAAAGGTAAAATTCAGTGATGGAGAAATTTTGGAAAACAGAGGGAAGATGTTGGACGTTCTGACATCATGTTTCGACACATGATCGAGGTCAGAACTGATTAACTGCACCAACGAGGGGAGTTATGGAGAAACATGATCGGCTATGCCGGCAGCCATGGCACTTGATTGATTAATCGCTGAATAATGACTTTGATCTTTAAATTGAAATTAACGTTGTGAGTCATAGCAGTATGCTACTGGGGAGTTATAGGTACATTTAAATTTATTGTATTAATATGCTTCGTAATTATAGGCATGCCTTAGCTGGTAGAGTAGTAGCTTCTGGGTTTAACTGTACAAATATTGAATCCAGCTAGGAAAGGGGAGTTAAAGAAGTGAAGACAGAATTCAGAGCTACCGTAGAAACTATAAAGCATGTACCCTGCTATCAGCACTTTCTAGAAAAAATAATTTTTAGTGAACTGGTGGGTTAGGGTTGACAACACAAACCAGAAAAAGTATCATTGTTACAGAAACTGCAACTAAAGCTGAAACCACAAATAGCCAGACTAACAAAAGTGTACTTGACATTGAGTCTTATATAGGAGTCTAGTGGGCAGACTGAAGAAAATTGGTCACTATAGAGAATGGCAGTTACAGCCCTAGGTTCCACTGGAAACAGGAAGATTAGTAGTAGCTGTAGCAGTTTGTAACAACCTTGTCTTTAATTGTGTTGAACAGATAACTAGAATCTTGATATTTCTGTGTTTATTCTGTTTGTTCATTAGCATCAATCTAAACATCAAACCAGGCGCATTAGTAGCAGTAGTTGGCACTGTGGGTTGTGGCAAGTCTTCTCTGCTGTCTGCCATCATGGGAGAGATGACCAAACTGAAAGGAACAGTCTCAGTCAAGGTTTGAAATAGGATATCTAGTTATTCATTGTTAAATGTTGTTATTGGTTAAGGAATTTCTGTCATAGCTCCTTGGGTAGACCCATATGTGCTGAGTCATTTCCATCAGATACTGAGGGTATGGATAATGCATACTGATAGTTCCTTTGACTCACTGGTTAACTCTTTCCATGATTTTCGCAGCACACTGCACCACAGCGGAAGTCCGTTAAGGGTCATTAGCCGTACACTGCACCATAGAGTAACTTTCCTTATAAAAAGTATTTCTAGTTTTACTTCTACTACTTTTTAACTTTGTTATTCTATTATTTTGTCCAGTTTTCTTCAATTTTATATAATAATATATATATGTTTATTTATTGACGAGTAGTTGGAATTAAAAAAAAAATATAGGTTTTTTTTACCTTCCTTGAATTAACTGTTTAAAAATTGAGGAAATAACTCAGCGTGGAAAGAGTTAAATACACTCCTCACTCTGCCCTTCAGACATATAGTTCTTCTTGTACAACATGTAATTCTAAATTCATTAAATCGTTGACTTGATCCAGTTTCAATTGTAGTTTCATCCAACAAGGCGGCTGTTGAGAAACCAAAGTACTGATTCCACCCACTATCAATCTTGAACTCTCAGACGATTGATACTATTGATGCAAGCCTGTCTGTTCTCATATTGCCACTCTAATCTGTGGGAAATCTCAATGTAATTTTTATAAAAGTGAAATGGTGCAGTAAGCAACTTCGTTTTTCTTCTTCTTCGAACGCTCCAAATTGACCACCTGTTAACCACTCTTTGTGATTTCTATGTGATCTGAGCCTAAGAGCGATTGCACGTTGTGCCAGTTAAAATCCTACAAGTAGGCCAGTAAATCTCTGCTACGCTTTTTGTTTACTAGTGTACCTTCCCTAGGTCCCTACCTCAGTCGCCTCTCACAACATGCCTTGTAGGTCACAGTGTTACTATTCGTTGCTCCCCTTGAGAGGCCCGGCAATACACAGGCGGTAAACAACTGATATTGATTAGTCATCTAGTAGTTTGTCATGTGCAGAACTTTGTAACAATTGTCATATGCAGAACTTTGCAACCATGGCAGTCCATCTGAATTTATATCATACATCAGGTCTCTGTTGCTGTCATGTTCATCTATCACATCTTACATCCATCTCCACTTTGCTCTTCTTCTTCTTCACTTTCCCAGAATATCTATAATTATCTTCTCCAAACATCTCTTTATGTGTCTAAAATACTTCAGTTTTTAAATGTTGACTAGAAAGAAGAAAATACAGAGCAGACATCATAGATGGCATTACTAGATGGCAGGGAAAACATAGAAATATGGAATGCTAGAAAGACAAAGAGTTGTAGATAAAATTGATGGATAAAGATTTTAGACATGACATATTATGATCTGACAAAATCTCTTTTTCAGAGTAACATGGCATATGTACCACAGGAAGCTTGGATACAAAACAAAACCATGCGAGAGAACATACTCTTTGGAACAGACTTGAAGTCTTCTACATATGATCGAGTGATAGATGCTTGTGCCCTGCGAGCTGATTTAGATATCCTACCTGGTGGTGATCTCACAGAAATTGGAGAAAAGGTATTGTCTTGTTTGTCATATCTTTCTCTCTCTCGAACGTTCTAGGTTAGTTTTTATCATTCTTATTGGCCGCGTGCCCAGCGTGTTCGTAGCGCATTGGACTACGGGTGACTAGTCCTCTGTAACTGCAGGTTCAACTCCACGGACTGGCAGAAAAGCTACAGGTTCCCCAGATTTATGGTGTTCGTGGCACCGAGCCGAAGGGTTACGATGTCTATGACACCGAACTGAAGAGCTTTCAGTTCAAGTGCTTCTGGATCGGGGGAAAAAAAAAAAAAATTCATTCTTATTGTGATGTATAAACAGCCAAACATCAGAATGTAATGTACTACACCAACCTTCAGCACCTATTTGAGCACAGTTGCTTATCCTTCGGTGGGGTGTTCGATTTCAGCCAGCTATTGTGTGCGGTTCGCTCTCCGCTAGCCTTTGACTGCCCCAGCCATAACCCACAAGGCAGTGGGTTGCTATTTTCTTTCAGGACAGCGACCCTTAGACGGCCTGCCCTCCCGGACTTATGAACGCCATCTGCCCAGCAAAACCGGTCGTTTTAATGAACACCTTGATTTGCCGCCCGTTCAGGTTTGTTTGCGGTTTGCTCCGCTAGCCTTTGATTGTCCCCAATCAAAACTACAAGGCAGCAGTAGTTCCCTGCGAGCGGAAACACACACTGGCTTCACCTCTGCTGCGCTTTCCAGTTGCTCTGTGCATTTGGGTGGGACGCACACCCTGTTTGCCGCCACCGCGCTTGCGCTGGTTTTGCCTCTGCTGGGCTTTTCAGTTATGCTCATGTGGGTGGGACGCACACCCTCTTGCCTGCCATGCTCGCTGCTGCAGTGCTTACTTCGCTTTCCACGCTTGCCGTGCCGGCCTGCTCCTCGATGAGGCCCACTATAATGGCTTTGCCAGCGTACGTGCTAGCTCTGCCCTGATGCCCTGTCACCATTGACTGTTTCTGTGCTCATATTTTTTGTGCCTTCCGTGTCGTGCACACATTTGCCTTGGCTGTCACCATCTGTGACTCAACCCGGTCCCCCACCCACGTCATAGGGTCACGAGTCTCGCCCACTGTGGTGCCACCCTTGCAACGTCCGTATGTGTGCTCACTCTGTCCTGGTGCCTACCTCACCATTTCCGTAAATTCCCACTGGGTTGTCCGACTTTAAAGGAGCAAAATCCGAGTTACGCCCCATGATGCCCACATGCAACTCAACTCGGCACCCAACATGCTCATCGGCTCTAGAGAGGCGGATCAAGAGAGAGCATGCACAGGCTCCTAATTTTGCCACACGCGGGTCAACGTCCCTTCGATGGTTTTGACTTTTGACCTATGTGGACCAACGTGCAGCCCAACTCATCACCCAGCATCCTCATTGGCTCAAGAGTAGTGCCTCAAGAGAGAGAATGTGCGGGCGGGCTCCGAATTTCGCAGCACGCGGGTCGACATCCCTTCGATGGTTTTGATTGTGTCTCTCTGTGATGGGGGCTAGACATTTGACCTATGTGGACCATCGTGCGGGCAGATAGGTGGAACTCATCACCCTGCATACTCATCGGCTCAAGAGAAGTGCATCAAGAGAGAGGATGCGCGGGCTCAGAGTTCCGCCCCGCAAGGATCCACATGTACCGTCCTAGCTTTTCCCATCGTCCGGGAAAGGCGAGCATTAATAGTGACTCTGGGAGTTCGCTCGTCTGTGTTGCCGGCGGATCCCATCAAGCATGACTACCTTTGCATCTCTACTTGCCCCAGAGTAGCTCTCCCACGGCACCTGCCCTCTTAGCCAGACCGGAACTACCGTCTGTTATCAGGGTCACCACTTGGAGGTGAGAGCAGGGGATTAGAGCCACCTTCCTAATCCTGGCGCGCCGCTTCCTTGCGCCTTTGACCCCCAATTTTTTTCTTGTATACATCATTCTCTCCTTCTCCCTCTGAATCCTCTTCCTATCTTCAGTTACTACCTGTCTACCATCTTGATATCATAACATTGCAGTAGAAAGTGAACATACTTATTCTATCTTCTGTTACTACCAGTCTACCATCTTGATATCATGACATTGCAGTAGAAAGTGAACATACTTATTCTATCTTCAGTTACTACCTGTCTACCATCTTGATATCATGACATTGCAGTAGAAAGTGAACATACTTATTCTATCTTCAGTTACTACCTGTCTACCATCTTGATATCATAACATTGCAGTAAGAAGTGAACAATCAGATATCAGGCACTGCTTTCATGTATTGTCCTTTTGACGACATTGTGTTGCTTTATTTGCAGGGTATCAACATATCAGGTGGTCAGAAGCAGCGTGTGTCCCTAGCAAGAGCTGTGTACAGTCAGTCTGATATCTATCTGTTAGACGATCCACTCAGTGCAGTTGACAGTCATGTTGGGAAACACATATTTCAAAATGTTATTGGTAACAAAGGGGTCCTCAAAGGTAAGGTAAGTGAACAAACACATATTTGTTTGTAGATAGATCATATACAAGTTATCACATTTTTCTACTGATTGTTTCAAAAGCAGGTTGTCATAGTCTTCTTTGGCGACCTCTGGTCATGTGCTTAATCCACTGTAGACAACAATCTGTGTAGTCAGCATGAGGTCTGTCAGATTTTCCCAAAGCTTAGTTTTCAGGTTGACTAAGTGCAGCCACATGCTGTTTTTCAGCTCGACAAGGAGAGGACAATCTTGCAGAATATGCTCTGGTGTCTGTGCTGTCTTTTGACACTGACAGAGAGCTGTTTCACTTATTGCTGGTCTACATAAGTGTATGTTGAAGCTGCAGTGTCTGGCACATAGGTTATTGGTTACTCAACTGATATCATTGAACTCTGGGCGGATACATAGTTGCTCAGTTCCTCCCCCGACAGATGTCGATGGGTATGGATAGGTTCCGGTGGTTCGCTAGTTAAATACACTCCTCACTTTGCCCCTCAGGCATCTAATTCTACTTGTACAATGGGTAACTACAAACTCCTTAACCCTTTGAACCCTGGCCACCTGTACTTTAAAATCTATTCCCGGAGCTCCTGGGCAAAAACAGTACACATCATAGTTATATTAAAACACAATAATTTAGCACTCTTAGTTAGTTAGTTAGTTTCTTCCTTTCGTGCCAAAGGCGGCACATAGGGCAGAGGTTTTAGATCTCCATGTGATGCGGTTCTTTGTTAGCAGTTGGAGATCTTGTATGGTTTTCCATCCCAATAGTTTACTTTCTTGTTGGATGGTTCTTCGAAGATTGGTCTTTGGTCTTCCACGTTTTCTTTTCCCAACTGGTGACCAGATAAGGACTTGTCGATTTAGTCTCTTTTCGTCTGATCTAAGAACATGACCTAAATATTTCCACATTCGTTCCTTATAATATTTGATACGGGTTGTTGGTGTGTTCTATCTCTCACTGTGTTGTTAGAAATGAAATCACTCCATTTGACTTTTAATAATTTTCGGAGACATTTATTCTCAAAGCTGTCAGTTTCTTATCAATTTTCTTTGTTGATTTCCAACTTTCACAACCGTAGGTCAGTACACGAATCACACATGACCTAAATAATTTAACTTTTGTGCATATACTAAGGTCTTGAGATTAGCACTCTTAAGTGCTCTATAATTTGTTATTGATTTACCCCATCATCTCCGTTTTTCCTGCTTATTATATATTTGAAGAATACTAAACTTAAAAATGTATTTGATTTAATATGTGGGCACGGCTGCGAATACCCCCGTATATGAAGATATGGTGATTAAGTACTTAACGAATTCTCTTATCAGTACAATAAAATCGCACAACAGTGGCAGCCATCTCGTAAAACGATGTGGAACACATGGGTTGTGTTTTACGTCTCATTTGTACACAATTTATTTTCAAATATCGAAAAATAATGAAAAAATATGCTCAGATCAATATATCGGGAGCTCGGGGTATGGAGCGCTTACATTCAATCCCAAAATATCGGGAGCCTGGGTTCTAAGGGTTAAAGTGCTGGATTGATTCAACAACATCTATTTTAGTGTCTTCATCCAACAGGCAATCAAAAAGAGTCCAAAGAATATTCCACCTTATCCATCCTCAACTCCCTGACAATCAATGCTGCTGTTGCGGGTCTGTCCACTATCTCATTGCTGCAAAGATCCACATGCCCAGGACAGTAGATCTATGTAAGCCTCTGGAGGTTTGAAATTTCAATAAAGACAACATCCCGTAATACTGAAACCTGCCATTTTGGATCTTCCAAAGCATCGACTGAGAGACAGATAGAACAACAGCCCCAGTAAACAAGAGTTCCAGAGAGCCAATGGAGGGCAAAAGTAATGGCTTCAACTTCCATCTTCATACTGAAAGTAGTTGTCCTGTATGTTCCACTTTGATCTGCAACCACCCTACCATGAGTGCTAGTCAAGAAACCCCAGCCTCTGACATCTCACTGCGATGCACAGACACGTCGGTTTAAATATCATCATCACTTGCATTATTTTCTATCAATTGCTTAATTGCGAGTTCAGCCTTCATGTTGCCCCAATCTCTAGATTCTCTTCCAAGAGTAAAGATAACTTTGCGGTAGTTGACTATGCTACCTTCTATTGGGAGTCATTCTTCCCATTTTGGTAAGGTTGCAACTGTGGTCACCTGGATAAATGTTCTCTCAACTTGGGCAATCCACGACATGCCACGCTTGATTCTGGTGCCCTTAACATCATTAGTGTTCTTGTGCAGTGGATGTCTCTTATCCACAGTGAACCGCATATATGCTTTATCTTGGGCAATAGCATGTCGGGAACGTGGTGACAGAAAGTGAAGAATATATCTCATCCTCGCAATGGAGTATCTCTCTTGCAGCCAAAGACTATATGGATGCCTTCTGAATACCTTCAAGTCGTTCATACTTGGATTTTGATATCGTGAGGATGCGGTCCATAATCTAAAATGGACATAACCAATTGATGAAACAGGACATGCTCAAATTTGTGACTACATTAACCTTGAACGCAGCAAGACCATGCTTGCAACATAGTATTATTTGGTCAACATGATATTTGAAAGATGGACTACAATCAAAGGTTATTCTAAGATAGCACAACCTCCCACAGCACTTGATGGTCTGTTTTCGGGTTGGGTAGCACTGACTATGTAATTTTTTAGATCACCATAGCATACACACTTTTTCAGAATTGATCTGAGAGCAAGAATCTCTACACCAACACAAGATGGTATGCAATGTTTCCCGAATGTCTTCAATCATCTATCATCTGTCTGATCCAGTCCTATATATATTAAGATGTCATCTACAAAAGTCAATGTTTGATTTAACCTGGCTTGTTGAATTTTGGCAACATTTGCTGTGTAAATATTAAACAACATAGGTGATAGAGGAGAGCTCTGCGGTAATCCCAGGCATATACATGCAGGATCTGATGTCCATATTCCTAAATGTAGTGCAACAGTTCTCTTCAGCAAAGAAGCATGCATCCATTTCACCAGCCAAGGATTAACCCCATATTGTATAAAGAAAGTATCATGATATAAAAGTCCATTTTGTTAAAAGCATTCTTTAACTCTTTCCACGCTTTAAGCCGCACACTGCGCCATGGCGGAAGTCCGTTGCACGCTTTAAGCCGCACACTGCGCCATAGAGTTGCTTCCTTATAAGAAGTCTTTCTAGTTTTACTTCTTCTGTTTTACTTATAGTACTTTTAACCTTGTTATTCTGTTAGGTTGTCCAGTTTACTTCAATTTAGTATATAATAATATATATATGTTTATTTATTGATAAGTAGTTGGGATCGTAATTTTTTTTTTTTTTTTTTTACTTTCCTTGAATTAACTGCTTACAAATTGAGGAAATAAATGGGCGTGGAAAGAGTTAAGTCTGACAAAATAAAAAATAATGACATGTAAAACATACATGACAAAGATATTTTTATTAACGGAGAGAAAATAGAAAATGTGAACAGTTTTGAATATCTCGTTTCACTGCTAATAACAGATGGAAATGGAATGAAGGAAATTAAAAGAAGAACAAACTTGACTTTACACAAAATTAAACAACTAAAAACAGTATGCAATTGAACTGATAGGAAAACAAAGATCAGAATACTAAGAGCATGCATATTCCCAGTGGCAACATATGGTTGTGAAGCATGGACATTTAACATGGCAGTGAAAAAACATATATATGCTTTTGAATATAAGTGTTACTGAAGAGTCTTCCAAATATCATGGATATAGAAGAGAACAAATAGATCTATTCAGAAATAACTCAAAATCAAAGAAAACTGGTGGATGCTATTAATAAGAATGAGAAAATTAAAGTATTTTGGACATATAAAGAGACGCAAAGGGCTGGAGAAGTCCACCATAGAAGGAGGCATCCCGACAAAGAGAAGAGGAAGACCACAGAGAAGATGGATTCAGATGTAACTGGTGGTTTGAACATGGCTGCTGCAGAGGCAGGATGTCTGGTCTATGAGAGAGAGAAATTCTGAAGGACTGTTATAAATGGTATAAAACAACTGCGAAGAAGATGACAAAAGAGAGTGGGGGGCAAGGACACAGCCTTGTTTGACGACTCTAAACTTTGAAGCTATCAAATTCTGCCATCAAACTGTATGCTGGCTTTCATGCCCTCATGTAAGGAGCAGTTTTGTTGGGCGGACAATATGTTTCACTATTTGATAAAGTCTTGGTCTGCTGATCATGTCAAATCACTTTTACAGATCGATGAAAACAATGAATAATGACTTTCTCAGCTCTCTACATCTTTCTTGTAGTTGTCGAAATATTGAGTAGTGTCATCTGAAAGCTGCACCTACTGAGAACTTTTTCTGTTGTTTCACTTTTTATGTTACCTTGCATTGTGTAACATTATATTTCTTTCATAGAAAATATTGTTGGCTGTATAATGCAACCACCACACAGAAGGATCATGATGTCTACTTTAGTCTCTCCTATCAGCAAATATTTTGGTTCTCGTCCCTTGTGGATACTTAGGTTACATTTCAGTGATCACAGATATCAATGTATGTGAGGCAGAGTTTTAAGTCCTAGTTCTGAGAAGAAAGATCAAATGTAGTTTGTGTGTTCACTTTGAGCATTTAAAAGAACTATCTTCTTCTTCTTCTTCTCTTTCACCATTTACTTCTTTATAGAAATGTTGCGACACAGAAGGCCCAAATCTGTCTTTCAGTACACACCATGTCACTCTGATCATGAAAACCCATTACGTATACTACTGCAGACTGCCAGAAAGAAGACTGCTAGGACTGCTTTCCTGCAACCACCTTGGAATGAAAATGTTGAAAAACATGGCTGGCAAAAGAGGCTGCTACAAAGTCATGGCAGAGAGCCCGAAAGAAACACCTAGCAATATATGTGATGTGGCTGAAAAGTATGCTATTCGCCACAAAGCCACTGGGGATTTTAAAGTATTGGCTAGTGAGGCAAAGAGTGGGTTATGGGAGACTTTTATACCACAAGTCTGTGGTGACAAGTCTCTATATCATTTCTGGCAGTTTCATCGCAAAATGAACAGGAGGAATACCAGCCAGTCTTTTCCTACTATACGTGACTCGTCAGGAACAGTCTTGACAACAGATGCAAAAAAGGGGCAGGGGTTCCTTCATCGTTTCGTGGAACAGACAGAAAAGGTGATAAAACTGACCGCCATAATATCATGAGTGCTCTTCGTGATATTACTAGCTCTGGAGAACCTTACATTGACTTAATAACAAAGGAGGATATTGTTAATGCACTCAAGGCAAGCCACAGCACGGCTCCAGGGTCTGATGGTATCCAATATCATCACATCAAACAGCTGGACGAGACTGTTATTAATGCATTTGTAATGGATTTTAACAATAGTGTACAGAAAGCTGTGGTACCCAAGGATTGGCTTCATAGTTATTTACGGCCGCTCCACAAACATGGGAAGGATCCTAAACTGCTCAGCAGCTACCGCATACTCACCTTGCAAAATGTATATGGCAAATTACTAGAGAAGATAGTGGCCAGAAAGGTAATCTGTCACTTAGAGAATGACCACATCCTTCCTGACACTTTGGGTAGCTACTGGCCAATGAAGAGGACATGGGACAATGCGGGCACGTTTGCATATGATGTTTATGAAGGCTTCCAATCCAAGCAAGAGACTGTTGCTGTGGCCATCGACTTGGAGGATGCTTATAACAAGGTGAACTTTTCAATAATGGTGCGCACTTTGATTAAATGTGAAGTTAATCCTTGGCTGGTGAATTGGATGCATGCTTCTTTGCTGAAGAGAACTGTTGCACTCCATTTAGGAACATGGACATCGGATCCTGCACGTATATGCCTGGGATTACCCCAGGGTTCTCCTCCATCACCCGTGTTGTTTAATATTTACACAGCAAATGTAGCTAAAATTCAGCCAACCGGATTGGGTCGGACATTGACATTTTTTGATGATATCTTAATATATAGGACTGGGTCAGATAGACGAGAGATGGTTGACGACATTCAGAAAACATTGCATACCCTCTCAGGTTGGTATTGAGAGTCTCGCTCTCAGGTCAATCCTGAAAAAGCGTGTATGTTGTGGTGCTCGTTGAATAAACACATAGTCAAGGCCTGTGTAATCTTTGATGAACATACCATTGAGCGCAGAGACAGGCTGCGCTATCTTGGAATAACCTTTGATCGTAGTCTATCTTTCAAACACCATATTGAACAGACGACACAACGTTGCAATCTCGCATCCTGCGGCTCTCAAAGTTATGGTGGCCGCACACTTTGAGCAGAGACTACTTGCCTTTTTGTTCGATCGACCGGTTATGTCAGTGGTAGATTACGGACTCGGAATTCTTACGATATCAAGATCACAATGTGAACGACTCGAACGGGTTCAGAATGAAGGTATGCGTATAGTCCTGGGCTGCACTAGAGATACCCCCATTGTGAAGATGAGATATATGCTTGGCCTTCTGTCACTACGTTCCCGTCATGCAATCGCCCAAACCAAGGCATATATGCAGGGTTACTGCGGATAAGAGACATCCACTACACAAGAACATTAATGATGTTAAGGGCACGAGAATCAAGCGTGGCATGTCGTGGATGGCCCAGGCTGAGAGAACAATTGGCCAGATGACTACAGTTGCGACCCTACCAAAATGGGAAGAATGGATCTCAACAGATGGTAGCATGACCAACTATCTCAACGTTATCATTACTCTTGGAAGAGAATGTAGAGATTGGGGCAACATGAAGGCTGATCTCGCAGTTAAGCAGCTGATAGAAGATAATGCAAGGGATGATGATGTTGTATATACCGATGGGTCGGTTCAACGTGGTGAGAAGTCCGGCTGAGGTTTCTTGGCTAATGCGCATAGTAGGGTTGTTGCAGAGCGAAGTGGGGCATACAGGACAACTACTTCGAGGATGGAGGTTGAGGCCGTTACTGCTGCCCTCCATTGGATCTCTGGGGCTTCATTTACTGGGGCAGTTCCTCTCAGTCGATGCTTCTCAAGATCCAGAAGGGCAGGTTTCGGTATGAGTAGATGTCGTCTATAGAAGTTTCTAACCTCCAGCGGCTTATGTGGATATACTGTCCTGGGCATGCATGCGTTTGCGGTAATGAGAGAGGCTTGCATCAACAGCATCGATTGTTGGGGAGTTGAAGATGGATAAGGGGGATATTCTCCTGTCTCTTCGCGACTGTCTGTTGAATGAGGACACTAAAATCAATGTTGAAACGATCAAGCGATTAGGCAGTTTGGAGTTCCCATTGTTCAAGTCGAACTGGATGCCTGAGATGCAGAGTGAGAGGTATGTTTAATCAGCAAGCCACAGGAACCATCAGTATACATACTCTTCGATATCTGTTGGTGGAGACTGAGCACCTATGGGTCTGCCCGGTGTGCAATGACATCAGTTTAGTAACCAATAACCAAGAAATGTTGGGGGAGGGGAAACTTAGTTATCATGTGTGTGCTTGTTTTAAGGCACTTTGTAAGCTGATATTCATTTTCGTAAGGCTGTTCTTGATACCGCCACTCCATCTTTTGCGTGGTCTTCCTCTTGCTTTGTACTCATTATACTTTCTCTTTGTGACTCTCTGTGGTAGACAATACCAGGGCATTCTTGTCAGGTGTCCAAACCATTTAATCTGTTGTTCTTTTATGAATTGCATGACTGGTTTCACATCCAGTCTTCTGATTTCTTCATTTCTAATTTTGTCTCTTATTGTCACACCTGCTGCTCTTCTAAGACACCTCATCTCTGTGGTTATGATTTTCCACTCATTAGCTGCTGTTATTGGCCATGTTTGACACTGGTAACGTAGTGTTGGCCAGAAAATCGTTCTTATATGATTTGCTTTAGTTGTTCGCGGGATATAAAATGTGTAAAGGATAGTTTGGAAAGCTGTTACTTGAAAAAAAGATCATTAATATCAATTAAAATTAAATTACTGCAAATTTCCAGCATCCTCAAAATTACATCAGTGACCCTCGCCTGTGCTACAAAGTTCATGCAGTGATATCTTTCTAGGTAATAAAGAGAGTGGAGCACATTTCAGCTTGGTAGAAAACTCTGGGCGAATACTCTCCTTTTTTTTGTCTGTATCATTGATTCTGTACACATATTCTGAGTAACTCATTGATCATTGATGCTGTTCTAGTACATGTTTTTCTCCATACGATGGTCAGTGTATAAGATATCATTAATATAATGCAAAATATAGTTAACAGAATAATATAAACTTACTATTCTACATTATCATAAATTGTCATTGATCTTCTCTATCTTATGAGCAGACTCGAATATTGGTCACACATGGAGTACATTGGCTTCCTTTGGTGGACATTATCCTTGTAATGAAAGATGGACACATTACTGAGACAGGCAGCTATGAGCAACTGCTATCTCATGATGGAGAGTTTGCTCAGTTCTTGAAAGAATTTTTTATAAAAGAGGCAGAATCAGAAGATGAAGACAAAGATAAAGATGACCCAGAAAGTAAGATGTTCTTTCATATCTGTTTGTTTTAAATTATCAAGAACATTTAATGTACTTTCTAACTATTAGGTATGTTTATATAATTCCAACAATTCATTAACTTTCTTCCTGACTGCTATCTACATTTAAAACATGAAATAAAATCATTCAGTAGTGACAATGACCCAATGGAGGCTGTTGCGCAGAATTGCTATACATGGCCCACATCTCTGCATATATGTGCTGAGATTGCTAGAGAAATAGCAGCGGAGAAGAAGGACCAACGAGCTGAGAACTCCACTATCAGCAAAAATGATGCCAATGAAAATACCATGGTGTTTCCATGTCCAACATCGTTAGCATAGCTGGCAAATTACTTGTAAGATCAGAGATTTGAAGAAATCATTTTTAGAGGCACTGTTTGACAACTCATAATTGTATTTATTGTTTTAAATTTGATTCTAAAAAGTTGGATGTGTGTGTGCATGCATGTTTGTGCTTTTCCAAAATTATTTTTGTTTAGATCAGTGGCTGGAGTGTATAGTAATTTTCTATACATCTTGAGGACCGGTCAAAATTGCTTAGCGGGCCGGTTTCAGTATAAGGGCCATAGGTTGAGCACCACTTGTCTACACAGTGAGTTTGTTGCTGTACACATTATGTAGGGCCCTTTGTACATAATACTTCTCATTCACTTTCAAGTTTCAGTATAACCACACCTTTATTCATGTTCAATTTATTATGTGACTGGAAAATTGAAGTCCTGTTGTTTTTAGATATCAAATAAAAGTAGATTCATTCTAAACCTGTTGGTTTGCAGATTACATACTAAATGCCGAAATCTTTGCCTGCTAACTGTAATCAACCTCTGACAATCATAGTATAGACTAGTTCAAGACTATCTAATAGGGTCGCTGATAGTGAAGTTGATTACACAATGACAGGTGGTGCTAGTCACAATATGCTGTGAAAATTCTGAGTTTGAGGTCAGCTTGAACAAACATTTCTTTAACCTCCAGTTGTATTACTTTCTGTCCTGTTCTATTGTTTTCTGTCAGTTAGCTGTTTGTTAGCACTGCTTGCCATCTGATACAGATTTTGCAGTGTAGACGTGTGTTGATGAATGTCTGAAGTTTGGATGTGATTTAAAAAAAGTATTCTTACCCAGCAGAAGAAAAGATGGGCAGAAAATTTTAAAGAAATATTAAATAGACCTGATCCACCAGTACTACTCAAGTTTGACGAAGAGGCAAGAAACAGCTACCTACAAATTAACGAAGAAATGATAAGTGTAGCTGAGGTCAAGGAGGCAATCCATTCCTTGATAAACAATAAGGCAGCAGGTGATGACAACATTACTGCAGAAATGCTCAAAGCGGCTGATGATACAACTATTAGCCAGGTGCAAGAACTATTTAATAAAGTATGGGAAGAAGAAACTGTCCCAGATCAATGGAAAAAGGAATAATTGTTAAGATCCCGAGAAGGTGATCTCAAAGATTTCAACAACTGGAGAGGGATCACCCTATTATCAGTAATGACCAAGACTTTCTGCAAAATCATTCTTAATAGAATCAAAGGAGCAGTGGACACAGCCCTGAGAGAAGAACAAGCTGGTTTTAGACCAGGGAGAAGCTGCTTAGACCAAATAATTACCCTACGACTAATTTTGGAGGAACATATTGAGAAGCAACAACCACTCATACTAAATTTCATTGATTTAAAAAAAGCCTTTGATAGTCTACACAGAATCTCTCTGTGGAATATTCTGAGATGCTATGGAATACCAGACAAAATAATAAACATTATTAAAATCTCTATGATGGTTCACAGTGTGCAGTTCGCACTGATGGTGGACACAGCGACTGGTTTATGGTTGAAACCGGAGTAAAGCAAGGCTGTATTCTATCTCCGCTATTGTTTGGAGTGGCCATTGACTGGGTGATGCGAAAATGTTGCAGGGCGAAACTGGCATCGATTGGGTAGAAAATAGTCAACTAGAAGATTTGGATTTTGCAGATGATATTGCCTTGTTAAGTAGAAACAACCAAGATATGCAAAGAAAAACAGACAACTTGTCATCTATAGCATCAAAAGTTGGACTGCAGATAAGCTATGAAAAAACAAATATAATGAAGACACCTATGGCAAGTAACACAGATATCACCCTGGAATCTAAAATGATAAAAATAACAGAGCAGTTCACCTATTTAGGTAGCAATTTTGATTGCACAGGAAATGTTAAAAATAAATTATGATACGAATTGGCAAAGCAACATCAGCTTTTAAAAGTCTAAATAAAATATGGAACTGCAAGTTATATAGTATTAAAACTAAATTACGAATTTTCAATTCAAATGTTGTATCAATCCTAACATATGCCAGCGAGAGTTGGAAAATGACTAAAGATATAGAAAGCAAGTTGAATGCATTTGAAAATAGATGTTTGCGAAAAATAATGAATATAAAATGAAGCGAATTCAGGAGAAGTGATGAAATCAGAGACATGTCTGGTCAACCACTAGTGACAACTATTATCAGAAAGAGAAGATGGAGATATGTTGGGCACACCTTGAGGAGAAATGATCAACGAATATCAAAGCAGGCATTGAAGTGGGATGCAAAGGGTTCAAGAAAGAGGTCGACCTAAGGAGACCCTGGAGCGAACTTTGCTGAGAGAGGCAGGAAATATCGGTCTCAGTTCCATGGAGGAGATTGAGCGAGTTGCCTAGGATAGAGCGGTATGGTGAAATTACTTGCAGGACCTATGTAGCATTATACTGATGCGAGAGGAATTATTATTATTATTATTCTTATTCTGATAAAGTATTCAACAATTAGAATTCTGTGGCTTCCCTATAATTCTGTGGATTATTTAGAATTCATTGAGTTCCCTTAAATTCTTTCGGTTGCTTTTGGATTTTATTGATTCCCTATGGTACTAATTAGTTCTTCAGTTTTCTATTCCTATAAATTATTAATTAATTAATATTCAGTGAATTCTCTCCAATTCTGGGGCACTCTCTTTAATTTGGTGGGTTCGCTTTAGTCAGGTAGGCTTTCCTAAATTATGGGCGCTATTTTAGAGTTTCCTGTGTTTTTTCCACAAAACTAATTAGTTCTAGTGTTCTGTGTTCTCATAAATCATATATTATAAGTATGTCAATTCCTTTATAATGCAGAAGTCGAAGTGTTAAAAAATGACTACACATCAAAGAAACATGCTATTGTGTGCACTGATGATTCCATGATTTGGCACCGTTGGAGTAGATAGACCTTTACGGTTAACACTAAAGGAAAGGTCATCAAAGAGGCAAGTGGCGCATATGCAACAACTACAAATAGCATGACTATGGAGGTCATGGCAGTGACAAATCCCTGGACTGGCTAAAGACGCAAACATTCATTCATGCATGAGTGCTCAGTGACTATATGAGCATGATACAGAAGGTCAAGACCGGTTATGTGCAAAGGCAATTAAGACAAAACGTGACAATCCAGACACTCATCTTCATCTTTGTTCCAGGTCATTATGGGGTGAAGGGCAATGAGAGAGCAGATGCTCTGGTGAGCAATGCTGCAATTGAGAATGTGTATTCTATAGTCAAAAGTGACATCATCAATGCTCTAAGATAAAACATGCTCTGAAGATTTCAACAACAATATTCTTTATCTTGGCTGCACAAACTATGCATACCAATAAGTATCACAAGATGGTAAAACCATGCAAGAATGCTTAGCCAGCACATAATAGAAGTTAGTCTAAACCCACTGAAAGACACGCTAAGGAGGAGATTGCAGCGATTATGGACATGTACAATGAAGAGGATCCTCAAATGAACAATGAACAATAATGCAAGACAACATCTACAGATGCAAATGAAGTCATTATATGTTAATATATATATTTATGACCTTTTTCATCTTTACAGACGGTCAATTTGCAAGTGTTTTACTCTGACAAGTTCTGAGTTTGCGCTTGTCTCTCTTGCCTTTTAGCTCATCCCTAAGTCTCTTTCAAAAGATGTTATTAAACAACTGTATTATATTAACAATGTGTACTAATAGCTTGACTATGAATTTTCAGTTGAGGAGATGAAGAAACAAGTGCTGCACAGGCTGGAATCTGTAACAGGAGCTTCCTCCACAGATGAAGGAGGGAGGTTAGTCTATGCTGCTTGTTGTATGTGGGATCACATCCCCAGTTTATCACTTCATAGGAAGCCTGAATTAATGTACATGATTCACTTTTACAATGATGTGATTCTCTTCTAGCAATTTATTGTCCATTATCAAACTGTACATCCCTATTTTCTTATAGTTAACATTATTCTTAGATGACTACAGTTTATCTGTTCTCTACTCTCAAATGAGAGCCGCTGTAGCGTAGTTGTTAGTGAACTCGCTTCGCAAGGCTGGTGGTCTGGGTTCAGCTCCCGCAATGTGCGTGGAATTTTCCCGACCGCGACGGCTCTCAGGTCGACCCAGCCTCAACTGGGTACCAGACATGCTCTGGGAAAGTAAAGGCGGCCGGCGTGATGCTGACCACATCACCCATTGTGTGCCGACGGTCAATAAAAATACAGGCCTAACACTGTATTGACCTATATACCACGAGGTATGAAAGGGTTCCTTTACTTACTTTTTACTTACTCTCAAATGTTGTTCCTTAACTCTTTCCACGCTTTAAGCCGCACGCTGCACCACGGCGGAAGTCCGTTCCACGCTATTAGCCGCACACTGCGCCATAGAGTTGTTTCCTTATAAGAAGTCTTTCTAGTTTTACTTCTACTATTTTACTTCTACTACTTTTCAACCTTGTTAGTCTATTAGGTTGTCTAGTTTTCTTCAATTTAGTATATAATATATATATATATGTTTATTGTTTATTTATTGACGAGTGCTAAGAATGCTATCGACTCAAAACGAACCAACAGTTCTTGAATATAGACAACTGGACAAAGATATTAAAGCAAATGCTCGCAAAGATAAACGTGATTACATCCAGAAGTTATCTCTAGAGGCAGAAACAGCATCCAAAACAAGGAACAGTAAAACACTCTTTCATATTATGAAACAGCTAACGAATCATCCGGCAAGCTGTCCCGTGAAAAGGAAAAACAACGAATCCATACCATCACAACAAGCACAATTGAAAAGATGGGCTGAACATTTTAAAGAGGTATTAAATAGACCCAACCCAGTGATAACACCAGTTTTTGAAACAGTAATACAATTGCCATCATTAAATGCACCCATTGACGACTTCTCAATGGAAGAAATTAAACAAGCCATCAGGAAACTGAAAAACAACAAAGCCAGCGGTAGCGACGATATTTCAGGAGAGATGCTAAAAGCAACTGACGAGGAATCAATGGGATTCCTACGAACCTTAATGAACGATGTTTGGCAGAATGAGACCCCTCCAAAAGATTGGAAAGACGGAGTGATATTCAAGCTCCCAAAAAAGGCGATTTGTCAAATTGCAACAACTGGCGTGGAATAACTCTGCTATCAACACCTGGCAAACTATTCTGCAGCATTTTGATGGAGAGGCTGAAAAAGCCGTCGACGCAAGACTGAGAGAAGAACAAGCTGGCTTTCGTCCACATCGTTCTTGTACCGATCATATCTTCACGCTGAGATCCATTATAGAAGAATCAATTGAATTCCAGTCACCACTAGTGATAAATTTTATAGACTTTCAGAAAGCATTTGATAGTCTTCATCGTACTACTCTCTGGGAGATTCTTAAGACCTACGGCTTCCAGGAAAAGTACATCAATATTATAAAAGCCTTCTATTCTGAAGCATCCTGCTGTGTAAGAACAGATGCAGGAAACTCAGACTGGTTCGCAGTCAATTCGGGTGTGAAGCAGGGCTGCGTGATGTCACCTATGCTTTTGGGATAGCTATAGACTAGATCATGCGCAAATACACCCAAGATGATCAACTAGGCATCAAATGGCTTAATAACAGCAGACTATTTGATCTTGACTTTGCCGATGACGTGGCCATATTGAATTCAACCACACAAGCAACCCACAAACTAACGAGCAATCTTTGCACACTTGCAGAACAGGTTGGTCTCCAGATTAATTCTGCCAAGACCAAAATTATGGACCTCACAAACTCGACAGACAACATCGTAATAAATGGCCAAACACTGGAGAAAGTTGAACATTTTACATATTTGGGTAGTAAAGTGTCAAACAACGGAGACACACGATGAAAGAAATAAACTCGTATTGCTATAGCAGCTAGTGCCTTCACTAAATTAACGAATATCTGGCAATCTCAAGACCTTAGTATATGCACAAAAGTTAAATTATTTAGGTCATGTGTGATTCCTGTAGTGACCTACGGTTGTGAAAGTTGGAAATCAACAAAGAAAATTGATAAGAAACTGGACAGCTTTGAGAATAAATGTCTCCGAAAATTATTAAAAGTAAAATGGAGTGATTTCGTTTCTAACAACACAGTGAGAGATAGAACACACCAACAACCCGCATCAAATATTATAAGGAAACGAAGGTGGAAATATTTAGGTCATGTTCTTAGAGCAGACGAAAAGAGACTAAATCGACAAGTCCTTATGTGGTCACCAATTTGGAAAAGAAAAGTGGAAAACCAAAGACCACTCTTCGAAGAACCATCCAACAAGAAAGTAAACTATTGGGATGTAAAACCATACAAGATCTCCAACTGCTAGCAAAGAACCGTATCACATGGAGATCTAAAACCTCTGCCCTATGTGCCGCCTTTGGCTCAAAAGGAATAAACTAACTAACTAACTATTGACGAGTAGTTGGAATGTTTTGTTTTTTGTAAAAATATAAATACTTCCCTTGAAAAACTGCTTAGAAATTGAAGAAATAACTGCACGTGGAAAGAGTTAAAATATGATACTATTTTTTGCTTGTTGGACTAGACAATTCTTATTGTAGTTGTAAAATATATAGTTGAAATATATACATGTTTCAATATGAAAGGGAATGAAGATAGAAGCTACCCTTAAAAAAAAGGTAAGTGTACCTGCAGCAGCATGTAATATGAGATTTGCTTCCACACCAGACAAACAATATTTCACAATATAAAAAAGAAATAGAAAGCCCATTTTCATACCATGAATTATATTAGGAAATACAGTGTTAGGCCCACATTTTCTGTTACCATTGGCACACAATTTACTTTCCATGTTTCTCTAGTACCATATTGAGACTAGATCGACCTGAGAGCTATTAGTGTAAAAAAATATGCAAATCACGCTTTGAAATGAATCCAGGAACCCCGCACCATGTCTATGAAGTAAGCTCACTAACAAAAATGCTATTGAGGCTTCCTTATTAAGGTGTCAGCACCAATATATATTTTCTCTGGTCGGACTTCTGGAGGTTAAGTTTAGCACATCTTTTAGGCAGTTTTAGATGTAGCAATGGTTGCTACTAATGGACAGCAGCATCTGTTGGTAGCAGTAATGTTTTTCTGCTAGAATGCTTGTTTTGGCAAATTCTGTCATTGACTGCAGTTTTCATACTCCGAACATGAAAATAATACAGAGTGAAAACTCATTCCTTGGGGAGTCACAAACAGGGGATGTCTAAAACTGAGAAACGTATTCCTTATATGAAATGGCCTTCCCCTGTAACATGACCATGGCACAGTTTGTGCACACTTTTTGGTTCTATCACATACAAGGGACAAGAAGAGATTGAAAAGTGGTTAGTCTAGAGTGAATGTAAACTATATGAGCATGATACAGAAGATCAGGACCGGTTATATGCAAAGGCAATTAAGACAAAACGTGACAATCCAGACACTCATCTTCATCTTTGTTCCAGGTCATTCACACAGGGGATTCCCAGTTGTCAGTGTGAAGACTATATATATCACAGACTAGGAAGGCCAACACAAATACCAGATGTTCGGGGCATCAGGCCCAGACCAACTAACTAATTGTTACAAATATTGCAACTGTTAGGCTATTGCTGTAAACTAGCATCACAACATACTTGTATTCTTTTTCTCAATTAACATACAAATAATACACTAACTCTGGTTATCAAGTAGTGTTCTAGAGTGAACACAAAGAAAAAAATCTCTCAGTCATATGGTCATCAGCCGATATACTTTGATATCTACTGAGGGGAGACTGAACATCTATGGGTCTACCTGTAATACTATAAGGCCATTCATAGATAGTAGTTACTAATGCCTTTATTTGATTGTTCTCTCTCATTGGTACAGGTCACTATCATTGCTTAGACGATTGTCATCAACACATTCATCAAAGAAACAAGAAAGGACTGCTACTACACCAGGCAGGGGTGCTGGTTATACTGGCAGAGGAGCTGGTTCCCCAGGAGGACTGATGGGCAGGGGAGGTGGACCTCCAAGCAGAGATGAAGATCTTCCAGGAAGAGGTGGGGGACGGGGAGGAATGATGGGTAGAGGAGGTGGTCCACCAGGAGGAATGGGAAGAGGTGGTGGTGGACCCCCTGGTTTTGGTGGAGGTTTAGAGAAAACTGCATCCCCAGAAGTAGCAGGTCAGAAACTTGTTCAAGATGAGAAGTCAGAGACTGGAGGGGTTTGTAACTGTTTATTCTTTCATAATTTTAACATCTATAAGCTCTTCATGTTATAGTTGATACATGAGATAAGACATTCTAAGATGATGTTCATTACATGCTCTGATATCAACAAAAGAACACTTGTTCTGATGTTCATTAAATGCTCTATCAACAAAAGAAGACTTGTTCTGATGTTCATTACATTCTCTGATACCAACGAGAGAATACTTGTTCTGATGTTCATTAAATGTTCTGATGAGGTTTGGGTGAGGAGGTTTTCAAGATGGCGGCCGAATGTTGTGTATAGTGATGCCGCTCGTAAAATTCAGGAATTCTGTTCTAATTCTGTACATTCGATTAAAAATATTCGCCGAGTGCTCATATTCTATAGTTAAAACAGGATTACTGTGTTTTGTGGTGTTTTATTTCCATTCTGGGCAGGATGCTGACGGATAGAGTTTGCGTCGTCACACTCATCATCGCCGCTATGTTTGGAAAACACTGATGCGCTGCCTTTGCGGGACAGTTGTGAAGCAATCAAAGGCTAGGGAATGCTAACGCAAAACAAATGCTTGAAGAAAACTGATGCACCAGGCCGTCAGGCACACAACATGGTGCAGCGACCCCTCACAATGAGGAATGGAATAGCGGATTCTACGGTCGCCGATCTGCCTCAGAGATTTAGCCACGCAGTAAGAATGTCGGACCTACCATCACGAGGGGGACCAAAATTAACTGCAGGAGATCACATGGGAGCAAAAGCAAGGGAGAGACAGAAAAATATTATAGATCAGGCCCCATCGGACTCAATAAGACTCAACATAATTCACTGGAATGCCTGGCGAATATACAACAAAAAGCAGGCCCTAGCAGTTAGACTTGCCAGTGAGAAAATAGACGTTGCATGTATTCAGGAAACACACCTCAACCCCCAAACACAGATTTTCTATCCGAGGATATCAGGCATACAGGCAAGACAGAGAAGGCCACAAGGGGAAATGTCCTCATACTCGTGCGCAACCATATCCCCATGAAACGGATAGAAGTCGGCACAAATGGGGAAGCAGAAATCATAGGAATTTACATCTTTGTAGATAAACAACAAATTCGAATCTACAATATATATTTTGTCCAAACGACAGAGCCCTTATGCTAGAGGCCATGACATTGACCAATACAAACTGTCCTTGGATTGCCAACGATGGCCACGAGACACAAAGTCGCACAGGTAAAAGCGTATCTGAGAGTTTCTGCGGACACAAATCATCCTCTGCACAAATCCATAAATGAGAACAAGGGAAGGCGATTGAAGAGGTCGATCCTGGATGGCCGAGGCAGAGGATATTATTAAACAGGTCTGTACTCTAGATGAGCTGAGGCACGGTGACGAATGGATGCCTATATCAGAGGATATGACTGCTTACGCCAGGGTTATCAGCACACTTGGGCGCCGCTGTAGAGAATGGGCCCGGGCGTCGTCAATGCAGAAATTCTTGCACTCGTGGATCAGCACTCCCACCCAGGTGATATCATTATCTACACCGATGGCTCTGTCAAGCGTGGCACCAGATCATCGTGGGCTTACTCAGACACAAAGCGGTCGCACACTTCATGAGGACTGCGGGGCTTTCGAGACAACGACATCGAGCATGACTATGGAGATCACCGCTGCCTCCAGGGCTCTGTCATGGGTGGCTGAGCAACAGGTTACCCATACGATCATCATATCAGACTCGATGAGTATGCTTCAACTGATTGCATCTGGAAGTATGCGGGTGGAATGGGTGAACAGCATTCGGAGATCACATCTCAAGAAAATGACTTGGCTGTACACGCCTGGACATGCTGGAGTGCGGGGTAAAGAGCGTGCTGACTCTCTTGCAAACAGTGCCCCGACTCAAGTGGGCAGAAGCATGGACAGAGCCGATATCATCAATGCGGTACGCTCTCAATTGTGTGACATGGCGGGTCTCAGACACTGGAACGAGTTCGAGAATTAGGTGTTAAGTTTGGACATGCCAGACAGTGTCGTCTTCGTGGTAGAGAGAAGATATAGTAATCAACTTCTCATGGGTACTGTGAGCAAATGGACTTTGGGATGGCTGCTGCAACGGAGGACAGAGCACGAATGGGAATGCCCAATGTGCCATGACGTCGATCGCATAACATAACATAACATAACATAACATAATACAAACTGTCTAGTAGTGGGAGACTTTAACAGTCACTTTGAAAGGTGGGGATACCAAGACACCAACGCAAGGGGTGAGGAGGTAGAAGAGTGGGAAATGGATAATAACCTACAACTTATGAATGGACCCGATGACTCACCAACCTTCTATTCAAGAAGATGGAAAAATACATCCACTCTAGACCTCACCTTTGCTACCGGTGACATAGCCTACAAACTGGATCAAACTATCATGGACCAGCTAGGAGACAGTGACCACAAACCTGTTAAGCTCTCCTTTAACCTTAAATATTCCCACCAAGTCCAAAAACCAATGCCCAGGTGGAACTACAAAAGAGCTGACTGGATACAGTTTGCGAGACTCAGCGACATCTACTTGAGTCCATAAACACACACCAAAAAAAGAAAAAGAACATAACAGACCGGCTCAACACCTCCATTTTGAGGGCAGCAAGAGAATCAATTCCTAGAGGTGCAAGAAGAGACTACAAACTTTATTGGTCAGAAGAGGTCCAAAATTTGGAGAAAGAATTGAGTCAGGCCAGAGAAAGAGCAGAAATTGAGCGGAGCATAGACAGCAACATAGCACTCAAGGCAGCCTCAGCTAAATATAGGAGAGCAGTTAAGCAAGAGCTGCAAGGCAGAGTTGGAGAGACAAGACCGAGAGTCTCAACTTGGACAGAGACAGAAACAGGCTATGGAAACTATCGAAAGCCCTCAGTGACGAAAACACCAACCGTCCCCCAATAGCCATAGAAATCAATAAAAAAATTGCTAACAGGTAGGTAAAAAAGCTGCCAACATTTTTATTAAAAATTATGCAAGAGTGAGCAAGGTCAGCATATCCACAGAAAGACTAAATATGGCAATGGAAGAGAGGCAATCCCTTGATTACTCACCCACAGCACCAGAAGAACTTATGGTGTCTAATTTCACTATAGATGAGCTCGAAGAAGCACTCCAGTGTCTTAACCTTAAGAAGTCACCAGAAAAAGATGGCATCACAAATGAGATGCTCATTAACTTAGGCCCAAAAGTAACAAAAAAACTGCTAAAAATTATGAATGCATGTTGGGGAAATACCCAGTGAATGGAAAGAAGCAATCACATTGCCCATTCTAAAAGAAGGAAAAGACAGACTCGACCCAAGCAGTTACAGACCGATTAGCCTCCTTAGTTGTGTTGGAAAAGTAATAGAGAGACTTGTCAATAGAAGACTCATGTGACACTTGGAGCAAAAAAAACAGAGTGGATTCCATCAGCACAGATCAACAGAAGACCAAGTAACCTACATTGCCCAGGAGATCGAAGATGGTTTTCAAAAAAAACACACACTAACAGTATGGGTTGATATGGAGAAGGCCTTCGACTGGGTTTGGATAGAGGGACTAAAAATCAAACTCCTCAAACTTGGAATTAGAGGTTGCATGTATATGTCACTATCTAAAATATAGAACAGCCAGAGTACAGGTCCAGGAAAACTTAGCAGGAAGGCTATCATGGAACAAGGTGTTCCCCAAGGAGGGGACCTGTCTCCCACACTATTTCTTGTTTTTATTAATGACACTATGGAAGACATCCCTAACAGAGTGCATGGTGCAATCTACGCTGATGATTTGGCATTGTTGTCACAAGAAGAATCGATAGCAGTAGCCACCACAAGGATGCACGTTGCATTTCAAAAGCTAGAAAAATGGGCCAGTACCTGGCTGCTCATGATAAATGAAAAGGATACCACCTTCACAGTCTTCAGCCTTTCCAAGAAGAAACAAATGGTGAAACTCAAGATAAATGACCACCTACTCCCAATGGAGGAATGTCCAACATATCTGGGAATCATCATGGACAGCAGACTGACTTGGAAAACACAAATAGACAAAGCTGGAGAAAGAGCAAAGCAGAGAATGAGGATTATGAGCAAACTAGCAGGCACCACCTGGGGTGCAGATTATGGCATTTCGAAAAGTTTATACACTGGAAAAGTCCGACCAGTACTTGAGTATGGCATAGAAGCCTGGGCCACAACCTCCAAAGACACAATTTGTAAAGCTAAGCAGAGTGAAAAATCAGGCCTCACGGATCATCACTGGAGCCATGAAGTCTACCCCCATAGAAGTACTGGAAACTGTCAGGGCTCCAGCCAATGGAGGACAGATGGGACATGAAGGTACTTCAACGAGGAGAAAATTTCAAGAGACTGACGAACCATCCAATGCACCTCCGAATCAACAGCTACGGTAGGGGTAGATTAAAAATAAGTAACTTCATTGCAAACTCCAAAGAACTTGCTCACAAAGATCCAGTTTTGGCACTGGCTCAACCAAGACACATTCAACGAACCAGCACCTCCCCTCCCTTGGCATGCAGTCTCCCAGAGCTCTCAGAAGAAATAAGTGGCATTGGTAAGAAAGGAATATAGACAGACCTGGAGAGAAGGCTCATCGCAGAAAAACACATAAATGAAAACTACCAAATGGACTCGTGGACATTTGCATACATGGATGGCTCGGCTACAGATACCACCCACAATGGAGGAGGGGGAGTTGTCCTCAGACTAAAAAACGGAGTACAACTAACCTTAACTCTGGCCACCGGCAAGTTCTCAACCAATTTCAGGGCTGAGGTAGAGGACCTCAGTGCAGCGGCAAAAATGGCACTATAAAATATGAATCAAATATATGGCAAAATTGATTTTTGATTGATGCATTGTCCGCTATCTCGGCACTGAAATCTGAAAGGAAAACAGAACTAAGTGATCCCAGGTCAACCGTACCCCATTTATCCCATGAATCTGAGAGGGTAGTAATCCAGTGGATGCCCTCACACTGCAAGATCAAAGGGGATTGAAGATGCTGACAGACTGGCTAGAGAGGATGCAGGAATGCCCCAAGATGACAACCTGGTCAGCTATGAAGAAGCAAAAACCATTTCCAAAGGGCACTACAAAGCAAAATGGGATAAAGAACACACAAAACACAACAAGAACGATAGATATTGCCAACTGTCCAGAAGGGACCAGACAGCCATACTTCACCTCCGGACAGGTCACAACAGAATGAGACACCACCTGTACACTAAATTCAAGATATGCACCATCGACCTGTGGCTTGGCAAGTATGACAACAGAGCATTTCCTGCAGAACTGCCACCATTATGCAGACCTGAGAAGAAAGAGGTGGCCCACTTACACCAGCGTCCAAGACAAATTGTATGGCGCGGCTGATAATCTGATGCAGACGGCTGCCTTTATTAGAGAGTCCGAAATTCCAATCTAGTGACAAAACAGAAGAAGAATAAATGCTCTGATATCAACAAAAGAACACTTGTTCTGATGTTCATTACATGCTCTTGATATCAACAAAAGAACACTTGTTCTGATGTTCATTACATGCTCTATCAACAAAATAACATGTGTTCTGATGTTCATTAAATGTTTTGATATCAATAAAAGAACACTTGTTCTGATGTTCATTACATGCTCTTGATATCAACAAAAGAACACTTGTTCTCAGGTTGAAAAGATCTAGCCTTTAGGCTTCAAGAGACTTCAATTTCCTAAATAACAAAAATAACCTCATTGCTACCAGTTTCATGTTCTTAGAGCAGACGAAAAGAGATTAAATCGACAAGTCCTTATGTGGTCACCAGTTGGGAAAAGAAAACGTGAAAGACCACTCTTCGAGGAACCATCCAACAAGAAAGTAAACTATTGGGATGTAAAATTATACAAGATCTCCAACTGCTAGCAAAGAACCGTATCACATGGAGATCTAAAACCTCTGCCCTGTGTGCTGCCTTTGGCACGAAAGGAACAAACTAACTAACTAACTACCAGTTTCATTTCAAAGATCACTATAATGTTCTTGGTTCTAAATTTTCTAGCACATTTTCTAGTGATTGTCAGTTCAACCTGAAACATATCTATATTTATCATTATGAAGCGTTCATAAATTGTATTGTATTGTATGTAAGTGAAGATTAAAGATTATATTTAGGTGTAGTTTAGTGTGTACATAAATTGATATGATTGCATTTACATGGTTTAGTATCGATATAGATAGTAAGCCATGATTACCAAGCAGAGGCAGAAGCCCGAAAGGAAGCAGCAAAAGTCAGAATGTAAAAAAAACATTTAAAAGAAAACATATTTTTGACTGATGCTTTGTCAGTAATAACTGCCCTCAAGAATCAAGGAGGTAACAACTTGAAAGAACTGCTAGCATCACTACATCAATTATGCAACATTTTTTCTAGAGTAGTAATACAGTGGATACCATCCACTGTGGAATACCTGGCAATGAGACTGTGGATATATTGACAAAAGCAGGCGGCAGGCTACCACAGACAGACACCCGTATGACATATGAGGAAATAAAAGTATGTATAAAAATGGCCTACAAGAACAAATGGGTGAGAGATCACTCAGATCATGAAAAAGATGATGCATACTACCAACTAAGTAGAGAAGAACAGATTGTCATTTTTCAGCTACAAACAGGGCACAATTGGCTAAGGTACCATCTGTTTAACAAGTACAAAATAGGCCCTTCTGACATATGCACATGTGGCACCAGCAAGGTGACAGAGACAAACATACTGCAAGAATGTCCCACAACCAGTGAACAGAGAGAATACACATGGCCAATACCCATATTAGTCCAAGACAAGCTATATGGAGATGTACATGGACTCTGTTTGACCACTTACTACTTTAAAAACATACAACTCGATGTTTGAAAACATTTTAAGAAGAAGAAGAAGTTTATATATAAACTAATATTGTATTTAGGTAAAATTGAGTGTCTTCATAGATTGATAATAGTATTTAGATGAAGTATAATTTCTACATAAGTTTACATCACTGTGTTTAGGTGAAGTTTAGTATCTAAATTATTTAACTAACGTTGTATATAAGTTAAGTGTAATGCCTATATAAATTGTCATTATTGTATTTAGATGAAGTACAATGCCTTCGGTGTCTCTGCAAGATGATGAACATTAGGTGGTTCAACAAGATAACCAACTCTGAAGTACTGCAACATGCAAACTTGCCTTCCATCATGGGCAATACTCAGGAGTAGAAGACTAAGATTACTGGTACATGTGAGAAGAATGGAAAATAGCTGTATACCCCAACAGATGTTGTTCTGCGAATTTTCATAATGGAAGGGGATAAAAGGCCTGCTCAGATATAAGAATATCTGCAATGCCTCAATAAAGAACCTTTCTATCAGTCTCAACAAATGGGAACAACTAGCTCCTGACCGATTATGGGGAAAACAACATTACGCAAAGGTGCAGAATCTTTTGAAGAGAAAATTAGGGATGATCTTGAAGGCAAGAGAGACATGTGCAAACTCCAAAGTTGTCATAGTAACACACATACCAAATGGCCATCTGCATAGATGAAAAAGGTCATATATAGCATCATTGTATTTATGTGAAGCATATTGTCTTTAAAAAATGGACATTATTATATTTATGTGATGTATGATGTCACAGTTTGACATTTTGTTGTATTTAGGTGAAGATTAGTGTCTACAAAGACTATCTGCGCTCAGTTGGATTTAGCTCAATAGCCTTCAGTTTGCTGTTCTATGCTGTTTACCTGGGCACTTCTATCTTTTCTGGTATTTGGCTAAGCATGTGGACAGATGATACATACCTGGCCAACAAAACCTATATTGGCACCGATAAGTACACTGACAAGACCAACCTCTATGTTGGATTGTATGCAGCAATGGGTGTAATACAAGGTTTGTTGAGTAGCTTCCTCATAGTGTTAGGTTTTTAAACATTTGTTTGTCTACTTCTTCTTCTTCTTCCAACGTTTTTCAGACATCGATTTGTATACTTCTAAAGTAGTAAGTGGTCAAACAGAGTCCGTGTACATCTCCATATAGCTTGTCTTGGACTGATATGGGTATTGGTCATGTGTTTTCTCTCTGTTCACTGTATGTTGGACATTCTTGCAGTATGTTTGTCTCTGTCACCTTGCTGGTGCCACATGTGCATATATCAGATGGGCCTATTTTGTACTTGTTAAACAGATGGTACCTTAGCCAATTGTGCCCTGTTTGTAGCTGAAAAATGACAACCTGTTCTCTTCTATTGAGTTGTTAGTATGCATCATCTTTTTCATGACCTGCATGATCACTCAACCATTTGTTCATGTAGGCCATTTTTATCCATACTTTTGCTTCCTCGTATGTGATACTGGTTTCTGTTTGTGGAGCCTGCTTTTGCTAGTATGTCTGTCGTCTCATTACCAGGTATTCCAGTCGGATGGTATCCACTATATTACTACTCTCGAGAAAATGATGCATACTTGATGTAGTGATGCTTGAAGGTCTGTTAGGTTGTTATCTACATGATTTCTTACAGCAATAATTACTGACACGACATCAGTCAAGAACATTACGTTTTCTTTTACACATTCCTCTGGCATTATGACTGCTGCTGTCGCTTTTAAGGACTCTGCTCTGTAGTTTTTGAAGAACCTTCCTGTCGCTATTTTTAGCTTCCTATGTTTCGTGTCACTGAGCAATATGAGGGCTCCTCCTCCATTTTCAGTTGCATTTGTGTTGCAGAGTTTGTCTACTAACATGGGACCCAGAAACAGAGGCCAGAGTGTCCTTTGTGTGACACAATTTTCATATCACAAAACAAGTGCAGTAAAATCTTAGTAAAATGGTATGAGAGAGCAGTGATAGTACTGTGGTTAGTGTATTTGTTGAATCATATTTGATAATGATATTTTATTGATGATCTCTGCGAGGGAGTAACCAGGATAAATAGTACTCATAGAAAGGTCTTTGAAGGGGCAAGCTTTAATGTAAGTGTTAATGACAATCTTCATCATCCATCCCCAGGTATATTCAGTTTTGCCTTCTCAGCCTCGATTCTAGTCAAGACTGCCCATGCCTCCAACCTGCTACACAACACTATGATGTACAACATCATGAGGTCACCAATGTCTTTCTTTGATACAACACCAACAGGTAAGTAAGACATAAGTATATCATGAAAGATCTTGTTAACATTACTGATAAGGAAATGACTGAATTATCTATTGTTATTGTTAGTTTTGTTTAGATTCGTTATAAAACATCTGGGTCACACCACCTGAGAAGACAAATCTGCAAGCAAATGTTTTTAAATTGATCTGGACAAAAAAGAAATTTCATCTGCTTCAATAATTCAGCTACGCTTAGTCCCTTTGTCTTTGGCAGTAGATGTATCTGCAATGTGTTTATAAGTTGTTGCTTTTTTCTATGTAATGTGCATATCAGCACTTGACATTCAAGGATATGGTGGTCAACAGTTTTGTGATGATGTGTACACAGATGGGCACTCTGTAGTGTGTTTGTATGTTTCATTGATTGATCATCATTGCACTTGGTGAATAACCATGCATGTTCTGCTCTTGTACACAAGAAGATCTCAGTTTTGTGCAAAAATTGTGTATCACGAAGAGGGTCCAAAATATAATTTTTGGAAGATATTGTAAATATTTTAGGAATTTTATTTTAACCTTTTCGCTCTAGTTATTTTGACCTCTGGACGCATTTATTTTGCAATTTCAATTTAACATTTAATGTCAAGTAGTTTAAACCTTTATAACTCTAGTACTGTTTCTATAAAGTATGACATATTATATATTAAATTGTTGCTAATTGGATGTGGAATACATTAATATAATAATATTTTACATCAGGTGATGTACGTTTGAGAAAATTAGATTATTGTAGCATGACTATTTTGAAAAAAATAAAAATTGTAGAAATATTTCTACTCTCTGGTTTGTATTACATCTTAATATTTACAGATCTGTCCAGAAGTAGCAGTTAAATAAAGATAATCCATGTGTGAACATATCCTTTAAGGTTCATCTAATTAGGTTCAGTATTTTTTATAATATTCAATTATTTAGAGCAGTCATGTCAACAAATGGTTTGTGCAACGACCGTTCTTTAGATGCAATTATTACATTAAACTTAGAATTACAACTATCGATACTGCATTCCATGAACAATCAAATGTCATCATTACCATTAATTAAATCTTCTTCATTTATATTACAAGTTATAATTTGATTTAGCAATACTCAAGATTGCACTGTATAAACTCATTTTACTGTTTATGAGAAGGTTGACAAATGTCGGAAACCGTATCTTAAAAAAAATATGACTTGACTTTAACATAATAGTACACTGCTTTCCGCTTTCAAATCTTTGTTAAAAGGAGGTAGAAATGTACCTACATATAAGTACTTTCCGTTTCTGAAGATTTTTAAACTTCAGTAAAGGGGCTGACAGTCTATTCTTATCTATGTTCAACTATCAAGAGTTCTGTTATGTTTTCACCTTGTTGAGCACAGGACCTACTCGTCCATCTTTGATAATACTAGAAACTTGATGATCTCAAGGTTAACGGTTAGATTCTGTATATGTGAATATTAAGTGGTATGTGTTTTATTCTAATCCAAGATATTATGCTCTGATCTCTTGTTACAAAGTGGCTGATGTTATTGTTGTGACTTGAGTTATGCAATGTGTCAGTAGATATATTTTTTCTGTGTTCCCAATGACCCATCTGTTTAGCCACAATTCTGAATTTACAGTTTTTAGAATCTGGTTGACTTTGTGGAATGTTGCAGACGTGAATGGTTCTTCTTGTTTTTATAATTTATTTGTTAACTTTTCTGCTTTATAATTTTCTTGTGTTTTTGAAAGTTCATAGATCTACTGCTTAATTGTTTGAATGTGGTGGGATGTAATACTTGACTTATTCCTCTCCAACTCTTCGTGGAGCATAGGGCCTCAACAGTTATTCACCACTTTTCTCGGTCTCTGGCTGTCCTCTTTATGGTCTCCCAGGCAAGTTCAGCATTCTTCAGTTCCTCAAGAAGATTCGTCTCCAGGTCTGTTTAAGGCATCCTCTTTTTTTGTTTTCCTTGCGGGTCCCACCCAAGTGCTTGTCTAATGACACTCGACTGTATCTTCCATAGGGTATGCCCAACCCATCGCCATTTTCTCCTCTTAACCTGGGTCATCATGGGTTCTTGTCCAGTTCTTATCCACAGGTCTGTGTCTGTAACTCTATCATATCATCTCAGTTTGAGAATCCGCCGAAGACATCCGTTGATAAAGGTCTGAATTTTATTTGTATTTAACTTGGTGACTTGCCACGCTTCTGAGCCATACAGCAACATAGATTTCACATTTGAGCTGAATATCTTGAGCTTTGTTTTCATGGAGATGGCAATGGACTTTCACACTGTGTGCAAAGGCTTGTCGTGCTTTCGTAATCCTGGCATTAATGTCCTCATCTGTACCTCCTGATTTGCTGATCTTGCTTCCAAGGTAGACAAATTCAGCATCTTCTATACCCTTCCCTCAGTCAATATTGGGTCTTGCTGTATGTTGTTGCTTTGCGGTGGGATGTAATACGCTGTTCAATATATAGTTTGGAAAGTTTAGACTTAATATTGTTTCTACCATCTTCTGTAGAGTTAGAAGGCAGACAATTTAGTATAAAGATAATTCTATTTGATATCTTTGATGAACAGATATACAGTATGGTCTTAATCCTTTCATTCTGTAAAATTATTGTTACCTCTGGACTCATTTATTTTGCTATTCAAATTTAACATTCAAGGTCAAGTAGTTTAAACCTTTATAACCCTTGTAAATTGTTCTAAATAGTTTCTTAGACCAGTGAGCAAATCTTCTTCTTCAGCGATCTCTAGTCATGCGTTTAATTTACTGTGGACCCACAAACTGGGCAGTCAGCTTCAGGTCTGTTAGGTTTCCCCAATGCTTAGTTTTCAGGTCGACTGGGGGTGGCCACATGTTGCTTCTCAGCTCACCCAGGAGAGGACAGTCTTGCAGGATATGCTCCCGCGTGAGCAAATGATATTTACTCATTCCTTACTAACTTCTGCAGTGTTCGTAAAGATTGTCTATTAAAATAACCCAACTGCCATACACTGCACCAAGCATTGTTGCATTAAAAATTAGTGCTAAATTTGCATCAATACATTCTGGTCCAGTTTCTGGTTTTTAAACTACAGCAAAGCTTTCTATTTCTACATTGTGGTCCAATCGAGAGGTTAATAATAATGTGTTAATTTGATGAAATTTAGATACATGAAAGGAAAATGTGGCAAAACAATAATCCAACCACAACATGTTTTCCAATTCAGTAGCGAATGTGTTAAGGGACTGAGAACAAAGAGCATGTTATAGATTGCCAAGTTGAAAGAACAACCTCCAGGTGTCAACAGAGAAAGAATGGATCCAGATAGACAGGAACATGGCAAACTTCCAAAATCGCATCATTACTCTTAGAAGGAAATGTAGAAATGGGACAATAAGCAAGTGATTCTTCAGAATTCAGCAGCTGATAGCAGATCAAATAATGGATGATAATGTTATTGTATATGTGGACGCACTAGTGTATCATGGTGAAAAATGAGACTGGAGTTGTCTAGTTAGTCTATGTTGTAGGTTTATTGTTGAGTGGGAAGAAGCACACATGACAACTACTTCCATTATTAAAATGGAGGTTGAGATCCTTATTTCTGCCCACCAATGGCTCTTAGAGATGTCATTTGCTAGGGAAATTATTATGCCAAGTTCTTAGTTTATGCATTGTAAGATCCAAAATGACAGGCTACAATATTAGTGTATGTTGTCTATTGAGGTGTTCAACCTTCAGGGGTTTGCATAGCTATACTGTCTGGAACATACAGGTGTCTCTAGTAATAAGTGAGTAGACAGATGTTCATCGAAAGCACTAATATTGTGTTGAAGATGGACAATATGAACATACTTTGGTTGTTCAGCAATCATCTGTTGGATGAGGATATAGCTATTGATAACAAATCTTTACAGTATTGTGAGATATCTTGATTCAGGTATTCTATGAGTAGGACTTGTCACCAAATGGACAGAACATGTTTAACCAGTAAGTCAAAGGAACCATCAGCATGCAACATCTGTTTAGAAAGACTAAGCACCTATGTGCGTTAAGGCTAATTCAGTAAAAATAAATCACTATCAGAACATCCTAAGGCACAATATATGTAATATTCAACATTTTTTATCTCAGGTGAAATCATTACCAAAATATTCCATGGTACTATATGTTTACATGTCACCATCTCTTCCCCAGGTCGAATAGTGAATCGATTCTCCAAAGATGTAGATGTACTGGACAACATGTTGCCAAACACACTCCGTATGGGTGTGAATAGTACAGGAAGAGTTCTCATGTGTCTCATTACCATATCATACAGTACACCTATAGTCCTCGCTGTTGTTATACCTGTGATCTTTCTCTATATTGTAGCTCAGGTAAGTCTAACTTATCATCATCATTATCGTCATCATGTGTTGTGTCAGGTAAAACTATTATGAATCTCAACAAATGTCTCTTCTTATACTAATAATCATCCAGATGTTACCACTTTTCTTTGTCATAAAGTTTAAACGCAGGGTTAACTAATATTGATTACGTTTCTTTAGTCATATACACAACCAATACACATAATATTTGAAAGCATGTCAGCAACCTGTTTTGAATGTACCTGTGTAAATATAAACATGTACCTATGTAAATAGGAAAATATATCTATGTAAATAGGAAAATATATCTATGTAAATATGAACATGTACCGGTGTAAATATAAATGTATCTGTGTAGCTATGAAAATGTATGTATGTAAATATAAAAAAAGATATGCCTATGTAAATATGAAAATGTATCTGTGTAAATACGAAACTGTACTAGTGTAAATATGACAATTATGTGTTTGAAATATATATATTTATTTATGTAAATGATTAGTTTTAATTGGGCCTATGCATTTTTGTAAATCATTTTGGTCTGCAAAAAATATTTATGTAAATCAGTTTTGAATGTACATCTATTTATGTAAATAGTTAGTTTTGAATGCACCTGTCTATTTATGTAAATATTGAATTTTGAATGTACCTGTATATTTATGTAAATATTGAATTTTGACTGTCCATGTCTATATATTTATGTAAATATTGAATTTTGAATGCACCTGTATGTTTATGTGAATTTTGAGTGCACCTGTATATTTATGTAAATATTGAATTTTGAGTGCACCTGTATATTTATGTAAATATTGAATTTTGAATGCACCTGTATATTTATGTAAATATTGAATTTTGAATGCACATGTATATTTATGTAAATATTGAATTTTGAATGCACATGTATATTTATGTAAATATTGAATTTTGAATGCACATGTATATTTATGTAAATATTGAATTTTGAATGCACATGTATATTTATGTAAATATTGAATTTTGAATGCACATGTATATTTTTGTAAATACAGTAGAACCCACTTATCTCGACCTCGGTTAACTCGCCAACCCTATTAAGTCGACGCTTTTGAAGTGGAACCACCAAATTCTCTCTTTGTCTTAGCATTTACTCATCGGATATCTCGATTCTTTTATGTCGCGAACCCTAATATCTCGAGCACAAAAGAGGGCCAAATTTGCCACTTAACGTTGGTTATCTCGATCCCCATGACCATGGGTGTTAACTTATGCTACAGTAATATATACAGTCCAATATTGGCAGGTGTTGACTCATGTAAGTTTCTTTCGTGGGAATGGAGATCCCATTTTGCAAGAACACTGTATTTTGATTTTTTAATTTACCGTACTTGGTTCACTGTGCATGTGCTGAGTTCACGTGAGTTCCTTGTCTGAAGGATAATATGCTGTAGCTATTCTGTTTATTTTTCCATTCTAAAAATGTCTGGAGGTGTTAAGAGAAAACTGGAGAATCAGTCAATAGAGAAAAAGGATGAAATCATACTGCAGCTAGAAAAAGGAACAAAACCGGCTGACCTCAGTCGTCAGCATGGCATTCCAGCAAACACCATTTCGGGATGGAAAAAGAAGGCAGACGTGATAAAGCAAATGTACAAGAAGTCTGTCTTTGATCCAGCAAGAAAAAACTTAGAGTGGCTGAGCACAAAGATGTCGACGATGCAGTGTTTCAATGGTTCACAAATACGCGAGCAACAAACCTTCCCGTCAATGGTCCTTTGCTGATGGAGAAGGCGGACATCCTTGCTGCAAAGCTAGGACACCCTGACTTTAAAGCAAGACAGGGGTGGCTGGATCGTTTCAAAAAGAGGCACAACATTGTCTTCAAAGCAATTTGTGGAGAGAGCGCTTCGGTTCAACAGGAACAAGTGGATTCATGGCTGAAGACTCAAATGCGCACAATTTTGGATACCTATGAGACTCGGAACATTTTTAATGCTGATGAAACTGGGGTGTTTTGGAAATGCCTTCCAGACAAGACTATGGCGTTTCGTGGGGAGAATTGTCACGGTGGAAAAAAGTTGAAGGACCGACTTACAGTGCTAGTTGCTGCTAACATGGATGGAAGCCAAAAACTCCCGCTCTACGTTATAGGAAAGTCCAAGAATCCCAGATGCTTTAAGCAGACCAAAGTTCTCCAATGTGATTACGATGGCCAGCCAAGCGCCTGGATCACAGGAGATCTATTCAGTGCATGGGTGAAAAAGTGGGACAGGAAGTTCCAAGCAGAGAAAAGGAAGGTGGCACTGATCGTGGACAACTGTAGAGCTCATCCGGATGTTCCTGGCCTCAAGGCCATTAAGATCTTTTACCTCCCACCTAACACAACGAGTAAGCTCCAACCAATGGACCAGGGGATAATACAAGGGCTTAAGGTGTACTACAGGAAAATGTTGATGCGCCAATACCTACTCCATGATGAAAAGAAGGCACAGTACACCCCTTCCCTTCTAGATGCAATGAACTTCCTGAGATCAGCCTGGAATGCCGTGAAGAAGGAAACAATCTCAAACTGCTGGATGCACTGCGTCATTCAGGATATTTCCGATGATGAGTTTCAGGCACAGTTCCGTGCAGCCGCAGAAGAACTCACGAAAGTGGCAGAAAAATCAAGCCTTACAGATGCTATCTTGGAAGAGGAGGCACAGGAGTTAGCCATCACTGTCCAGGAATTCCGAGATTATATAGAAATCGACAAAGACGTCGTTACTGATGGCGTGATCACCGATGAAGACATTGTATCAAGTGTGCAGTCAGCACTGGCAAGCACATCTGCATGCGGCAATGACAAAGAAGATGAAGAAGATGCGGACGAAGATTTGGAACCAATTCCCTCAGCTGGTGAGGTGGTAGAAATGCTACAGAAAATTCGACGGTATGGTTCTTTTGTAGGAGATGAAACTGTTTTAGACAGCATAAATAATATTGAAGCATTTGTTTTCAAGCAGACTGTTAAAGGCAAAAAACAACAAAGCATTTTAGACTTTGTAAAGAAACCATAGTAACGCGTGTCGATACTTTTCAGAGCTGTGTCAGTTTGTATAAATAAAGGTTTGTATCGAGAATCGACGGTGGTTTTTATTTTATATTGGTAAATTTCTGCTGTTAGTTGGTGCACATATGCCTTTGTTGTTAGCAAACATGTATGTACATTTTTATAGCATGCCGATCGCTTCATCAAACAAATAACACGTGCATGTACATTCTCATTTATTAATGCACATCATGTACATAAAGAAATTTCAAGCACATGTTAATATTTTGCCGCCATATTGGTTTTCGTTTATCTCGATCATCGGTTATCCGAGCGCTTTTGGCAAACCCTAGGCCGTGACATAACCGGGTTCTACTGTATTGAATTTTGAATGCACATGTATATTTATGTAAATATTGAATTTTGAATGCACATGTATATTTATGTAAATATTGAATTTTGAATGCACATGTATATTTATGTAAATAATCAGTTTTGAACGTACCTATGTATTTATTTCAATATTCTTCTTTGTTTGTCCTAGTATGATGCTCATCCATCATGGGTGATGATGACCACACAATTTTCATCCAAGGGAATGTAGTGGCGTTATGTTTGTCTGTGTGTGCATAGATGACTAGTAAGCTCACTGCGGGCTTGAAATGTTCTTGTACAGTGTGGGCAAGGTATACTTGCACTTGTGGGGAGTTTTACTGCCTTCCTATTTTGACATTTTTGTTCCATCCGTGCTGTTCTGTCCGAAGAACCGCGTCGAAGAATTGTGCGCCAGGCTGATCTGTCTTGAGCAACATTCTCTCAGTTGTTGACATCTATGGCAAAGGATTTCATCAAGTTCTTGAGTGTGTCTTTGAATCGCATTTTCTGACCACCCTGTGAGCATTTATCGCTATGCAGCTCACCATAACAGAGCCGTTTGGGTATTCTGCAATCCGGCATTTGAGTCACTAGTATAACCACTTTATAAAGCACAACTTGTGATATTTGTGCGACTTGAGCCATTTCAGCATGTTTTGTGCTTTGTTTACAGCATAAGTTGCGAGATCTGTAACTTTCAGTCCAACACATTTCATTTCATCAGCCCTTTGTTTGGGTTTGCTCTCCTGATTGTTTTACAATTATAGATTTGATAGAATCTAAATTTAACTATTAATATCTCAAATTTTGTTCCGACAATGGTTGCATCCTACTCTACTTTCATTCGATTATTCCCAATGAATCTTTAATGTACACAATTTACATATATGACCTCATATTTTTTCATCCATCTCAAGAGTAGACACTTGGTCTCACCTGCACTGAGATCAGGGGTCACTGTCAAGTTTTCAAATATTTTCTACCTACAAGTGGAAGCAATTTCACAAACTTTGATGACGAAGGACAATGTTTAACCTCTTGTTAGATTTATCCCAGCTCTGCTCCAGTCCCTTATGTTTTTAATAAATAATTTGCTGTCAATCTATGTGTGAATAAAATACTATTTAAAAAAAATATTTATTTATTTATGTATATATTCAGTTTTTGGATGTCCCTGTATAATTATGAAATATAGTGAAACACGTACAAACAAAGTACTATAGTTTTACAAAATACAGAAACAGTGACAATAAACAGCAACGTTTCGACCAACAAGGCCTTTATCAAGCAAACGAACAAACAGGAGTGACAAATTAAAATGAAACACAAATGGACGACCAAATACAAACGTATCTAAAGAAGAATTGGGAAGTTCTTCATCACCCAGTCTATAGTTCCGATTTGTACCTGTGTGATTTCCATTTGTTTGGACCGTTGTAGAAAGCACTAAAGGGACAGCGATTCAACAGCGACGCAGACGTGAAGACAGCGGTGACCACATGGTTCAGTGAGCAGCCACGCACCTTTTTCTCGGACGGCATTCGACGTCTACCTAAACAGTGGGATGCTTGCCTAAGTGCATACGGAGATTTTTCTGATGAACCCAGGTGCATTCTTATTCACAAGTGGTTGCTTTATTTAATTCCGTTGAAACTATTAATTTGCGTATGATACTTTTTAAATAAATCCACAAGTCCCGTTTTCATTTGAACACGCCTCGTATGTATGTAAAGTGGGATGATTAGCATAACGCGTAAGTGTTCGTCGATTGACTCAAACTCAGTGGTTCAACCCACACTCGACGTTCCACACATGAGGAAAGGAATTTACCCTCCTACAATCTGTACACTGAGGCACAGAAATGTGAAGTGACAGACACTTTATATCCTATGGTCTTAAAATAATTCGAGAAATTGTGTTTTTGTATGTATGTAAATATTATATTTTGAATTTTTGTATGTAAATGTTCGATTTGAATATATGTGTGTAAATGATCTATTGTAAATGTATATATGTGAAAATATATAACTTAATATATGGAATGTACCTGTATATTTATGGAACACCTTTTCGACCTTCATCAAATTCAAGGTTGCAGAGAGAGGGATCATGTGGCGTTGGATGCAGACGTTAAAGCCATCATTGATGAAAACTGCAATGACAGTAATGTTGTGATTTACACGGATGGATCGGTAGTTCGCTACAAAATAGTCTGCATGGGCCTTCTCTTCAAGCTCATGCGGCAGAATGGGCAAGGAAGCCAGTGATGCATTTAGTATGACAACTTGATAGGGACAGCCACAAACTATGGATACTTGCAAAAGCCCTGAGTGATGAAAACACCAGCTGACCCCCAATAGTTCTGGAGCACAACAATGAGATGTGCTCGGGGAGGCAGGCAGCGAACGTCCTAATGAAAAGATATGCCAACGTCAACAGAGTCAACATCCCAAAAGAAAAAATAGATGAAAAAAGTGAGAGTCCTCTAAGTCGAGCCCGCAAAAGCCGACAGTCACTTAACGGACACATTCATCAGAAATGAGCTGAAAGAGGCATTAAGGGACCTAAAACTTAGGAAATCACTGGGAAAAGATGGGATCACAAATGAGATGCTTAAAAACTTAGGAAATATGGCAAAGACAGTCCTAAAGTTTAGGAGTACTATTGACAGTCCTAAACATATGGAGGACAGGCATAGTACCAAGAGAGTGGAAAGAAGCTATCCTGGTACCCATCCTAAAGCCAGGCAAAGACAAACTCCATCCGGCGAGTTACAGATCCATAAGCCTCCTAAGCTGTACTGGCAAATTCATAAAATACATGATAAACAGAAGATTATCATGGCACTTGGAGAGCAAGGGCCTGCTCATGTTGCAACAGGGGGTGGGGGGTGGGGGAGGCTTTAGGAGGTACCAATTTACAGAAGATCAGGTAACCTATATTGTCCAGGAAATCGAGGATGATTTCCAAGTGAAAAAGCACACATTGCCAATTTGGGTAGACATGAAAAAAGCTTTTGACACTGTCTGGAAAGAGGTCTAAAACTCAAACTCCTGAGCCTTGAAATAAAGGGAGGAATATACAACTGGTTAGATCAGTACCAACAGAACAGCAAGGGTTCAAGTTCAGGGAAAAACAAGCATAAAGACCACGCTAGAGGAAGGAGTCCCACAGGGAGGAGTGCTTTCACCAAGTCTCTTCCTAATCTTTGTCAGCGATATAGCTACATGCATACCCTTGCTAGTACACTCAGCAATGTACGCCGATGATCTGGCAATCTGGATGAGGGAGGAATCAATGCCCATAGCAATAAAACGATTGGAAGACATGATTACCAAACTGGAAACCTGGACAGAAAAGTAGTGCCTGAGCATTAACGAAAACCATGTACACTGTGTTCTCGCTGAACAACCGGATCCACAAGGTAAAGCTTAGAATAAATGGGCATGATCTTCCAGAGGACAAAAACTCAACATACCTAGGAGTCACTCTAGACCGAAGGCTCACATAGTGCTCCCAGATAGACAAAGCAACTGTAAAAGCAAGACAGAAGCTTGGTATGATGAGAAAACTCGCAGGTTCCACATGGGGAACAAACAACAAAATCCTCAATAAACTATACTCCGGAAGCGTGCGAGCAGTCCTGGAGTACGACATTGCAGCTTTGGGCAATGCATCCAACACACCATTCGCCAAAGTGAGCAACACCCAAAATCGTGCAGCACGCATTATCACAGGGAATGAACAAGCATGAAGTCCATGCCCATCATGGCGCTGGAAACAATCACAGGCCTCCAACCTATTAAAGACAGCAGAGACAGAAAAGTTACCAAACAGGCAGAGAAATTCAAAAGACTTAACTCCCACCCCATGTATGACAGAATGAAGAGATTGGGAAGGGACAGGTTAAAGAGAACCAGCTTTGCAAAAAATGCCAAAGCACTGATCCAAGACGACTCGTCCTAGCCAACTGTAAACCCAGACTTATACCGGCAACTGACTAGAATCTACCGTGGGAGACCACGATGCCAGAGCTAAGAGAATCAATACCGGGCATAAAAAAAGGGGCCGCAAGCAAACTGCGAAAGGAGAGCGATTACAGAAGAATTTCATAGTGACAGAGTACCCTGACAGAGCGTGGACACGTGTATACCAACGGATCGGCAAAGTACAAAATTAGCGATGGGGTGGAGGACTAGTAAAGTGCCGCAGAAAGTGAAGATCACGAAGTCGACAGCCACAGGAAAGTACTCAAACAACTACCGTGCAGAAGCGGAGGCACTAAGAATAGCCACTGAAATGATCCTAGAGAGAAGCAGTGGCTCACTTAACAAAGTAGTGATATTCACGGACGCCCTGTCGGCCATCAAAGCACTAAAAAGCTCAACCAGCACAGAGCTAAACGAGCTAAAAGCGATCCTCAGAGTATTAACAAACTCATTCAAAAGCACAGTCATACAGTGGATCCCATCACCTTGCAATATAAGCGGAAACGAAGAGGCGGACAAGCTAGCAAAGGCAGGAGGGCGTTTGCCGCAGACTGGTTACAAAATCAGCTACAAGGAGGCTAAAACAGCCATCGGATGACGATATAGAGAGAAGTGGGTGCAAGACCACCCTCAACACAGCTCCATTCCTTTGGACTGTCCCGTAGCAAACAAGTTCTCATATTCTGTCTCCGTATCGGCCACAATAGACTCTGGTCCAACCTCTACAACAAATTAAAAATTGGCACAACTAGCCTGTGCCACTACTAGAAGGCAAACATGACGGCAGAGACTGACATACTGCAAGACTGACCACTACTAGCAGGCCTGAGAAACAAAACCTGGATGGAAAATACTGAGCTAAATGAGAAGCTGTACTGAGGAACAGAGTCCATAAAAACAACAGCAGAATTTATGTGGAAATCTGGTACATCAGTCTAAGCGGTGATCGCAAGAGAGAGAGAGAGAGAGAGTGTGACAATGGTGATATTGGCGGTGACTAGGCACCCTCTAGCTGGAGTCACAAAACTACACTCATGAGCACATTCTGAGTGATTCATTGAGTATGATCCGAAAGGGAAAGGCTGGTTCGGTACGCAAACAATGGACTGAATCACTACAAGCTTAAATAATTCGTAGAATTACGCTTATCTTCATTTAGAGGCACATGGGTGTTATTGGCAATGAGAGAGTAGACAGGCTGGCCCATATCAGGGGTCAGCCAATGGATAGAGCTGACATTTTGAATGCCCCCATAGAGTGTGGCCGCAAAGAAGATTTTCATTTCAACAAATCCACACCAACTACTAGATTGCAAGAGCTGGAATTGAAGAAGATTGGAGTGACCAGAAAAGAACAGAACAATGTGTATATGAGCAGGATCATCAATCAAAATCAAACTGATGCGGTCAGTAGCTGGACGCTATTGGAGATATTGCAAAGGAGATCGAAGCACCTATGGACATGTCCAGAGTGCAATAAAGATATTCCATACTGAAAATGAATTTATGTACATAATTTGTTTTGAATGTACCTGTGTAAATATATAACAATCATGTTACTCAAGAAAATAGATTTATTATGAATTCTAAGTATCCCCCCCCTCTCTCTATGATCTCATCAGTGAAATTATTTTCTCATTGATGTGAACACTGAAGCCTGCTAGCACATTTGACTTTGTTGCGCCCGTATGATGCTGTGGCCTGCAAGGGAAGCAAAGAATAGTACCACTGCAACCTACAATGCACGCTGTAAGAGGCGACTGATGTAGGCCCTAGGGATACTACTGTAGTAAATAAAAAGTAGCGCAGAAATCAAACGTGCTGGCCTACTTGTAGGCGCATAACTGGCACATACATAACGTACAATCACTCTTCTATATCCTCTTCGTGTCCCGATTGACACATAAGGATTCTACAAGAGACTTCCACTGTTGCCGTTCTGCTTCCTTTCTACCAACCGTCTCCCACGTCAGGCCACACTCCTTCAACTCTCTTTCCACCGTTCTACTCCATGTTTCCTTTGGACGTCCAGGCTTTCTTTTCCCATCCTCTGTCCATCTGAGAGCTGTCCTAGCCAATGCCCCCACTGGCATACGACATACATGTCCAAACCACCTCCATTTTCATCTCTTAATGATGCTCTCCAAGGATGCACAGTCTGTTCGTTTCAAAAGCTCCTCATTTGTTATGGTATTTGGCCAAAAAATTTGCAGGATACAATCACTCTTGGGCTCAAATAAATACAAATCACAGAGAGTGGTTGACAAGTGGTCGATATTGAGCGTTTAAGAAGAAAACTTAGTTGTACTGAATAAAGTTAAATTTCATTTTTATTTAACTCCAACATTAAGCATAGTTTAGACTTCAACTTGACTTGTATAATTTATTTGCAGCGAGTCTACATACCTGCCTCTCGTCAGATCCGACGTATTGACTCCACTACGAGATCACCAATTTATGTGCATTTCTCGGAGACTCTCAGTGGTGTCTCAAGTATACGAGCTTACGGTGCACAGGAGCGTTTTTTCCAGCAGTCTCAGGAAATGGTTGATTACAATTTCAAGTTTTACTTTGGCAGTATTATAGCTGGAAGGTAGGAATATATTGTTAGTATTATAGTTGGAAGATAGGAATATATTGTCAGTATTATAGCTGGAAGGTAGGAATATATTGTTAGTATTATAGCTGGAAGGTAGGAATATATTGTCAGTATTATAGCTGGAAGATAGGAATATATTGTCAGTATTATAGCTGGAAGGTAGGAATCTATTGTTAGTATTATAGCTGGAAGATAGGAATATATTGTTAGTATTATAGCTGGAAGGTAGGAATATATTGTCAGTATTATAGCTGAAAGATAGGAATATATTGTCAGTATTATAGCTGGAAGGTAGGAATCTATTGTCAGTATTATAGCTGGAAGGTAGGAATCTATTGTCAGTATTATAGCTGGAAGATAGGAATATATTGTTAGTATTATAGCTGGAAGGTAGGAATATATTGTTAGTATTATAGCTGGAAGGTAGGAATATATTGTCAGTATTATAGCTGGAAGATAGGAATATATTGTCAGTATTATAGCTGGAAGGTAGGAATATATTGTTAGTATTATAGTTGGAAGATAGGAATATATTGTTAGTATTATAGCTGGAAGGTTGGAATATATTGTTAGTATTATAGCTGGAAGGTAGGAATATATTGTTAGTATTATAGCTGGAAGATGTATAAAACACTTGCCTATTGACCGTCTGTAAAGATGAAAAGGGCCATATATATTATAGCTGGAAGGTAGGAATATATTGTCAGTATTATAGTTGGAAGGTAGGAATATATTGTCAGTATTATAGCTGGAAGATATGATTATATTGTTAGTATTATAGCTGGAAGGTAGGAATATATTGTCAGTATTATAGCTGGAAGGTAGGATTATATTGTTAGTATTATAGCTGGAAGGTAGGAATATATTGTCAGTATTATAGCTGGGAGGTAGGAATATATTGTTAGTATTATAGCTGGAAAGTAGGAATATATTGTCAGTATTATAGCTGGAAGGTAGGAATATATTGTCAGTATTATAGCTGGGAGGTAGGAATGAATATAGAAGTCAATGTAGTTGGAAGTATTACCTTATTATTGAAGTGAGAAGTCAGTTTCTAATGTAGCAAGTAAAGGAGTTATAGTTGTGAGAGATAATTTTTAGTGTGGTGAAAAGAATGAGCATTTGTTTCTGTTTTGAGAAGAAATGAGTATCCAAGAGAGAAATCAGATGTAATGTATCAATGAGAGATATCAGTATTTGTGTGTATAGGAGATAAATCATTTTTTGTATATTAACTCTTAGTGGACCAGGGCAAAAGTCACGTTTTTACAAAGCCATTTTTTATTATACATTTGTATACAGACAGCTGTCATTAGTTTTGACATAAAACTTATATATTTAATTTTATGGAACATGTACAATATATCAAAATGTTCAGAAATGAATGTTCTATTTATTTATATTAGTGAAATATTTTGAAAAAGAAAGAGAGAAATTTTATGTGACTTTTAGTAAGAAGAAAATTTTTTTAAATATTTTTAGTGAGAATAAAATTCTTACTTACCACTCAATATGAATATATCCAACACATCTGCAAGCCATAACACATTTTCTGCTCATACTACAATCATTTTATACATTCCAAGAAAGTTTCATCCGTTTTTATGAATAAATAACATTTTTATAATAATTTACAGTGTTTGAGTCTTGAAATTGAAAATTTTGAAATTTTTAAAAAAACAATAAGTCATTATGTACAAGTTGTTCCAAATGTTAATTACTTGGAATGATATTTAGAAAAACATTTGTTTGGATGTAGAAATGGGTGATTGGTGCATCTTTGACAAAAAAATGATGTTCTTTTTCTTTTCTCTGCGGTGCTGCAGATAACACATTGACGGGTTATCAGCAGTGATTTTCTTATTATGTGATTGTTAATTTGAAGTCTGCTTATATGGTGTTCATCGTGGAATACAAGAGATAACTCATGTATGAGCTGGGTCTTGAAGTGCAGCAGAGGCTTTTTTTGGAGTGTTTCCTGGTCTTGTCAGGGCATGCAGAATAAATGCATTCAACTGCGCAACTTCGAAGATCCAAAAATATTTTTTCCACCATTTCCTGGTTCGCCTTTGAAAAGTGCCATAAGTGGTGACACACTGATCGACCTTGTCACATCCATTCATGCTGAAGTTATATGATTCAACTAATGATGGCTTTTCCCTTACTTCTCCAGTACGGCTTGTTTTCTGGACCGTGGCTACTGAAGCTTCACTGGAAACAAGAATGCAAGGCTTTTTAGCTTTCTTGTCCCTAAACATAACACAGAGAAATTTATTTTCTACATGCATAAACCACTTCATCTGCAAGTAGATCAATTTTGTGGTCTTGATCGCCTTAGGGAAATCTCTGCGGTTTATGTTTAGGGTTCCAGTGTAGTAATAGCTTCTCTCATGGAGATACTGAAGAAGTGGGAAACTTGTGTAGTATCGATCAGCGTAAATATGATGGCCTTTTCCGCAAGGTTTCAGGAGGGTGTCAAAAACTTTAACAGCCTGTTGGCTGGCTGGATCCAGGTCTGGGCTATAAGATGTCTTGCTGCCAAAATAAATAAGTACGTTGAAAACATAGCCAGTGTTGCTGTCACAGAGCCCGAAGGTTTTAACGTGATATTTTTTGGCTTTGATGCATTGAACATCTTATGAGCCATCGTCCTTCCATCCAATGACCATCTCATCTATAGAGAGATCCTTGAACGGATAATAGGCATTTTGAAAGTTAGACACCACTTTCTGCAGAAAGGGCTCTATTTTTTGCCTTTCCCAGGGCATCTACTTCACTTACATGGAACATGGTTTGGTAGATCGCCTTGAACCTGTTCCTCGTGAACATCTCACTGTACCATTGTGTCTGCATGTAGGGTTCAGTGGACCAGTAGTCGCTAACTTTGGGTTTCTTTACTATGCCCATTGCTATGACTACAGCAAAGAATTTATGCAGTTCTGGCAAGTTCAGTGGTGTCCAGGAGAGAAAAATTGAGTGCTTTCATGCGTTTTCCTTGTGCACCTTGCACCGCTCTTCAGCATAGTTATTTACTGATGTCACAAGCTCTTCCAATGTTTTGTCGCTGAAGAGAGCTTTCAAGCAATGTAGAGCTGTTGAACCTTCAGGTATAATATCAGGATTGACACCAGTAATCCTATGCTGAGGTGGAACAAACCGAAAGTTGTTCTCAGTTTTGCCCTCAAATATTTCCTCCCAGTTTCCATCACTACTGGCCTGTGTGTTTGGTCTACTGGATGGTGTTGTGCCTGCTGTGGGGCTCCTTCTAGTATTATTTGCAGAAGTAGAAGTAGTTGGATTAGTAGTATCAGTATCAGTTAATAATACAGAACGTGATCCTCGTTTCCTTTTAGAAGCAGAGCCTTTTCCCTTACCTTTACAGACTTTACTTGAACAGCTGGGTAGACAGCAGGAAAACGCCCCCTCTTGATCACTTTCATTATTGCTGCTGGTATCAGACAAATTATTCAGAACTTCGTATTCATAATCTGAACTATCAGCACTCGACACTTCATCATCATTGTCGAACTCAGCCAAATGATGAATAAGATTTACAGCTTGCTCTACTGTATAACGCGACTTACGTGTTTCAGAAGAAGAAGCCATTTTTTTTTCAATAAAAACTGTGAGTAAACAAAAATGTTTGCTGAGATTTTGTGTGTTTTATAACGGTTCTACTAACTGTAGCTCGAAAACGACTACACAAGCATGTACAGACGGAAATGACGAATGGCCAGAGGTCAAAATAAAAAATGTGGACTGGAATATAAATTTACTACAGCGGTTCTAAAACTGTGATAACCAAACGCCACTTAGCGTGGCGGAATGTAAAACGCGTCCACTTCAAACGCCACTTAGCGTGGCGCTTGGTCCACTAAGAGTTAAGATGAGACATCAATGATCTATAGATTTAATATGTATATTAATTGTCTTTAACAGCTGGCTTCAAGTTCGACTGCAGTTCCTTGGCAATATAATTGTACTAGCAGCAGCCATGTTTGCCCAGTCTGATGCTGGACTTAGTGCAGGTTTGGCTGGTCTTGCCATTTCTTATGCCCAGCAGGTACATAGTGACAAAGCTTTTTAGTTACTAGTAGATAACTATTAGCCGGCTAGATACATATGTATGACACTACCAACAAGAGACACTACAAAAAGTAGCATTTATATAACTGATTTAGAAATACTATGAGCAAGATAAACTGCAAATATTTATGTCAATTTATTAATTCAGGTTATATGTATAAAATAGGGGTCTCTGTGGCTAAGTGCTTAAGCCCTTTGCCTTGTGAGTCGAAGATAGTGGATTTGAATATGTACTGCGCCGTTCTGTTCATGAGTGCAGTTTTTTTCCAGAGACTCCTAGGATTGTTACTGGAGCTATGGAGTTTGTGCTTTATGTAATACTCTTGGCAGGTGGCGTGCCATTTCTGTGAAAGGACCTAGCTATATGGGGTAAAACCGTGCGTGAAGTCAATCCTTCGGCTGTAACTCTTTCCATGCCGAGTTATTTCCTCAATTTTTAAACAGTTTATTCAAGGTTGGTAAAAAAAACTAAAATAAAAAAACCATCCCAACTACTCGTCAATAAATAATATATATATATATTATTATATACTAAATTGAAGAAAACTGGACAACCCAATAGAATAACAAGGTTGAAAAGTAGTAGAAGTAAAACAGTAGAAGTAAAACTAGAAAGACTTCTTATCAGAGAAACAACTCTATGGCGCAGTGTACAGCTAATGGCGTTCAATGGACTTCCGCAGTGGCACATTGTGCGGCTAATGGCGTTCAATGGACTTCCGCAGTGGCACATTGTGCGGCTAATGGTGTTCAATGGACTTCCGCAGTGGCGCAGTGTACAGCTAATGGCGTTCAATGGACTTCCGCAGTGGCACATTGTGCGGCTAATGGCGTTCAATGGACTTCCGCAGTGGCACATTGTGCGGCTAATGGCGTTCAATGGACTTCCGCAGTGGCACATTGTGCGGCTAATGGCGTTCAACGGACTTCCGCAGTGGCACAGTGTGTGATGAAAAGCGTGGAAAGAGTTAAAACCCTTTTTTAAAAATATGTATTAATTTATTCATCCCGGTTATACAGGGTGTTCAAGATAATAGCAGCCTGTGAATGGAGTCAATCTGGCATATATGTATGAAAATGAGAAGGTTCAGTTATGACGTAGTATAGGTCAAGGTTATGTGACGGTATGTAATTGTAGTGCGGGAAGGGCGATGAACAAATGTGACGTAAAACGATCTAGTCAGAACCGGTTTAAATAGTACATAAACATAACGCAATAGATTATCTGGCAACTTTTGATTTGTCAATGGGGCTGCTTTAATCTTGAACACCCTGTATATGTCAATTTATTAATTCAGGTTATATGTGTCAGTGTATTCATTGAGGCTATATGTATTAATTTATTCATTCAGATTATATGTGTCAATGTATTAATTCATGTTATATGTGTCAATGTATTAATTCATGTTATATGTGTCAATTTTTTCATTCAGGTTATATATGTCAATGTATTTACTCTACTCAGGTAACAAATTCTCTGACCATGGTGGTTCAAGTAGCAACACAAGCAGAAACTAATATTGTCTCAGCAGAAAGGATCTTAGAGTATGCAGAAGTTCCTACTGAGGTAAATATTCTAGAAGAATAAAATAACTATTAACTTTTTAGCTGCTAAGAATGTGTATAGATGGTTTTCCCATGGACTGCTAAAGACATGTTAACACATCTATTATTATCTCTTCTCTATGGGCTAAGTACATGTTAACAAATTCTTAATTTCTACAGTCACTGCTATAGGAACCTTTGTGATCCAAAAACAAAGAGTGGCTATTTTTAGATCTCTGTGACATATTTACACACTTTTGAACACATGTGTACTAGTTGAACTGTGTTTTATATGCCCGGATAAGTTGTCACATTCATTTCGTGTACCTCTGAAGTGCTGGTTTAGGGTCTACTTTGTACTCAATGTTATTTCTTCTTGTGTTGTAGAGTATTAGTCTGTGTATATTTATTTCATAAAATGGCAAGGAAACTAGTTAAAGTAGATGAAGAATAGATGGAGTTTTTTTTTCTAGGAGTGATAGTGAAGATGAAATGTGTAGCTCTGAAACTGAACAAGACAATTGGACCCAGCCATCAACATAAACAACAAAAATTGGTGTAGCTGAACAAATGTTATTTGCGTGTCTGGTGTCTTCATCATCATCGGAATCAGAGTGCAGTGAAGATGACATACCATCAGCAGGGCAGAAATTTGAAATTTCATGGTCTTCTAATGACCTGAAACCAGCTGTTCATGGATTTGACAACTCCAGCTTTGGTAGTGAAATTATGTCACAGGATAGATATCTTTTACTTTTGAGAATGCTTTACTTCTCAGACAACAGCATTGATGCTGGTAGAGATCGACTATATAAAATTAGAAGTGTTATGTTGTGCAATCGACATCATGGCACATTGGGCATTCCCATTTGTGCTCCGTCCTCTGCTGCAGCAGCCATCCCAAAATCCATTTGCTCACCGTACCCATGAGAAGCTGATTAGTATATCTTCTCTCTACCATGAAGATGACACTGTCTGGCATGTCCAAACTTAATGCCTAATTTTCAAACACGTTTCAGTGTATGAAATTAGAAGTGTGATTGACAGATTACGTTCTTCGTTTAAGAGTGCATTCTCACCATATCAGGGTGTTGTTATTGATGAGTCTCTTCCATTTTTCAGAGAAAGATTGTCTTTCAAGCAGTGCATTCCGTCAAAAAGAAGTAGATTTGGAATGAAGACTTTTGTTTTGTGTCTCGCCCGAGTGGTTACAGGGGCCCAAATTTGGGTGTAAAGAATAGAACCACTGTTACCTGCCATGCATGTCGCAAGAGGCGACTGAGGAGGTTTGGCTGAAATTGGATGCATGTCTCCTAAATGTGTAGAAGTCTATGCGTTTAGGGGCCTACCAAACCAATGTGCAACGTATACACGTTCTTGGCAAAGATCAAACATATCACAAAGAGTGATTAAAATTGGTTGTAAAGAACGAACGCAAAGAAGAAGAAGAGAAGTTTTGTGTGACTGCAGAACTGGTTACAATTTAGATTTTATAGTTTATACTGGTGTCAACAGTGACATTATTACATCAGGTTTAGGGAAGGGGGTTGATATTGTGATGACCTTACTGCCGCTGTATCTCCAAAAAGGCCACATACTGTTTGTAGAAAACTGGTATAGTAGCCCAAAATCATTTCTGTGGCTTCATGATCATGCCACAAGTGCATGTGGTACTGTGAGAAAAAACAGAAAGTATGTGCCCAAAATGGATGAAAACTTGAAAAAAGGAGATATTAGCTATAGGTCAGCAAAACATTTAGCTTTAAAATGGTCTGATAAGCGAGACGTTTGGATGCTGACTACATGTCATAATTCAGAAATTGTGTAAACTAACAAAATAGATTGGAAAACTGGAGACAGTGTTCAAAAGCCCAAGTGTGTTGTTGACTAAAATAAATGTATGGGTTCACTAGATCAAACTGACATGCTTCTCAGTTCTATTGAGTCTATTATAAAAACTGAAATGGTACAATACATTTTTTTTTTCATGTGTTAGATCTTTCTGTTTTGAATGCACATGCATTATACAAACTGGTCACGGATAAAATCATTCCTGATGCAGATTTCCATCTAACTCAAGGGAAATTCTGGAAAAAAAAAATATTGTAAAGAAAGAAGAAAGAGTGGAGGATTACCTAGGAGGACGTAGGAGTGAAGATCTGCCACTGCAATTGGTGCAGAGAAATTTCCCGTCAACAATAGTCTAAAACATCCCAGAAGAAGGGTCCAGTGAGAAATTGTGTGGTGTGCTCAAAAAAGAAATAGCGATGGGAAACAAGATACTTGTGCAAAGACTGTGATGTAGCACTGTGTGTTACACCATGTTTTGAAATATTTCATACTCAAAAACAATTATTGACAATCCATGTATTTTCCTTTTTGTGTTCTAAGTGTAATATAGCAGAAGCAAGAGTAACAGTTCTATTGTAAGAACCCATTTTTTTCACTCTGAAACTTATTTTCTTGGTGCTGCTTTAGTGACTTGTCAGCACATGTTAAAACGCGTCTGTACAGTTTATATTTTGGGGTGTAAAAACATAGTCTACACCGCCTGACAAATCTCTTGTATTTGGAGGAGAAAAAGTATCCAGCACAAGAAGGTGTGTATGTAGTGAAAGTATTCAGCACAGGAAGGAGTGTATGTAGTGAAAGTATTTATCACAGATTGACACATCTTCGGACAGTATGTAGCCGTGAAAGGGTTAATTAGTACATGATGACAAATCAAGTTTTATAGTTCTTCTCTATTTATGATGTTCTAATTCTCTTATTATTGTATATACTATCTCCTAAAGTTGTTTGTGATTCCTTATTGATACAATTACAACTGGTTCTATTTGTGACTAACACAGGCTCCATGGGATATCGCTGATACTCAGCCTCCAAAGAGTTGGCCTGAAGATGGAAGTGTTGTTCTCGATGACCTCCAACTCCGCTATAGAGAGGGCTTGGAGTTGGTACTCAAGGGAGTTACCTGTAATCTGAAAGGTGGTGAAAAGGTGAACATTATTAACTGTTTTGTTTATATTATCAAGTTAACATAAAGAATTAATGATAAAATCATCTGATCATATCTCTCTACTGTATCTTGTTATCATCATCTTCAACTTAGGCTGTCCAAAGACTGGTGATAAAGTTCCATTTGAATAGACATCTATGAATGAGATACTTGTCAGGTGGAACATTATTCCATTTAGTATACATCTATGAACTCTGCCAATGCCGGTTCCAAGCCCGGATGGAAAAGGAGGAGGACTTGTGCGTGAGGCCAGCTACCTCATCACAAGAAATTGAAAGAGCTACAGAAACTTGTAAGAAAGGACGCTATACCGGTAAACCGACCAGTCAGGTGGTGTGCGGTGCACCTAATGCATCATTGACGGTTGCTGATGAAAGCGCTTGCGGAAGTCAGCAACCCGACTTGTACATTACTTGGCTCAAAAACACACACTAAAATTGGATTTTGCAATGTGAGAATGATGGTCACGGCTACAAAATCAGCCCAAATTGCAGAAGAAATGAAGAGATATGAGCTGGACATACTGGAATTAAGTGAGGTGAGATGGCCTGGAACAGATAGAAGAGTAGTTAGTGGATAAATTTCATATATTCAGGGAGAGAAGATGGTAAGCATTTTGAAGGAGTGGGTATAATTATGACACCTAGAGTAGCAAAGAGCATGTTAGAATGGGAACCCATCTCGAGTCAGATAATTAGAGCCTGCTTCAGTACCAGGCATGTCAATATGACAATACTGCAGTGTTATGCACCAACAAACAAGGCTGACGATGATAAGAAAGACACATTTTATGAGCAACTACAAGATCAAATTAACAAGACCCAAAAACAAGACCTGTTAGTAGTAATGGGGGACTTTAATGCCAAGGTTGAATTGATAATGTAGGGGTAGAGAGAGCTATAGGAAAACAAGGAATAAACACAATGAATGAGAATGTAGATAGACTGGCGGAGTTATGTATGCTGTCAAACTTAGTAATTGGAGGTACCATTTTTGCACATAAGGAAATTCATAAACTTACTTTGCACTCACCAGATGGAATGACCAGGAATCAGATTGACCATATGTGCATAAATACACAATTTAGAACATCATTGATGGATGTCCGTGCATACAGATGGGCAGATGTAGGAAGTGATCATAATTTATGCATAGGTTAATTGAAACTGAAATTGAAAATTCACCATACTAAAAAGAACAACTGCGAATGGACAGTCAAAGGCTACAAAATAAAGAAATAAAAGAGGAACATCAGCTCGAACTTAAGAATAGGTTCGAGTTACTCAATGGTGAAAATGAACAGAACATTGAAGACAAATGGACTAAGATAAAGGACACACTATTGGGGGCAGCAAATAATAGCGCAGGATTAAAGACGAAAGACAGAAAACCCTGGATAAACGATGACACCTGGAAATGTATTCAAGAAAGAAGAAAGATGAAACTAGCGATATTTAATACTAAGGATGCAACAGATGAAATCCAAGCTAAAGAGGAATATAGACTAAAAGACAAGGAAGTGAAAAGAGCAGCTAGAAGAGATAAAAGAGCATATGTCAATCGACTGGCTGAAGAAGGGGAAAAGGCAGCTAAGACTGGAAACAGTAAAATGCTATACAATACACTAAAACAACTTACTGGAACTTTTGTTTCAAAGGGTGGCCCAATCAAGAGTAAAGATGGTAAAGTTCTAACATCAGATACCGAGCAGAAGAAAAGATGGGCAGAAAATTTTGAAGAAATATTAAATAGACCTGATCCACCAGTACTACTCAAGTTTGACGAAGAGGCAAGAAACAGCTTCCTACCAATTAATGAAGAAATGATAAGTGTAGCTGAGGTCAAGGAGGCAATCCATTCCTTGATAAACAATAAGGCAGCGGGTGATGACAACATTACTGCAGAAATGCTCAAAGCGGCTGATGATACAACTATTAGCCAGGTGCAAGAACTATTTAATAAAGTATGGGAAGTAGAAACTGTCCCAGATCAATGGAAAAAGGGAATAATTGTTAAGATCCCCAAGAAAGGTGATCTCAAAGATTTCAACAACTGGAGAGGGATCACCCTATTATCAGTAATGACCAAGACTTTCTGCAAAATCATTCTTAATAGAATCAAAGGAGCAGTGGACACAACCCTGAGAGAAGAACAAGCTGGTTTTAGACCTGGGAGAAGCTGCTTAGACCAAATAATTACCCTACGACTAATTTTGAAGGAACATAATGAGAAGCAACAACCACTCATACTAAATTTCATCGATTTTAAAAAGCCTTTGATAGTCTACACAGAATCTCTCTGTGGAATATTCTGAGATGCTATGGAATACGAGACAAAATAATAAACATTATTAAGAGCCTCTATGATGGTTCACAGTGTGCAGTTCGCACTGATGGCGGACACAGCGACTGGTTTATGGTTGAAACCGGAGTAAAGCAAGGCTGTATTCTATCTCCGTTATTGTTTGGAGTGGCATTGACTGGGTGATGCGAAAATGTTGCAGGGGCAAAACTGGCATCAATGGGTAGAAAATAGTCAACTAGAAGATTTGGATTTTGCAGATGATATTGCCTTGTTAAGTAGAAACAACCAAGATATGCAAAGAAAAACAGACAACTTGTCATCTATAGCATCAAAAGTTGGACTGCAGATAAGCTATGAAAAACAAATATAATGAAGACACCTATGGCAAGTAATGCAGATATCACACTGGAATCTAAAATGATAAAAATAACAGAGCAGTTCACCTATTTAGGTAGCAATTTTGATTGCACAGGAAATGTTAAAAAAGAAATTTGATACGAATTGGCAAAGCAACATCAGCTTTTAAAAGTCTAAATAAAATATGGAACTGCAAGTTATATAGTATTAAAACTAAATTACGAATTTTCAATTCAAATGTTGTATCAATTCAAACATATGCCAGCGAGAGTTGGAAAATGACTAAAGATATAGAAAGCAAGTTGAACGCATTTGAAAATATATATGTCTGCAAAAAATAATGAATATAAAATGGAACGAATTCAGGAGAAGTGATGAAATCAGAGATATGTCTGGTCAACCACTAGTGACAACTGTTATAAGAATGAGAAGATGGAGATATGTTGGGCACACCTTGAGGAGAAATGATCAACGAATATCAAAGCAGGCATTGAAGTGGGATGCAAAGGGTTCAAGAAAGAGAGGTCGACCTAAGGAGACCCTGAAACGAACTTTGCTGAGAGTGGCAGGAAATATCGGTCTCAGTTCCATGGAGGAGATTGAGCGAGTTGCCCAGGATAGAGCAGTATGGAGAAATTACATGCAGGCCCTATGTAACATATAACGGTGCAAGATGAATTATTATATTATATTAAAAGTAAGAATTGTGGAAAGCTACAACTATCAGATTTTTGATATGAAAGCTCTACATTCTGAGCCTCTGAAACTTGTTATGTATCTGTGAGATATTTTGATAATGTGGGAAGTTATTCCTTTTAATAATTGGGGTATCTGTGGCTAAGTGCTAAAGCCATTGCCTTGTTCATGAAAGTCATGGGTTTGAATCTGGACCATGCTGTTCTGTTCACGAGTGTATTTTTCCCAAAATCCCTAGGATTGTTGCCAGAGCTACAGAGTTCAGGCTTTGTGCAATATGCTCGTATATAGCATGCCATTTCTGCGGAGAGGAACCAAACCATATGGAGTAAATGCTGATGCAATAAAGTCATTTCTGCGTCTTTTTTATTTTTATCCAGAAGCACTTGAGCTTCTCAGCTCTTCGGCTCGGTGCCATGGACATCGTAACCCTTCGGTTCGGTGCCATGAGCACCATAAATCTGGGGAAACTGTTGCTTTTTCTACCATCCCGCGGAATTGAACCGGCACACACAGAGGGATAGTTAACCGTAGTCCAACGCGCTACGAACACGCTGGGCAGACGGGCTTCTGCGTCTTTAGATACATTTAATATACATTTGTGAATGAGGTAGTTATATAATGTGCGGACTTATTCCATTTAATATACATTTGTGAATGAGGTAGTTATATAATGTGGGGACTTATTCTATTTAAAATACATTTGTGAATGAGGTAGTTATATGATGTGGGGACTTATTCTATTTAATATACATCTGTAAATGAGGTAGTTATATAATGTGGGGACATTCTATTTAATATACATTTGTGAATGAGGTAGTTATATAATGTGTGGAATTATTATTATCTAATAAACATTTGTGAATGTGGTAGTTATATAATGTGTGGAATTATTATTATCTAATAAACATTTGTGAATGTGGTAGTTATATAATGTGTGGAATTATTATTATCTAATAAACATTTGTGAATGTGGTAGTTATATAATGTGTGGAATTATTATTATCTAATAAACATTTGTGAATGAGGTAGTTATATAATGTGTGGAATTATTATTATCTAATAAACATTTGTGAATGTAGTAGTTATATAATGTGTGGAATTATTATTATCTAATAAACATTTGTGAATGAGGTAGTTATATAATGTGTGGAATTATTATTATCTAATAAACATTTGTGAATGAGGTAGTTATATAATATGTGGAATTATTATTATCTAATACACATTTGTGAATGTGGTAGTTATATAATGTGTGGAATTATTATTATCTAATAAACATTTGTGAATGTGGTAGTTATATAATGTGTGGAATTATTATTATCTAATAAACATTTGTGAATGAGGTAGTTATATAATGTGTGGGCTTATTCCATTTAATATACATTTGTGAATGAGACAGTTATGTAATGTGTGGAATTACTCCTTGCAGATTGGTATTGTGGGAAGAACAGGAGCTGGCAAGTCTTCACTCTCTGTTGCACTCTTCCGATTAGTGGAAGCATCAGCAGGTAAAATTTCAATCGATGACCACAACATCGCTAACCTTGGCCTTCATGACTTGCGAAGCAACATAACTATACTCCCACAGGTGAGTGTTTATCAAAGAACAATATATGTGCATTATTCTGTGCAGCGAATACAATTTATATTGAATACTTTATGATATATACACAAATACTACTGTTGTTAATGATAATGAAATATGATCAACAAATCAAACTCCCATCATTGGTTATTGGTTACTAAACTGATGTCATTGCACTCCGGGCAGACTCACAGGTACTCAGTCCCCCCTAACAAATATAGAAGAGTATGCATGCTGATGGTCCCCGTGGCTCGCTGGTTAACCACACTCCTCACTCTGTCCTTTAAGGAATCCAGTTATACTTGTACAATGGGCAACTCTAAACTGCTTAATGTGCGGAATAGATTCAACATCTATTTAGTCGCGAAAAGACCAAAGAACATCCTCCATATCCATCTTTAACTTCTCAACAATCAATGCTGTTGGTGCAATGCTGTCCGCTCTCTCATTGCAGCAAACACTCGCATGCCCAGTACAGTAGATCCTTGTAAGCCTCTGGAGGTTAGAAACTTATATAGATGTCATCCACTCATACTGAAACCTGCCGTTTTGAATCTTGTGAAGCATCAACTGAGAGTAAAGTACAACAACAGCTCCCATTAAACGAAGTCCCAGAGAGCCAATAGAGGGCAGCAGTAACGGTCTCAGCCTCCATCCTCATACTGGAAGTAGTTGTTCTGTCTGCTCCACTTTGCACTGCAACAACCCTACCATCTGCATTAGCCAAGAAACCCCAGCCTGATTTCTCACCACGATGAACTGACCCATTGGTATATACAACAAAATCATCATCCCTTGCATTATATTCTATCAGCTGCTTAATTGCGAGTTCAGCCTTCATGTTACCCCGATCTCTACATTCTCTTCCACGAGTAATAATAATGTTGAGATAGTTGGTCATGCTACCATCTATTGGGATACATTCTTCCCCTTTTGGTAAGGTCACAACTGTGGTCACCTGGCCAATTGTTCTCTCAGCCTGGACCATCCACGACATGCCATGCTTGATTCTCGTGCCCTTAACATAATTAGTCTTCTTGTGCAGTGGATGTCTCTTTTCCTCAGTAACCCGCATATATGGTTACCTGCTTTTTTGGGCGATTGCATTAAGGATGCGTAATGACAGAAGGCCAAGCATATATCTCATCTTCACAATGGAAGTATCTCTAGTGCAGCCAAAGGCTATTCCCCTCATTAATTATGATCAATATATCAAACTCTCCTCATTTAGTTTGGAATATCTTTATTGCACTCAGGACATGTCTATGGATGCTCCGATCTCCGATCTATTAAAATAATATTCATCATTCATCCGTATGTCTTTTGCTGTGCAAGACTTGAATAGCTTACCTTATTGGTAACAACATAGTTGTCATTCATCATTATCAATTAAAGAGAAATCTAAGTCTAATGTGGAAAATGAAGAAATATTTTATGATGTAAGACAGTAAACATTTGACTATTGCACAGATGATATACAAAGTACATCTAGTAGGTTTGAACCTTTTCCTCTTCATTTGCTATGTTTATTGTGTCTGTATTGTTTATACAAGCAATGTCTTTGTTCTAATTTCTATACTGAAAACAAAGATCAAGCTTGTGTTTGTGATCAGTTTTTACATTATTGATTGAAGAATTTTCTAGATCACAGAGACTATTATTATATCTCAACATTTCATTCACAACTCACAAGTCATTTCCAGGGTATCAAAGAATAGAACCACTGTCTCCTCTTGCATTTTTATTAAAATGGTTAGTTAGAATGGTTGGTGGTGGGGACCTTCAACCACCACACTGTAAAAAATAAACTAAATAGACAGAATGAACCCAAACTGCTCATGAAAATATGGATGTCAAAGAAAGGTACAAGATCGAACTGAGTAACTATATTTTGCCTCTACCTTAAGTTTCATTGGATTGCATGACCCTTAAAGACCCAATTTATTACAAATGCAATTTCTAATCAATATTTGTTAAATATATGTTAAATTTACAGTTAAATGGTTGAGATTCTAATTTGTGAACATGTCAGTTATCAGTTATTTAAGGACTATTATCATAGCACGTCCATAGGTGCTCCGATCTCCACCTCAACAAATCCAGCAGTATTCAGTGGCCCAACCCGCCAGTTCGATGTTGATTAATCATCTCTTTGCATATTTGGTATGTCATTCTTTTTGGGCTGTACCAATATCAAAACCCATCTCTCTCCTTCTGGTCAGCGACTGGGATTCACAACTCTGAAAGTCCTCTGTGTGGAAAGACTCTCTAAATGTGTTAAGAATGTCATTTCGGTACATTGAAGTTCCTTCTGATATCGTAACCATGCCAACCAATCTATCCGCTTGTTCATTACCCTGACTTTTGCATTCCCAGGGACAAAAGTGCAGCTGATTTTTCTGACCTCTGTCTGTATCAATACCTCCATTCCATCCAGTTTCGTCTTACCATTCCTGTTTCGACTTTACAAATCATGCTCATGGAGCCACTGACTATGAAAACACGATAGTAGTTATGAGATGCCAACCACGTCACCACCTCTGTAACTGCCTGTACCTCCAGTCAAACTACTTGTTGTCGCGTATTTCCGCACAACTGCCCTCTCTTATTATTTTTTCTTCCTGAGTGTGTTGGAAAACCCATTCACAGAATTGTTGGTGAATGACAGAACCATCGATGTAAATAACTACATCTGTTTCGTTGATGTTGTTTGTGAACATGTATGTTGTTTTAATACATTTAAGTTAGTTGTGAACAATTCTTTCAGTGAAGAAATACAAAGCAAACACAATATTGAAAGTATATTTCACTTCAAAATTGACAGTTTTATTGATAATAAATATTCAAGTGTGTGTGTGTGTGTAAGAGATGTGTTCCCATCCATCAATAATCATAATTTATGGTAACTACTAGTTATGTAAGTACTAGTACTAGTGTTACCATATTCATCATGCAAATCTTCAATTAATTGTTCATCAATATCTGATTAACCCTTAATCTCTGTGTTTTCATAAAACAATTATCCATCATCTGAATCATAATTAGCTCCACATTGCAACAAGTTTTGCAGAATATTGAAGGTCATGCTCAATACTTTGTTGCATCTAAACTAAACACATTAGAAACTCCTCGAGAAAAACATAGGGGGCAGCCATTACTGTAATGACATGAGTTAAATTTAATGTGTTTATTCATAAGGAATTGTGCAGAAACATTCATCTCAAAGTGTATACCTGCACCAGCCGTCATCGGCCAGTATGGGATTGAATCAGTAGCAACCACATTTAGCTGGGCTGGGATTTGAAGGATTAAACTAAAGACTTGTATAGTCATTGCTGTATGGATATGTTGGGAGTCAGGATCACCGTTTTCAGGACACACCGATTGGTGCACATTAACTTTCAGTTTGCGGACAACACAGACATCAGAGCACTTACACAATAGTCTAGACAACAATTCCACATATTTCTCTTACTCTGATGAAAGTCTGTGAATCCATTAATAGTTGAGTAGATTTGGGTAATGACTATACAAGAAATTTAACCCCTATATGTTAATACTTTAATTTTGCTCTCTACCACTGTGTTGCACCTACTCCCCAGTGATATATCAATGCAATGTGTGCATTCATTTAAAGATTGAACTAACTCCTTCAAAATTAATATTTGACATTTACTAATTAAATGTAATTTATAAAAGAACAACAAATTAAATGGTTTGGGCACATGACAAGAATGTCATGGTATCATTTACCACAGAGAGCCACGCAGAAAAAATATAACGAGTACAGAGCAAGAGGTAGACCACACAAAAGATGGAGACACTGCATCAAGAACAGCCTTAAGAAAATGAATAACAGCTTACAAAGTGCATTAGAACAAGTACACACAAGATCACAACATTTCTCCCCCCAACACTTCTATAAAGAAGTAAATGATAGAAAAGTAGAAGAAGACGAGACTAATTAAATGTGAATGGACAAAAAATGTATATGATATACACACATTATTGTCATGTAGATTTGTAACTAGCTTATATACTCTTCTACCTAGGATCCTGTCATTTTTTCTGGAACACTCAGAATGAACCTTGACCCAGCTGAAAAGCATACAGATGACCAAGTTTGGGAAGCTCTAGAACATGCCCATCTCAAGGACTTTGTCCATGGCTTACCAGCAGAGTTAGATTATCAGTGTGGAGAAAATGGTCAGAACTTGAGGTAGAGAATATTTGTTTATTAATGTTTCTGTTCACCTGCATCATATAGCACATCCAGATCGTACTCCATGAATAACCAAACCATCTGTGGAGATGATTAAGTCACCTGTGCTGGTGTACCTATTTATGAGTTTCATTATCTCTGCATCTGTAGCTAACTGGGACCATTCCCTTTAGTATCTGACTAAGGTAAGAATTACCTCAATATGATCATATCATTTAGACACAATCCCACTTCAATTGGAGATTATGAATGTGGGAACAAATGTTTATAAATCAAGTGTACTAACCACTGTTTTATCTTGACTCTCAAATTATATATATATCATTATGTATAAGTTTATCTCTTGAAAGTATATGTACTTGATAAAATATGATAGAGAGAACAAAGTTCATGATTAACTTACAATGTTATAAATCTTTAAAATTTTTTTATTCTCTCTAGCATGGGACAGCGCCAGCTAATCTGCCTTGCCAGATGTCTTCTTCGTAAATCAAAGATTCTTGTCTTGGATGAGGCAACTGCTGCTGTCGACATGGAGACTGATGAGCTCATTCAGAAAACAATTCGCTCAGAATTCAAGCACAGTACAGTACTAACCATAGCTCACAGACTCAACACAATTCTAGACTATGACAGGTAAGGTTAAGCATTTATACAGATAAGATAAGCTATGCGCATCAGCCTCGGTTGCACAGGGATACACCCTGTGTGGCGATGAGGTTTCTCCTGGATTTTCCGACCATGGAGTCAAGATAGCCAGAGCACGTGTCTATCTCAAAATAAGTGCCAAAAAGATCACCCATTGCATGAACAGCTCAGCGCTAGTGGTGGACATCGGTTAAAGCGGGCAAGTCATGGGTTGGCCGTGCCGCAGATACTGTTCAGCTGGTATGCAGGCTCAATAATATTGACTATGGAGAAGAATGGATACCGATGCCTCCAATATACTGGAACACTTTTTCAACCATCATTAAATTTCACAAAGATTGCAGAGAGGGAAATCCCGCCGCGTTGAATGCAGAAGTCCAAGCCATAATCGATGAAAATTGCAATGTAGACGACGTTGTGATTTACACGGATGGATCGGTAGTTTGTCACGAAAAGTCTGCATGGGCCTTCTCTGCAAGCTCATGTGGCAGAATGGTCAAGGAAGACAGTGGTGCATTCAGTATGACAACAAGCAGTATGACAATGGAGGTACTGGCGGTGACCAATGCACTGCTCTGGCTAGAGTCACAAAACTACACTCATGCGTGCATTTTGAGTGACTCAATGAGTATGATCCAAAAGGTGGAGGCCGGTTCGGTGCGCAGGCTTTCACTGCAGGCTGACTGAATCACTGCAGGTGTCAACAATTTGCAGAATTACACTTGTCTTTGTTCCGGGGCACATGGGTGTCGTTAGCAATGAGAGGGCAGACAGGCTGGCTGGCTCTGCCGCTATATATTAGACGGCCAGCCAATGGACAGAGCTGACATCGTGAACGCCCTCATAGAGCGTGGCGCAGAGAAGACCTTCATCTAAACCAATCCACGTCAACTACTAGATTAGAGAACTGGGTTTGAAGATTGGTGTGGCAAGAAAAGAACGGTATAACAGGTATATGAGTAGGCTCATCAATCAAAATAGAACTGGTACGGTCAGTCGCTGGACGCTGTTGGAGATATTGCGAAGGAGATCGGAGCACCTATGGACATGTCCGGAGTGCAATGAAGATATTCCAAACTGAAACTGAAACAGATAAGGTTAGCTTATGGACAGGTGATGTTAAGTATTTGTACAGGTGGTGTTAAGTTATGGATATGTAAGTTTATAACAGCCAACAACCAAAAGGAGTTGTTGACTCTGGTGTACACTATGCTATTCGTGACTCATGAGAAGACCAGTGACAGAAGTTATTTAACTTAGTTATTGATGAAGACCTCAGGTGTACACTATCCTATTCATGACTTATGCCCAGAATAGAAGCATAGCTGACATTGAATCATATAAGAATAAAATAGAAGAGTCAATACTGGGAATTAAATCTAAATTTGAATATAAACAAAGTTACTCAATAATTGGAACTTAGAGGATGATGCTGATGTTGTAGTCAATAAAATAGCATTTATAGACAATCACATTCATTTCATATCATTTCCCGCTCATGAAACAAACCATGAACACAGAATTGTAGGGCACTAAAAAATACTACAAGTCAGATCTAGACAGCATAAATTGTCTGAGCAGAAATGAATGGATTAAAATATTCAGAATGGGGTATTGTAGTCTACCTTCACACAATGTGCTAGAAGACTGCTGTTTTAGGCAGGTTTACAGAACACATCTTGCAAGACTGTACCATCCTTTCTAGTCAAAGATCAAAAACCTGTCTGGAGGAAATATGCATTTATCATAAGTTGTTGGGTACCTATGGCATACAATCAGGACCATGTGGTATATGTTCTCAGTATGATGCAAGTCTTTGAAATGCCGCCCCTAAAAGGTTTTTTCTTTTAAATAACTTTCAATTGTGATTTTTATGCTTATGTAACCCCCTTTCGGTGCCGTCTGATGCAGCCGCCTCTTTGTATCATAGCATGGCATGGCCCTGCATATCATCCTGTTTGTGACTCATGCCAGAGTAGTAACTTAGCTGATCTTGATGGTAGTAGAAGAAGAAAGGATAGATAATGTTGGGAAGTATTACTAATATTAGTTATGAAGAATGGGGCAGAACTAAAGTCACTCAATCATTGCTACTTAGATAATGATTATGATGGTGAAGTATTCAATGAAGCAGTTCAAATTTAAAGACAATTACATTCATTTCAATTGTGTTTTTTCTTCCTCAGAGTCATTGTAATGGACAAGGGAACAATTGCAGAGATGGACTCTCCTCAAGCATTACTCAACAATCATCAGTCTGTATTCTACTCTATGGCTAAAGATGCTAACCTGGTCTAACTTTGTCTTCATATTATTACAAGAACAACTTTAATGTTTAGCATTGATTAGAATGTGTTTGTATGGACCACATCTTCTTGTATAATGGCACACACAATCTAGTATAGTTTCTAATTGAAGACTGCATATATATATGTTATTTTTTACATTGATTGTTCAGTGTCATTTTTTTTATTCTTACCCTTTTTTATTATTTTTCTTCTTCTTCTCCTCTTCTTCTGCATACACTTTCAAACATTATCGTGAATATTTTGATAGACAGCTGTAGTCAGTCTAAGGTTGTCAGTATCTTCATAGACATTGTCTTCAAATGTTGATGGTCACAGTCTCATAATCTTTCTCTGTTCCTCATTTCTTAGACACTTGTGTAACAGATGTTCAGTTGTGTCACAATTATAGGCATTAGATGTTCCTATCTTTATATTTGTTACTCACGTCTATTGTGATCTCACCAGTTGCAAGAGCGTACAACCTGAAAATGGAAACATCAAGAGGAAGGGCGGACCAAGAAAAAGATGGATTGATGGAGTTACAGACATCTTAAAACTCCACAACATCACACATCATATCGAGCAACCAAGCGTACACTAGGAAACCGATCATCAGTTAAACCTGCAAAACCTAATGACAAAAAGCAGAGAAGGGCAAAAGAAAATAAATAGAATATTGTTATCTTTGCCGAATCTAAACACTATCACTTGATGTGTTTCTAGTGAGCTGATATAATACATGTCTCCAACAATTTACCTGCTAGCTCTTATTAAACATGAAGTCACCTGCGTGGTGCCGGGGCCCACTAGGGAAGCAAAGAATGGTACCACTGCAACCTACAATGCATGTCGTAAGAGGCGACTGATGTAGGAACTAGGATGCTACCTAGTAAATAAAAAGCAGCGCAGAAATCGGATGTGCTGGCCTACTTGTAGGTGCATAGCTGTCACAACATACCATCGCTCTTAGGCTCAGATCACATACAAATTACACAGAGTGGTTGACAAGTGGTCGATATGGAGCGTTCGAAGAAGAAGAAACATGAAGTAACTACTGAAACACCACAGCTGTACAGGTAGACTAACTATCTTGTTACTAAACCATATATTTATCATAGATTATGCAAATATAACAGCTATAAAATATCATTTAAAATATTTATACTCTCGGGTTTATATTACATCTTAATATCCATAGATGTTTCCAGAGGTAGCAGTTACGTGAAGATAATCCATGTGTGAATATATTCTTTAAGTTTCATCTAATTAGGTTCATTAGTTTTTATAATATTCACTTTTTAGTGCGGACATGTCAACAAATGGTATGTGAAACGCCCATTCTTTAGATGCAATTATTACATTCGACTTAGAATTACAACTATCGATACTGCATTCCATAAACAATCAAATGTCATTATTACCATCAATTAAATATTCTTCATTTATATTACAAGTTATACTTGGATCTAGCAATACTCAAGATTGCACTGTATAAACTCATTTTACTCTTTATGAGAAGGTTGGCAAAGGACGGAAACATTATCGTTTTTAAAAACAAAATATGACTCGACTTTAACACAATAACACATGCTTTCCAGCTTTCAAATCTTTGTTAAAAGAAGTTAGAAATGTACCTACATATAAGTACTTTCCGTTTCTGAAGATTTTTAAACTTCAGTAAAGGGGTTGTGAGGATATATTTGTTTTTGTCAACATACATCTAAAAGTCGATATATTGGTTTTGCAACATCATGAACATTACTCTGAACCGATATATTGGCTCAGCAGTCCCGTTGTGTTTAGCTTATTTTTTTTATTCCACATAGATTGTAAAATGTGTTGTTGTAGTTACTAGGTAAGAATGATTATTATTATCAAATGTGAAGAAATATGTCACTTATAGTTGGTATCACATTTATGTGAATATATACTACACGATTTTATCTCTATATTCTCTTTGTTTGCCATTTGACACATACAGCTTCTACAAGAGATTTCTATTGTTGCTGTTCTGATGTCTTTCTACTGTTTCTCAAGTCTGGTCACAATCTTTCAACTTTCTTTTCACAATTCTCCTTTTGGTTTCTTTTGGACATTTAGGTCTTCTTTTCCAATCTGCTGTCTATTAAAGTGCTGTCCTAGCCAATGTTCCTATTGGCATACAACATATATGCCCAATCCAGTTCCTTCTTTTGTCTTTTAATGATGATCCCCAATGATGCACAGCTTATTTGACTACACAACTGTAACTAACATATTTCTTTGTTTAGTTTATCCATGTGTACACAATCCAGCTTCTTCTTTTGTCTTTTAATGATGATCCCCAATGATGCACAGCTTATTTGACTACACAACTGTAACTAACATATTTCTTTGTTTAGTTTATCCATGTGTACACATTCCGGGACAATTTTTGTAAAAGTGAATAATATTTGTAAAACAATTTTTGTGTAAAACAATGATCAACTGTTAATGTATATTTATTTATTTATATGTACCAAACCAATCACTATAAAAGTACTTTATTTCACTTGTACAGAAGATTGTTTATTTGTTTGTTTTTATAGTGTTAACTCTTTCAACCCATGATCATTTCATTTGGGTTATATCAAGACTTGATCATGCTAACAAGAAAAATAAGAATGCACTTTTTGTTAAGAATCCAGTCAGTTAACTCTTTTTGTATGAAGTTATTTCCTCAGTTGTACACGTTTAATTCAAGGGATACAAAAAGCATTTAAAAAATAATAACTCCTCAATAAATATATATATATATAACTTTAAGGAAATTGTGTGTATGTTGGTTGTCTTTAAGTGAAGATATCTGGACATCCCACAGACTTGAAATTTGGCAAGAGGGTAGCTGTCATAGATGGAAAGATGTAAAAATTATAAAACCATTGGTTCGTTTCTATATCTAAATAACTTAACGAAATAGTAATGAAAATTTAAACACTAAAAAATTAAAGAGTATCCATATTTTAACTTGCCAGTCACAATTAAAAATTTGATGCTATTTATTGATATTTCAACATGTCTGGCAGATGGCCAAATGAATTAGAGCGTGACTTCCATGTGCGAGACTCATGTTCAATTCACGGTAAGGCCATGGATTTTTTAAAATGTCATTTTTATTAACACATCTGGTCACTATTCGATCAGTTTATAATCTGAATAAAATCAATTTGCTAATTGTTATTTGTCAACTTTCACTGGAATTCTATTGTATCAGGTTTCTCTGGCAATCGGAATGAGGGACATTTTAATCTTATGTGGTCAACCTACAAAGTTTTCCCACCAAGCATGGAAAGAAAACGTATTGTTATTAATGGGAAAGCAGCCGATTTTGAGGGGACGGGCATGTTTCTTTAATATGCTCAGTTTTGCAGACGGTCAATTGGCAAGTGTTTTACTGTGACAACTTCTGAGTTTTCGCTTTTCTCTCTTGTCATTCAGCTCATAAATATGTCTCTTCTCAAAAGACTCTGCGCCTTTCGCAATTTGGCTTTCCACACAACTCTGTCAGTAGCTAGTTTTTCCCATGTGCTGGGACCTATAGAAAAGTTTTTCATTGAAGCTTTGCAGACATCTTTATACCTGAGCAGTGCTCTGCACTCGTGCCTCTTCCCCAGGCAAAAGTTCACAGAACAACATTTGTTTTGGTATGCGACAAGTTTCTATTCTTCGCACATGCCCCAACCATCTTAGTCGTCTACTGCTGAGCATGTACATAATGGAAGGCAGGTTTGCACGTTGCAGTACTTCAGAGTTGGTTATCTTGTCGTACCACCTGATGTTCATAATCTTGCAGAGACATCGAGGTGAAAGATGTTAAGTCTCCTCTCGTGTCTTGAGGTGGCTGTCCATGTTTCTGAGCCATATAGTAAAGAACTAATTACACAGGCTCGATCTCCTTTGTGCCTAGCCTGGGCAGCTGATATGGAGAATGTGCTGTGCCTATTTTGCACAAACCCTTTCTCTACCCTACTGTTTCATCCAAAGGAAAGACAAAGTCTATGCATTTGGAATCAAGCAGGATTTGCAGGAGATACCAGAAGATGACAAGGAATACACTCTTAACCATCAACTGCCTTAGGGTCCCTCCCTCCGGATTTTTGGTCAAGGTTTACTTCTCTATCCCTCTGCATTACCGTGCTGACCCACAAGGTAGTGGGAATTTTTGATCAGGGTTTACTCCCCAAGCCTTTAGCTCTCTCGAGCCCCTCTCCACAAGGCAGTGGGTGTAGCAATTACAAATAGTACATACTGGGTAAATAACACAGTATAACCATAGGCATTAGTGACGTATTACACATCTCTTCTGATAAGATCTTGCAGCCCTGTAGTTCCTTATAGTGACACTGAAAAAGTATAAATATTTTGGCAGAGAATCTAAGTGTGGAAAACTGTATCAGAGTATCCCAAATACTGAAAAAAAAACTATGCATATCTCTCTCTCTCTCTCTCTTTAGCCTGTTACACTCTTGGCGTTTAGGGCAGCAACAAACGCTCACCATTCTTCTCTATTCATGACCTTCATCTATATTGTGTTCCAGCTATGATTCAGTTCTTGCTCTATCGTTCTTCTCCAGGTTGTCTTGGGTCTTCAACATTTTCGTTTACCCTCTGGAGTCTATCTCAGTGCAGTTTTCGTGTCAGAGCCATTCTCCAAGGGCATCATATGCCCAATCCATCTCCAGCTGCCTTCGGATGATGGTGCTCATGCATGCTTTGGGTTTAATGTAAACCCTATCTTCATCAATAAAAAAAGAAAGTTAATTGCATAGCCTTTACAGAACTATGTGAATCAACCCCAGCTTTTTAACACTGTTTGTGATTTTCTAGGCATTATTACGTTCAGTAGTTTGGCATTGCTTTCTGAACGGGTGGTGCCATCGTCCTTTTGTAAATATCCACGCAAAATAACTTGCAACTAAACTGTCCGCAGCGTGATTCAAACTCAGAACGTCAGGGTTAATAGAGAGAGTCACTATTCCCTAAGACACCACCCTTCATCAATAACCCAATGTTAATGGAATTTCCAGTACAATCAATACCAGGACAGAAGGCACAAAGGAAGTAGTAGATAATTTTCATAGGGATGTGTTTAGAGGAGAGATTTGAAAAATGTTGGATTCCAAAGAAACTGTGACACTAAGAAAGCTGAATATTCGGCTAAGAATGCACAATGCCGTTGATATATATATCAACATCATGAAGATCTGTTATAATTCCTTCCAAAATTTGTGAACACACTAAGGTTTAATTTGTACGAAATCTACTGGATGGATATAAGTAATTTTTTGCAAGCAGTCTTATGTACCTCACACTCTTACGAATGCATGTTTAACTAATTGGTAGGTAGCTTGTCTGATGCGAAGAACGTTTTTTGTTATATAATTTTGCATAAGCACAACAAAATGATCATCATAGTTTAGAATTTACAGTAATACACAAAATGGTGGCGAATATTTGCAAAGGACTATCCCTATTACATATTATAAAAAAACAATGTGACATATTGAACAAATGATACCTTACACTTCTATCAATGAAAATAAATTGTGTGGGCATACGCCAATGACAGTCGTTAGGATACATTGTGAACTGATTAATTCCACGGATTCCCGATTTTGACTTGCGCTGAATTGCATGTGGAACACGGAAATGCATAATTATAGACAAACTTTACAATCATACTGCTAAACTTCTACAGGTATACCAAATCAACATCGCTGTTATTTTAGTAATAACATATAAGAAAAAGACATATAAGACAGTAAGAAAAAGAAAGAAAGATAACCAAGTGAGAGAGAGGAGAGAGAGAGAGGCACAACTCTTTTAAAGCCAACTAATTTAAAAAAAAAGTAAAATAAATAAAAACATGGATCAATGCCAAGCTGTCACGCTATTGAAGACGGATAATCAATAATAACGAGTTGGTCATATAACAGGGGAAAATTAAATTAAAAACCTAAATAAAAAAAAATTATTTCGTTTTTTTTGGTAATAAATCCTGATTAGGCGATTGTCTTAGCGACGCCTATGGAATCCTACAAGTATATCCTTTTATAAAGGCATTTACGGACCTATTTGCGACCTAAATACAACATTAACTACTACTGATATCTACAAAATATTTTTACCATCTCTACTGATGATGAGATCTTCCTATGTAAGAAAGAGATCGGAGCACACATGGTTATCCACGAAGTGCAATGACGACGTCCAATCAATTATAGAAAAATCATATAATCTTTTTTGGTTTTGCAGTCAATTGGCAAGTTTTGTAATGTGACAACATCTTAGTTTACTCTTGTCTCTCTTGCCTTTCCGCTCATCTCCAAGTCTCTTTTGAAAAGATTCTGCATGTTTGTGTAATGTTGTCTTCCACATAACTCGTTCATCACCTAGTTTTCCCCATTTATTGGGAACGATAGAAAAGTTCTTCATTGACGCAATGCAGACATCCTTATATCTGAACAATGATCTGCCTTGGTGCTTTTTCCCTTCTGAAAGATCACAGAACATCTGTTGTGGTATGCAGCTATTGTCCATTCATCTCACATGTACTAGCCATGTTAGTCTTCTACAGCTGAGAATGCTCATGGTGGAAGCCAAGTTTGCACGTTGTAGTACTTCAGAGTTGGCTATCTTGTCGTACACCTGATGTTCATCATCTTGCGGAGACATCGAAGGTGAAAGATGTTGTCTCATCTCATGCCTTGAGTAGGCTGTCCATGTTTCTGAACCATATAGTAAAGAGCTAATTACAAAGGCAAATTATATGAATCTTCGTCTGCAATGTTAGTTTTGTGTGGTCATATGCTCTCTTGGATAGCTTGCCGAATGTAGTAGCCACACTACCTATTCGAGCATTGATTTCTTCGTCAAGAGAAAGGTTGGCAGTGACTATGTACACAAGATAGCAACATTTTATAACTGGGATTATATGGTTACTATTTAGAGTGATTTTTGTTGATGTGTTACTTCCCTGACATAAAAACCACTGTTTTTGTGGCACTTATAGTCAGAAAAAATAGGTCGCACACCCTGGCCAACTCCGCACCAGGTCATTGCTTTGTAGTGGTGGGGAGCTTGCTACTCCATGAAACAGAAAGCTATACTGACAGAAGCTTTACTTCTAGTAGGGACACCCATGTCAGAAAGGTTGAAGGATAGAGGGCAGACGAAATGTGGTCTCCTGGTCCTCCAGGTTGGGGGTTGGGCAGTGAGCTTACAACCCATTCCTTTAAAAAAAAAACATGCTACGGAAACAGACTCGATGAATATGCTTCAACTGATTGAATCTGGAAGTATGCGTGTGGAATGGGTGGACAGCATTTGGAGATCACATCTCAAGAAAATGACTTGGCTGTACACACCTGGACATGCTGGAGTGCAGGGTAACGAGCGTGCAGACTTTCTTGCAAACAATTCCCCGACTCAAACGGGCAGAAGTATGGACAGAGCCGATATCATCAATGCGGTACGCTCTCAATTATGTGACATGGGCACGTCTCAAACACTGGAACGAGTTCGAGAATTAGGCGTTAAGTGTGGACATGCCAGACAGTGTCGTCTTCGTGGTAGAGAGAGAAGATATAGTAATCAACTTCTCATGGGTACGGTGAGCAAATGGACTTTAGGATGGCTGCTGCAGCGGAGGACAGAGCATGCATGGGAATGGGAATGCCCAATGTGCCGTGGACGCTCGTCGATAACATAAACAGAAACAAGAAATACCATTGTTACAACGGGTGAAAGGAGCGAGGTCAATCAGGCAACTGATTTCAAACATGGAGAAGAACGGTGGAGAGAGAGTTGAAGGAGTGTGGCCTGACGTGGAAAATGGTTGGTAGAAAGGCAGCAGAACGGCAACAGTGTCTTATGTGTCAATCGGGACACGAAGAGGATATAGACAGACACCCTGGCCAAAATTTGTATTAGAAATTGCAGGGTAGCCTCATTGTGTGAGAATAGCGAAGCATCGTCAACAAAAAGGAGTTCATTAAGAAATATCTGTCGTTTTTATCTTGACTCTTTTATCTAAGCGAGCCAAGTTGAAGAGTGAACCATCAGATCTAGTGCATATAAAAACATTGCCATTAGTATGCCCGAAGGCACGGTATAATGGACTGCGAAAAAGATGCCAAAGCGAGTTGGAGGCAAGGACGCTGCTCTGTTTGACTCCACTGTTAACCTCAAAGCTATCAGATGTGCTGCCACTGAATCGTTTGCTAACTTTCATGCCCTCATATCAGGAGATGATCAGTTTAAGCACTTTTAGGGGACAGTCAATATGTTTGAATATTTTATAAAGTCCTGGTCTGTTGACCGTGTCAAATGCTGTGAATGTCAGTTTATGTAGTTATTACGAAAGGACTAGTCAAAGGCCTTGCCTGTGACACTTAAAGGGGAGATTCCTCTGTAGTTGTTACAGTTTCCCTTGTTTACTTTATTTGTATAGATTGTCACTATCTTTACATTCCTTATGTCCTGATCTGGCCAGCAATGACGGAATGCGGGATGGCCATTCCGAGTCAGAACTGTTTGATTCTGAACACGACTTTGCAAGTGCATTTTCGCCATGTTTGGTCGGGTATTTTCCGGTTTCGTTGCCGAGCTACTGAGTTAGTGCTTGAGCAACACTGTGAGCTATGACTGTTACATGGAATGCTTTTTGCTGTGTCAACCGTGCATTTGTTGTGTGCATTCAGAAAATGGCGGACAGCGGTTATGACGAACAAGCTCAATCTGCCGTATGCAGTTATATTGTGAGTGCAGAAAGCTGGATTTTGTCATGATTGATGTTCCTTCGACAAGAATTGCAATTCAAGTGATGAACAGTTTTGTGTTGCTACATTAGCAATGGCCATATGCATTTTATGCGGTGCAGGTTGCTTTTTGTGGTGGTATTTGGCTGTTTCATTCTGGAATTAGTTTACACAGGAAACATTTCACAGTTGTTAGCATTTCGTGTGATTTTCATTGGCACAGGAACGGAGCAATTATGGGGTGACCCGTTGCAGTGAAGTTGGAACCGTACCTATGAACTATGAACTATGTCCTGAGGAATTTGCTCTCTCTCCAGCACTGGACAAGGAGATTGTAGAGGTGGGACAGGAGAACATCCCTATTATATTCGAGAATTTCTGCAGGAATGTTGTCTAGTCCTGATGCCTTGCCATTTGAAAGTTTGTTAATTGCTTTGGAGAGTTCCAACTCTGTGGGTTCGTTATCCAGCTCGGTTAGTTCAAGATGTTTCGGTATGATCTGATCTAGTTCAGGGTTTGTTGGTTTCTCCACAGAGTAAAAATTAGAGTAGTGTTCCACCCACATTTTGAGCTGTTGTTTCATATCTGTTATTAGCTCTCCTGTTTATGATTTTAGTGGAGAGATGTTTGTGATGTTTGGTCCCATAGCTACTCTGATATTTTCATAGATTATCCACATATGCAGCATGTTGTATCACACATTATAGTTGAGACCAGTATTCATTAGCACATCTCCTTTTCTTCCGTTGCACTAATGATTATTTGTGTCAAAGAGGATCTTTTGAACTTTGCCAGGTTTATAAAGAGATTTACTAGTTTATTCTCCTTCTTCTTTGAACGCTTCCTATTGACCACTTGCTAACCACTCTTTTGTGATTTGTATGTGAACTGAGCCCAAGAGCGATTGTACGTTCTGCCAGTTATGCGCCTACAAGTAGGCCAACACATCCTATTTCTGCAATGCTTTTGATTTACTAGGGTACATTCCTTGGGCCTCTACCTCATTTGCCTCTTATGACATGCCTTGTAGGTCACAGTGTTACTATTCTTTGCTCTCCTTGAGGGCCCCGACAACACACAGGTGAATTTGTTCTTTTCCTCAGATAGTGGGTTGAGTGTCATTTCATTGTGTTCCACCCAGACTTTGCTGGAGAAATTCTTGGTGCCAAAAGAAGAGATAGAACAGTCATACATGTTAGTTTTTAAGGATGTTACACTTTTTGTCTATGCTACTTTCTCCCATTTCATTCTCATATCTCCCTATTCTCTGTTATTCCCTATTATAGTGATGTTGATCTTGGGTTTAGATGGTCTTCTTGTTGTATGAGTTTTTCTTGGTAGTGCTTTGACTTTGCTGATAACTAGTTCATGAACTGTATCACAGTCTCGCCTGTGTGGTACCGGGACCCGCAAGGGAAGCAAAGAATAGTTTTCCTGTAGCCTACAAGACATGTCATAAGAGGTGACTGATGTAGGCCCTATGGTAGCTGCCCTAGCAAATAAAAAACATCGCAGAAATCGGATGTGCTGGCCTACTTGTAGGCGCATAACTGGCACACCGTACAATCGCTCTAAAGCTCAGATCACATACAAATCACACAGAGTGGTTAACAAGTGGTCGATTGGAGCGTTGAGAAGAAAAAAGAAGTATCACAGTCTGCGCTGTGGAAAGTGTGTGTGGTTTTTACAGTGTTGAGGTGTTGTCTGCGTGTGATTACAAAATCAAGCTGATGCAAATGGCCTGTTCTGTGGTAGCACTACAACACTCTGTGGAAGATGTTTAACAGCAAAAAACATATTGGTTACACTCATGTTTTTGTGGAAGCAGAATTGTGACATAGTATAGGTCAAGTGAGCAAGTCTTTTTGTGATGGTGTGTAATTATCATGCAGGAAGGGGCAGTGAACAAATGTAACAAAAAGGATGGCCTAGTCAGAACTGGTTTAAATAGTAAATAGACAAAACACAATGATGCGTACTTGGCAACTTTTGATTTGTCAATTGGGTTACTTTTATTTTGAAAACCCTGTAGAAAGATTTTATATTGTATCCGTTGTATCTGAACAGCACTGCCCTTTGAGGCTTAGAGAGGTATGCTGGTAATTTGCGTATGTTGCTGCTGAACTATTTTATTCAGTGTTTCTGGATGAAGTTCAGTACTACTGTTGTAACCATTCCTCAAACCCCGATGGTTCTCTCCCCTCATCCTCCATTGTCTTCATTCTTAAACCGATCTCTTCTTGATACTCTCAGTAATCTATGTAGACACTTTATCTCTGTCATGTAGTTTGAATAGTTGTTGAAAATAAAACAACGAGGAGGAAGAAAATAGAAGATGGAGACACAGTTACCTAAAGTAACAACAAAAAACAACCAGAAAATATGACTGCAAATTATATTTATTTTATTGCAAATATATTGCTATTATTTTGTTGTTTGTTTATAGTATGATGTTCATATTGACTTCATTGAATGTTGTTTAACAAACGCTATCATGTTTCATATGCATGTTCTTTATGCACACACACACACATATATATATATATATATATCTATAAATAAAGTGAAAGATCAAGTTGTTCTTTAGACAATTAGATAAACCAACAATAAAGCTCTTGTGTCTAGTCATATATCAACAAATATTAAAGATTCTATGTGTAAACTGACATCATTTATAGACATGTTTATTTCCCTGCACTAAGATGAAAAATCTATTAATAAGACTGTTCTTTATACACAAAAATAATGAATATGTTGTTCTTATGGGAACAATAGACAAGTAATGCTAGGGTTGTTGTTTGTGCACTTATCGATATACTTGATTGATGAAACTGTCAGTTGTATGTAAATAGTCTAGTTGTTGCAGTGTGGCAGTATCTAGTTAGTTCATTTCATAAATCATGAGATTTCTAACAATTAACATACATCAAAGCTAGATAATTTGTAATCAGTACAAAATGATGATCACTTTAGATCAACTTTAACCTGTAGTTGCAGCATCCACTTGGGCCATTGTTGTCTGTATCCAGTTTAAATAGTTGCTAGCAGATGTTACATAGAGGTTGTATCTACCGTTGAGGCACATGTTGAAGGGAAGGATAGCTCTAACTACCCAGTTGAAACCATTAGAGCAGAGCACTGCACCACCTTCATCGCCCTGCACAGATAATATTAAGTCAGTGTAATACTTCTTGACTAAACTGTACAGTTAAACATGCATTTGTTATTTCAAACATTGGTAACCACATTGAAAAACACTATGAGAAAAGTGATCTTTTTGTCAGCTTTTCACTCCACTGTGTATGTACATATTAAGCTGAAGTTTCACTATTTAAACAAAAATAAAATATGATTTTACACAATTTGAACAAATAAATACAGAATCGGTAACAATCAGAATGCTTATATGTACATTTTGAGCTAATTTGACAATCACATTATGATGCAGTCTGCGAACATGGTCAAATGGAACAGTCAAACAGGGAATTCTAGGAACTTGGTAAATAATGTGTTAATCATCTCTAATCTCTAGATCTTCTTCATGTCTAGTTGACACATAACTCATTGACAAGTGATCTCCATTTGATGATGTTCTGCTGTTTCTATTCATGCATCCCACGTCAGCACAAACGCTTTCATTTCCATTTAAGTATTTCCATTTATCATCCTCCTTCAGTTTTTCCTGTCCTGTATCCAAGAACTGTATTTGCCAAAGTTTCTTGTAATATTGCACAAACATGTCTAAGCTATCTCCACCTTCTTCTTCTTATCATGTCTGTTAGTGATTAGTAATATATGTTTCAGTTACATCAAAGTAATTTTCACTATTTGCTATTTTTTCAACAACTACTTGTTACTTAGAAATCGTTACTTAAGTGTTACATAGTTGTTGTTGACCATTTATTATAATACTAAATTTTTCATGACAGAGTTAGTCTCTATGGGTATCACATGTCCGATTCATCTCAAGCTTCTCTTTTAGATGATGATTATCCTTCACTATTTGCAACTTAAATAGTCTATATTTGACATTAGTATCAAAAGGTTTGGTTTAGAATGTTATTGTAATCTTATCTTTATAGGTACATACTGTTATCTAACTACATACCTACCTACTTACTTGTCTGCCTGCCTTCCTTGCCTGTCTTACCTACCTACCTACCTCCCAGCCAACCAACCAAATCTAATTATATCTATATATCTATCAGCCGGTCTGTCCTCATCTCTGCTTCTCGAATCATGCATCTGTCTGTATCTATTCTAGAAATGTATGTCTATTTCTCCATATGTCTGTATCTATTCTAGATATGTGTGATCTGTCTGCCTACTTACCTACTTGTCTGATTATATATCTGATCCTACATTTATATCTTACCAGACAGCTGTCTGTGTTTGTCTCTCTTGGGCTTTGACATATTGTCCCTATAGGTCTGCTGGAATTGAGATTCAATCTAGCTGTTAGGAAATCACAGGCTGCTGCCGAGATGAGTCGGACTCGACCAAGCATTAATTCATCTTTTACTCCTGCCACAATAATACATAAGAAGTATATATTCAATGAATTGAGAAAGGTGGATGAGATTATCAAGTTGTTGATTGAGTGAAGAAATGTGAGCTGCTGGATTTAAAATCTAATGTAAATGTGTGATAAAGTTTTTGTTGGAAGGTTGATAACTAAGTTGCTTTCTAAGTAAAGAAGGTTTTAGTTTAGAAGAACGGATCAAAGGCGCATTCATAGGGACAACGTCGCGCCAGGTTTTAGTGAGCTGGCACTAGCAAGATCCTACCCACCTCCATGTTGTGACACTGGAAACAGACAGAGGATTCTGTCTGGCTAAGCGGGTAGGGATCGAGGGAGAGCTACAGGTAGTAAAACGATGTACAGGTCTAAAATCCTGAATGAACGCATGTATCTCCTGGCCAATGTTGAAGAAAAGATAGAGAAACAAGAACGTATGAATATGGTAGAAGGATAGTACATAAGAACGTATGAATATGGTAGAAAGATAGTACATAAGAATGTATGAATATGGTAGAAAGATAGTACATAAGAATGTATGAATATGGTAGAAGGATAGTACATAAGAATGTATGAATATGGTAGAAAGATACTACATAAGAATGTATGAATATGGTAGAAAGATAGTACATAAGAACGTATGAATATGGTAGAAAGATAGTACATAAGAACGTATGAATATGGTAGAAAGATAGTACATAAGAATGTATGAATATGGTAGAAAGATAGTACATAAGAACGTATGAATATGGTAGAAAGATAGTACATAAGAACGTATGAATATGGTAGAAGGATAGTACATAAGAATGTATGAATATGGTAGAAAGATAGTACATAAGAACGTATGAATATGGTAGAAAGATAGTACATAAGAATGTATGAATATGGTAGAAAGATAGTACATAAGAACGTATGAATATGGTAGAAAGATAGAGAAACAAGAACTTATGAATATGGTAGAAAGATAGTACATAAGAACGTATGAATATGGTAGAAAGATAGTACATAAGAATGTATGAATATGGTAGAAAGATAGAGAAACAAGAACGTATGAATATGGTAGAAGGATAGTACATAAGAATGTATGAATATGGTAGAAAGATAGTACACAAGAATGTATGAATATGGTAGAAGGATAGTACATAAGAATGTATGAATATGGTAGAAAGATAGTACATAAGAACGTATGAATATGGTAGAAAGATAGTACATAAGAATGTATGAATATGGTAGAAAGATAGTACATAAGAATGTATGAATATGGTAGAAAGATAGTACATAAGAATGTATGAATATGGTAGAAAGATAGTACATAAGAACGTATGAATATGGTAGAAAGATAGTACATAAGAACGTATGAATATGGTAGAAAGATAGTACATAAGAATGTATGAATATGGTAGAAAGATAGTACATAAGAATGTATGAATATGGTAGAAAGATAGTACATAAGAATGTATGAATATGGTAGAAAGATAGTACATAAGAACGTATGAATATGGTAGAAAGATAGTACATAAGAACGTATGAATATGGTAGAAGGATAGTACATAAGAACGTATGAATATGGTAGAAAGATAGTACATAAGAATGTATGAATATGGTAGAAAGATAGTACATAAGAACGTATGAATATGGTAGAAAGATAGTACATAAGAATGTATGAATATGGTAGAAAGATAGTACATAAGAATGTATGAATATGGTAGAAAGATAGTACATAAGAACGTATGAATATGGTAGAAGGATAGTACATAAGAATGTATGAATATGGTAGAAAGATAGTACATAAGAACGTATGAATATGGTAGAAAGATAGTACATAAGAACGTATGAATATGGTAGAAGGATAGTACATAAGAATGTATGAATATGGTAGAAAGATAGTACATAAGAATGTATGAATATGGTAGAAAGATAGTACATAAGAATGTATGAATATGGTAGAAAGATAGTACATAAGAATGTATGAATATGGTAGAAAGATAGTACATAAGAATGTATGAATATGGTAGAAAGATAGTACATAAGAATGTATGAATATGGTAGAAAGATAGTACATAAGAACGTATGAATATGGTAGAAAGATAGTACATAAGAATGTATGAATATGGTAGAAAGATAGTACATAAGAACGTATGAATATGGTAGAAAGATAGTACACAAGAACGTATGAATATGGTAGAAGGATAGTACATAAGAATGCATGAATATGGTAGAAAGATAGTACATAAGAATGTATGAATATGGTAGAAAGATAGTACATAAGAATGTATGAATATGGTAGAAAGATAGTACATAAGAATGTATGAATATGGTAGAAAGATAGTACATAAGAATGTATGAATATGGTAGAAAGATAGTACATAAGAATGTATGAATATGGTAGAAAGATAGTACATAAGAACGTATGAATATGGTAGAAAGATAGTACATAAGAACGTATGAATATGGTAGAAAGATAGTACATAAGAATGTATAATTATGGTAGACGATTACCTGTTTCAAAGCTCTCTGAAACAAAGCCCCACCCTGTGATGACGCATTCATCATATGCTGCGCAATTATTGGCTGCTTCAGCTTCGGTAGGAAGGCATGCAATACCAGAACAACGTCCTGTGATTGGTTCCGCTAATTTAATAAGAGCCACCGCGTTACCTAATGGACGAATCAAGATGTTTTTATTTTGTAAACAACAGTTTGCATGCAGATTTTGCTGAACTTAAGTAGAGAGTGAAGGGACAGTATAAAGTGAATAATGGTGTTGTAGATGATGTCTAAATTACGCCATGGTAGTGTAGTAGAGAGTAGTAGTGTAGATGTTGCGTAAAGTAGAGAGGAGTAGTGTAGATGTTGCGTAAAGTAGAGAGTAGTAGTGTAGATGTTGCGTAAAGTAGAGAGTAGTAGTGTAGATGTTGCGTAAAGTAGAGAGTAGTAGTGTAGATGTTGCGTAAAGTAGAGAGTAGTAGTGTAGATGTTGTATAAAGTAGAGAGTGGTAATGTAGATATTGTATAAAGTAGAGAGTGGTAATGTAGATGTAGAGAGTGGGAGTTTAGATGTTGTATAAAGTAGAGATTAGTAGTGTAGATGTTGTATAAAATAGAGAGTAGTAGTGTAGATGTTGTATAAAGTAGAGAGTAGTAGTGTAGATGTTGTATAAAGTAGGGAGTAGTAGTGTAGATGTTGTAGAGAGTGGTAATGTAGATGTTGTATAAAGTAGAGAGTAGTAGTGTAGATGTTGTATAAAGTAGAGAGTGGTAATGTAGATGTTGTATAAGGTAGAGAGTAGTAGTGTAGATGTTGTAGAGAGTGGTAATGTAGATGTTGTATAAAGTAGAGAGTGGTAATGTAGATGTATAAAGTAGAGAGTAGTAGTGTAGATGGTGTATAAAGTAGAGGGTTTTAGTGTAGATGTTGTATGAAGTAGAGAGTGGTAATGTAGATGTTGTATAAAGTAGAGAGTAGTAGTGTAGATGTTGTATAAAGTAGAGAGTGGTAATGTAGATATTGTATAAAGTAGAGAGTGGTAGTGTAGATGTTGTAGAGAGTGCTAATGTAGATGTTGTATAAAGTAGAGAGTGGTAATGTAGATGTTGTATAAAGTAGAGAGTGGTAATGTAGATGTTGTATAAAGTAGAGAGTAGTAGTGTAGATGTTGTAGATAGTGGTAATGTAGATGTTGTATAAAGTAGAGAGTGGTAATGTAGATGTTGTATAAAGTAGAGAGTGGTAATGTAGATGTTGTATAAAGTAGAGAGTAGTAGTGTAGATGTTGTATAAAGTAGAGAGTAGTAGTGTAGATGTTGTAGAGAGTGGTAATGTAGATGTTGTATAAAGTAGAGAGTGGTAATGTAGATGTTGTATAAAGTAGAGAGTAGTAGTGTAGATGTTGTATAAAGTAGAGAGTAGTAGTGTAGATGTTGTATAAAGTAGAGAGTGGTAATGTAGATATAAATAGGTGTACACAGATAACATATTAATGATAAGTTAATAGCAGCACTCCGTAGTTGTTACATTCTCCTGCCAACTACCAGCGTGTATAATATCATCATAGCAGCACTCCGGACATGTCCTTAGCTATTACATTCTCCTGCCAACTAACGTGTATCGACTAGTTACAACTGTTATGTGCTGTTTAATCAAATGTCTCGTACCTCTAACCTGGCAGTTCCCATTATCACCCTATCTTCTTCACTCTGGATAGGAGTGCTTATTTCTCTAATCCTGTGTAAGGTAAGAAGAGAATTTAAGAACGGGCTTTTGTGTGCGCTCTGTAAACAGTTTCTTTCGTTGCCTCAGTTATCTCTGAGTTCCACCTTTTGCTTGGCCAGTCTTTTTCTTTGTATGCGGTGTAAATATGGCGGGGCAAGCTGGATGTTAATTTCAGTTGGCCTCTAACCGAAGTCGAATTTCAGTTTTCTTTAGATGGAATTTGTGTATCCTAACCTGAATGTATTAGACTAGTGCACCGTGTGACCCATCTTGGGGATTCTGAAGCCACCGGGACAGGTCTAGCAATCCGACAGTGGTATAATCTAATTTATGTTCGTCGAATTATGAAGGGATAGGAGTGTAGATTTGTGAATGTTTTCTAAGTAATTTATATGACCTGCTTTCCTTATGACATTGATGATGTCTGCACTATCCATTAACTATTCTTCCTCGCCTACTGTTGTTTCAGCCAGCAAATCTGCACGATCATTGTCTTGTACTCCGCATGTTCTGCTATTCACATACCTAAACACTGTTACCTGCCGCGCATGTCGTAAGAGGCGACTGAAGAGGTTTGGCTGAAATCGGATGCATGTGTCCTAAACCTGTACAAGTCTATGCGTGTAGGGACCTACCAAACCAATGTACAACGTATACACGTTCTTGGCAAAGATCAAACATATCACAAAGAGTGATTAAAATTGGTTGTAAACAACGAACGCAAAGAAGAAGAAGACATATATTGCAATAGACAATGCACTCCAAAAAAAACTCGTTTAAAACAATAGATAACCAACAGATATTGCTATACACAAATGATAAACAAAGATTACATACAACACACAAGTAGAACTTACTATTGATAGCTTGAGTATCCTCAAATGGGACTAAGTCAAATTGCGTGGTAAACCTGTAATCAGGGTGCAAGTGTGCGCTCTTAATGTTTATCACTTGTTCCTGTTGTCTTCCTGTTAGTGGATCAATATCAATTCCAGTGATATTGTAGTCTGCAGCCACAACGATAGCATTGCCTGGTGCATCTGCAGCTGATATTCCAGCACTGGAACAAGTAGATTCATGTCAACAATATATGAACGTAGTAGATTATACAGTATCAATTGGAAAGTGTTGATAGGTCTTGTGCTACTACACTGTCTACACCATATGCTGTCACATGCCATCACCATCACATACGTTACCAACATCACTACCACCACCATCACACATCACATGCTATCACCATCATATACATTACTAACATCACCACCACCACCAACACATGCTATCACCATCATATACATTACTAACATCACCACCAACACATGTCATCACCATCATATACATTACTAACATCACCACCAACACCACCACCAACACATGCTATCACCATCATATACATTACCAACATCACGACCAACACCATCACCAACACATGTCATCACCATCACATACGTTACCAACATCACTACCACCACCATCACCAACATGTACTATCACCATCATATACATTACCAATATCACCACCAACATCACCACCAACACATGTCATCACCATCACATACGTTACCAACATCACTACCACCACCATCACCAACACATGCTATCACCATCATATACATTACCAATATCACCACCAACATCACCACCAACACATGTCATCACCATCATATACATTACTAACATCACCACCAACACCACCACCAACACATGCTATCACCATCATATACATTACCAACACATGCTATCACCATCATATACATTACCAATATCACCACCACCAACAACACATGTCATCACCATCATATCTACTACCACTAACCTGAGAACGCAGGCACTATTAGTTAGAACCCAGGTAGGGCTAATGAGGGTACCAGCACATACATGAGTGGTTCCCTGGTACGTCAGATCATTGGTTGGCACTAACCTTGACCTAGAGAGTTGTAGGACGATACCAAATTTAAGAATGAGTAAACTCAGAAAATTATTTCTCATTAATGGCAGTAATATATTCTACTTTGTTGTCCTTTCATACTTATTGTTCTATTATACTTATTGTTCTATTATATTTATTGTTCTATTATACTTATTGTTCTATTATACTAGTTGTTCTATTATACTTATTGTTCTATTATATTTATTGTTCTATTATACTTATTGTTCTATTATACTTATTGTTCTATTATACTTATTGTTCTATTATACTAGTTGTTCTATTATACTAGTTGTTCTATTATACTAGTTGTTCTATTATACTTATTGTTCTATTATACTTATTGTTCTATTATACTTATTGTTCTATTATACTTATTGTTCTATTATACTAGTTGTTCTATTATACTAGTTGTTCTATTATACTTATTGTTCTATTATACTTATTGTTCTATTATACTTATTGTTCTATTATACTTGTTGTTCTATTATACTTGTTCTATTATACTAGTTGTTCTATTATACTAGTTGTTCTATTATACTTATTGTTCTATTATACTGATTGTTCTATTATACTTATTGTTCTATTATACGTATTGTTCTATTATACTTATTGTTCTATTATACTTGTTGTTCTATTATACTAGTTGTTCTATTATACTTATTGTTCTATTATACTTATTGTTCTATTATACTTGTTGTTCTATTATACTAGTTGTTCTATTATACTTATTGTTCTATTATACTAGTTGTTCTATTATACTTGTTCTATTATACTAGTTGTTCTATTATACTTATTGTTCTATTATACTTATTGTTCTATTATACTAGTTGTTCTATTATATTTATTGTTCTATTATACTTATTGTTCTATTATACTTATTGTTCTATTATACTTATTGTTCTATTATACTTATTGTTCTATTATACTTATTGTTCTATTATACTTATTGTTCTATTATACTTATTGTTCTATTATACTAGTTGTTCTATTATACTTATTGTTCTATTATACTTATTGTTCTATTATACTTATTGTTCTATTATACTTATTGTTCTATTATACTAATTGTTCTATTATATTTATTGTTCTATTATACTTATTGTTCTATTATACTAGTTGTTCTATTATACTAGTTGTTCTATTATACTTATTGTTCTATTATACTAGTTGTTCTATTATACTAGTTGTTCTATTATACTTATTGTTCTATTATACTTATTGTTCTATTATACTTATTGTTCTATTATACTTATTGTTCTATTATACTAGTTGTTCTATTATACTAGTTGTTCTATTATACTTATTGTTCTATTATACTAGTTGTTCTATTATACTAGTTGTTCTATTATACTTATTGTTCTATTATACTTATTGTTCTATTATACTTATTGTTCTATTATACTTATTGTTCTATTATACTTATTGTTCTATTATACTTATTGTTCTATTATATTTATTGTTCTATTATACTAGTTGTTCTATTATACTTATTGTTCTATTATACTTATTGTTCTATTATACTAGTTGTTCTATTATACTTATTGTTCTATTATACTTATTGTTCTATTATATTTATTGTTCTATTATACTTATTGTTCTATTATACTAGTTGTTCTATTATACTAGTTGTTCTATTATACTTATTGTTCTATTATACTTGATGTTCTATTATACTTATTGTTCTATTATACTTATTGTTCTATTATATTTATTGTTCTATTATACTTATTGTTCTATTATACTTGTTGTTCTATTATACTTATTGTTCTATTATACTTATTGTTCTATTATACTTATTGTTCTATTATACTTATTGTTCTATTATACTTATTGTTCTATTATACTAGTTGTTCTATTATACTTGTTGTTCTATTATACTTATTGTTCTATTATATTTATTGTTCTATTATACTTATTGTTCTATTATACTTATTGTTCTATTATACTAGTTGTTCTATTATACTTATTGTTCTATTATACTTATTGTTCTATTATATTTATTGTTCTATTATACTTATTGTTCTATTATACTTATTGTTCTATTATACTAGTTGTTCTATTATACTAGTTGTTCTATTATACTTATTGTTCTATTATACTTGATGTTCTATTATACTTATTGTTCTATTATACTTATTGTTCTATTATATTTATTGTTCTATTATATTTATTGTTCTATTATACTTGTTGTTCTATTATACTTATTGTTCTATTATACTTATTGTTCTATTATACTTATTGTTCTATTATACTTATTGTTCTATTATACTAGTTGTTATATTATACTTATTGTTCTATTATACTTATTGTTCTATTATACTTATTGTTCTATTATACTTATTGTTCTATTATACTTTTGTTCTATTATACTTGTTGTTCTATTATACTTATTGTTCTATTATACTAGTTTTTCTATTATACTTATTGTTCTATTATACTTATTGTTCTATTATACTTATTGTTCTATTATACTTATTGTTCTATTATACTTATTGTTCTATTATACTTATTGTTCTATTATATTTATTGTTCTATTATACTAGTTGTTCTATTATACTTATTGTTCTATTATACTTATTGTTCTATTATACTAGTTGTTCTATTATACTTATTGTTCTATTATACTTATTGTTCTATTATATTTATTGTTCTATTATACTTATTGTTCTATTATACTAGTTGTTCTATTATACTAGTTGTTCTATTATACTTATTGTTCTATTATACTTGATGTTCTATTATACTTATTGTTCTATTATACTTATTGTTCTATTATATTTATTGTTCTATTATACTTATTGTTCTATTATACTTGTTGTTCTATTATACTTATTGTTCTATTATACTTATTGTTCTATTATACTTATTGTTCTATTATACTTATTGTTCTATTATACTTATTGTTCTATTATACTAGTTGTTCTATTATACTTGTTGTTCTATTATACTTATTGTTCTATTATATTTATTGTTCTATTATACTTATTGTTCTATTATACTTATTGTTCTATTATACTAGTTGTTCTATTATACTTATTGTTCTATTATACTTATTGTTCTATTATATTTATTGTTCTATTATACTTATTGTTCTATTATACTTATTGTTCTATTATACTAGTTGTTCTATTATACTAGTTGTTCTATTATACTTATTGTTCTATTATACTTGATGTTCTATTATACTTATTGTTCTATTATACTTATTGTTCTATTATATTTATTGTTCTATTATATTTATTGTTCTATTATACTTGTTGTTCTATTATACTTATTGTTCTATTATACTTATTGTTCTATTATACTTATTGTTCTATTATACTTATTGTTCTATTATACTAGTTGTTATATTATACTTATTGTTCTATTATACTTATTGTTCTATTATACTTATTGTTCTATTATACTTATTGTTCTATTATACTTTTGTTCTATTATACTTGTTGTTCTATTATACTTATTGTTCTATTATACTAGTTTTTCTATTATACTTATTGTTCTATTATACTTATTGTTCTATTATACTTATTGTTCTATTATACTAGTTGTTCTATTATACTTGTTGTTCTATTATACTAGTTGTTCTATTATACTAGTTGTTCTATTATACTTATTGTTCTATTATACTTGTTGTTCTATTATACTTGTTGTTCTATTATACTAGTTGTTCTATTATACTTAATGTTCTATTATACTTATTGTTCTATTATACTTATTGTTCTATTATACTTATTGTTCTATTATACTTGTTGTTCTATTATACTAGTTGTTCTATTAAACTAGTTGTTCTATTAAACTAGTTGTTCTATTATACTAGTTGTTCTATTATACTTATTGTTCTATTATACTTATTGTTCTATTATACTTATTGTTCTATTATACTTGTTGTTCTATTATACTAGTTGTTCTATTAAACTAGTTGTTCTATTATACTAGTTGTTCTATTATACTTAATGTTCTATTATACTTATTGTTCTATTATACTTATTGTTCTATTATACTTATTGTTCTATTATACTTGTTGTTCTATTATACTAGTTGTTCTATTAAACTAGTTGTTCTATTAAACTAGTTGTTCTATTATACTAGTTGTTCTATTATACTTATTGTTCTATTATACTTATTGTTCTATTATACTTATTGTTCTATTATACTTGTTGTTCTATTATACTAGTTGTTCTATTAAACTAGTTGTTCTATTATACTAGTTGTTCTATTATACTAGTTGTTCTATTATACTAGTTGTTCTATTATACTAGTTGTTCTATTATACTTATTGTTCTATTATACTTGTTGTTCTATTATACTTGTTGTTCTATTATACTAGTTGTTCTATTATACTTATTGTTCTATTATACTTATTGTTCTATTATACTAGTTGTTCTATTATACTTATTGTTCTATTATACTTATTGTTCTATTATACTTATTGTTCTATTATATTTATTGTTCTATTATATTTATTGTTCTATTATACTTATTGTTCTATTATATTTATTGTTCTATTATACTTATTGTTCTATTATACTTATTGTTCTATTATACTTATTGTTCTATTATACTTATTGTTCTATTATATTTATTGTTCTATTATACTTATTGTTCTATTATACTTATTGTTCTATTATACTTATTGTTCTATTATACTTATTGTTCTATTATACTTATTGTTCTATTATACTTGTTGTTCTATTATACTTATTGTTCTATTATACTTATTGTTCTATTATACTTAATGTTCTATTCTTACTATTCTCAGTTCAAAAATTTTGCGATCTCAGGTCCTTGGTCACTGCTAGCCTTTCTCTTGATGAAGAAATCAACGCTCGCATATGGAGTGCGGCTACTACATTCGACAAACTATCAAAGCGAGCGTGGGGCAACACAAAACTGACATTGCAGACGAAGATTCAAATATGTCGAGCCTGTGTAATTAGTTCTTTACTATATGGCTCAGAAACATAGCCTACTCAAGACACGAGAGGAGACTTAACATCTTTCACCTTCGATGTCTCCGCAAGATTATGAACATCAGGTGGTACGACACGATAACCAACTCTGAAGTACTGCAACGTTCAAACCTGCCTTCCATCATGGGCATGCTCAGCAGTAGACGACTAAGATCGTTGGGGCATGTGAGAAGAATGGAAACTTATCGCATACCAAAACAAATGTTGTTCTGTGAACTTTCGGAAGGGAAGAGGCACCGGGGCAGACCACTGCTCAGATATAAAGATGTCTGCAAAGCCTCAATGAAAAACTTTTTCTATTAGGTCCCAGCACATGGGAAAAACTAGCTGATGACAGAGTTGTGTGAAAAGCCAAATTACGAAAGGGCGCAGATTCTTTTGAGAAGAGACTTATATATGAGCTGAACGACAAGAGAGAAAAGCGTAAACTCAGAAGTTGTCACAGTAAAACACTTGCCAATTGACCTTCTGTAAAGATGAAAAAGGTCATATATATTCTGACTATCAAATAGAGAAGAACTGTAACAGTTACCTAAATATAGTTGAAGAACTGACTTGATTTCCCTTGGTTCCGTCTACATTACAACTTGATCTTATTCGTCTTCTTCTGTCAACGCTCCTTATCGAGCACTTGTTAACCACTCTTTGTGATATATTTGTGAACTGAGACTGAGAGCGATTGTATATTGTGCCAGTTATGTGTCAATAACTAGGCCAGCATATCCGATTTCTGCAACGCTTTTATTTACTAGGGTAACTTCCCTAGGCCACTACCTCAGTCGCCTCTTCGACATGCCTGATAGGTGGCAGTGTTACTATTCTTTGCTCCCTTGAGAGCCCCGGCAACACACGGCTTGGTTTTATCTCCGCAGAAATGACTAGAAAATGCCCTTGCTGATCAATCATTAATATTATCTTTGCATTTTTCTTCTCCAATCATAATCAACTCTTCTCTGAAGATTTGTATTTTGCGAGGGAATCATGTATGTTCACATGTCCAACACATGCCAGCTGGCTTGTTACCACACGTTCTTCATGTGCTGTTCTGCCAACATAGTTCTTCAAGTGCTGTTCTGCCAGCATAGTTCTTCATGTGCTGTTCTGCCAGCATAGTTCTTCATGTGCTGTTCTGCCAGCATAGTTCTTCATGTGCTGTTCTGCCAGCATAGTTCTTCATGTGCTGTTCTGCCAGCATAGTTCTTCATGTGCTGTTCTGCCAGCATAGTTCTTCATGTGCTGTTCTGCCAGCATAGTTCTTCGTGTGCTGTTCTGCCAGCATAGTTATTTGATTCCTAACATATTTGCTTCTTTTGTCTTCTTTGTCAATATTTGTCTTGACCATCTATATCCAAAAATATGATTTATTCTGACCATATTTGTAATTATTGTCCAGCTCTCTAATCCCTACACAAGAATTGATACTATAGTCCGTTCAACTTGTCATGCCCACAAATATAGTCCGTTCAACTTGTCATGCCCACAAATATAGTCCGTTCAACTTGTCATGCCCACAAATATAGTCCGTTCAACTTGTCATGCCCACAAATATAGTCCGTTCAACTTGTCATGCCCACAAATATAGTCCGTTCAACTTGTCATGCCCACAAATATAGTCCGTTCAACTTGTCATGCCCACAAATATAGTCCGTTCAACTTGTCATGCCCACAAATATAGTCCGTTCAACTTGTCATGCCCACAAATATAGTCCGTTCAACTTGTCATGCCCACAAATATAGTCCGTTCAACTTGTCATGCCCACAAATATAGTCCGTTCAACTTGTCATGCCCACAAATATAGTCCGTTCAACTTGTCATGCCCACAAATACAAATTTGTATCTTTGTAACCATTTGATGAAATAACTTGAAAACTTGCATGTGAACTACACATGTTCCCGACGCTACAAAATATTTTTGCCATTCAAACATTCATATCATTTAGAAGTTGCAGTCTTTGTGTTATATATTTAACGCGTCCATTGGCATGCTTGGACAAAACTAGTGTTTACAACCATTTATTTAATATATTGATGACAAAAAAGCAACATTCAGGACGAATTCCATGATTTTTTAAAAACAATTCTTGCATTAACCGTGCACCACATCACATCGGACTTGACCGTGGTAAACAAATGACGTCATAAGTGCGACACGGACTTTTGGTTAAAGGCTTATATCGAAATTAGTGTGATGCTATTGGGTCATATTGCTGACTTCTCAAAACAGACATTGATATAACATTTCTAATGAGTTTGAAGTTACAATACAAAAAGTATCATTAATACTATATGCGCATTTCCGCAAAGAGGCACATATGGGTCATCCCTACCACAGTGTACAAAAACCAGAGGAACGAGCTATTTTATTGTAGTGATACCTCCCTACCACATATGTTAACACACGCACATTGTAACGAAGAAGTTGTGATTTGAAAAGAGCGTCTCCGAGTAGCTCCGCCATTGCCAGTCCCAAGCCTGGACGTGAAAGGGGATGGCATTATGACATGGCAGCTAACTTTAACTGTAATGTAAGTTATTTAAAAACAATAACAGAACTACGTCTACATGTCTTGTTTATTTCATTACTCTATTGCAAATATCAACATTGGCCCCCATGTATGAGCTGAGATGATACACCTTTGTCTGAGACTTGCGACCAAATGTCATATTGTGCGTTTACTGTAAAAACTAAAATTTCGTTTCTGACTCGCTAAATATACCGCCAACATCAAAGGAAACAGTTATATTACAAAATCCAGGTTCCCTATAGCAATTTCTGCCATCAGACATTTGCGTCGGTATAATTCTAAGATTGGGTGCACAGTTTCGCTACTGTAGATTTGATGGTTTTGCTACAATTCGCATTGGGTGTGGGCATGAGTTGTTGAACGGACTATGCTAACAATTTATATATATATATTGATTACCAACAAATTAAATCCACACAAAAACGAATGTTGCTTTTCAAAAATTACATTTAACCTTGACATACTTACCGTAGGGAGACACTAAACGGCCAGTCACATGGGCCAGTGAGAGTACCATCCAAGATTCGAGAGGACGGATCCATACTTCCAACTCCACAAGTCGGTGGAGGTGTAACTACAATACCGTCCGGGTACTTGACTGCTCCTATTGGATCAAACATGTATTTTGGTCATCCATGAGATATATATATATATATATATATGGCCTTTTTCAACTTTACAGAATTTCAATTGGCAAGTGTTTTACTGCGACAACCTCTGTGTTTTCGCTTTTCTCTCTTGTCTTTCAGCTCATACATAAGTCTCATCTCAAAAGACTTTGCGCCCTTGCTGAATATCCCTTTCCAAACAACTCTGTCATCACCTAGTTTTCCATTCTTCTCACATGCCCTAACCATCTTGATCGTCTACTGCTGATCATGTCCATGATGGAAGGCAGGCTTGCACGTTGCAGTACTTCAGAGTTGGTTATCTTGTTGTACCACCTGATGTTCATAATCTTGCGGAGACATCAAAGGTGAAAGATGTTAAATCTCCTCTCGTATCTTGAGTAGGTTGTCCATGTTTCTGAGCCATATAGTAAAGAACTAATTACACAACTGGCTCGATATAAAAATGCGAAAACTGAAGTATTTGAAATATATAAAAAGACACGAAGGGTTGAAAAAAACCATTATGAAAGAAGACATCCCGGAAAATAGGAGAAGAAGACCTGGAGAAGATGGACACGATGAAACTGATGATTTTAGCATGCCTGCTGCAGATGCCAAACATATGGTATATACGAGGAGAGAGAGAGAGAAGAGAGAGAGAGAGAGAAGAGAGAGAAGAGAGAGAGAAAGCGAGACATATTCCGAAGTACTGTTAGGGTGATAAGATCTTATCAGGACAAGATATTTAATGAAGATGTTGAGTTTTATTGTTTTCCTTCTCAGGACAAGATATTTAATGAAGATGTTGAGTTTTATTATTTTCCTTCTCAGGATTTATTGTCGAGATATTGTCAATGATATCTCAGTGTTCATTGTGGACGACTGTCAATATTGTATATCAACAGTTTAGTTCTAATCATCTTCTAAATACAATTTCACTGTCATAAATTCATAACCTGGTTCAGAAATTATCTTCATTATCGTCATCAACATCATCGCCATCATCATCACCAATACCAACATCATTATCTATCAAAGTAGCCTCATCAGTAACATTACAGTCTTCAGCATCACCATCATCAACATCGTTGCCGACATCACCAACACCAGCATTACCACTATCATCATTATCAGCACCAAGATTATAGCTATCACAATCGTCCGCATCATCAATATCAACAAATGCATCGTCATTATTAACATCATCATCATCAGAATAAAAATTGACATAGTATTTATCATGATCATCATCAACCTCTTCATCACTACCAAATGTAGCAGCAACAACAACATCATCATCAGCAACAACATCAATACCATTATCATCATCATACATATCACCAGCCTTTTCATCATTATCAACGCTAGAAATAATAATAATGATCTTTATTATTAGCTGTCACAATCATCACTATCTCACATCTTCATCATTATTAGCTGTCACAATCATTATCACTCACATCTTCATCATTAGCTGTGACAAACATCATCACTCACATCTTCATCATTAGCTGTCACAATCATCATCACTCACATCTTCATCATTATTAGCTGTCACAATCATCATCACTCACATCTTCATCATTATTAAAATCATCAGGATACAGCAATCATTACAACATTAGCAGTAGCACCACAATAACCATCCATGCACCATGTCGCACTAACACTAGCATCTCATCCTGATGTGTTTACCTTGAGGGTTGTTTGCACAACATTTCTGGTTCACTCCAAAACATCCGATATAGTTGCTGAAATGAACGTAAGAGAATGTTCCTGAGGGACAAGCAGTACTCGTTTCCACACATACACCTCCATATCTGAGACGTGAGTCACACACTGAAATTCAGATGTCAACAAAATATTCAACTTGCTAGCAATGTACATTTAATATCATATTTTTGGTTTACTTATACACATTATCGATTTATTCATAATACCACCATCATTGTACTTCGGTGAACAACCATTTGTGCTCCAATCTCTTTCTAACACAGAATGATATGAGTGACAGTGCACGAACTACGTAGCGTCGGAGACGGTACCATATGTAATTTTGAAATTATACAGAACATTTTATTGAAATCTTTCAAGCTAATTTTGTCTGGACAACAGCATGCATCATAATCTTTTTCATTTGAATATGCAACGGTCTCTTTAACATGCTCAACTTGAACATGACACCTTCATTTTATCATCTGTTTGCGACAGGACTAGGAGCTTGATCTCAACCTACATTGAGATCAGGATCACTGGAAAAATATTCCGATCACATCACGCAGAGAACGTACTGAATACTTCCAGAGCTAGAGTTGAGCAAGATAACACAGAGAACGTACTGAATACCTGCAGAGCTAGAGTTCAGCAAGATAACACAGAGAACGTACTGAATACCTGCAGAGCTAGAGTTCAGCAAGATAACACAGAGAACGTACTGAATACTTCCAGAGCTAGAGTTCAGCAAGATATACATATACAAAAAGTCACAATTGAAGTAGTTATTCTACAACAAAAAATAAAATGCTATTTCGTCTCTTGTTTACAACTGTAATTTCAGTTTAGATATCTGCTGTCAAGTTGTTAGATAATGTATCATAATACGAGAGGAAAGTGCAGCACTAATAGTCATGTCTACTGATCTGTGGTTGCTGCACTTAAACTCATGTCTACTGATCTGTGGTTGCTGCACTTAAACTCATGTCTACTGATCTGTGGTTGCTGCGCTTAAACTCATGTCTACTGATCTGTGGTTGCTGCACTTAAACTCATGTCTACTGATCTGTGGTTGCTGCACTTAAACTCATGTCTACTGATCTGTGGTTGCAGCACTGATAGTCATGTCTACTGATCTGTGGTTGCTGCACTTAAACTCATGTCTACTGATCTGTGGTTGCTGCACAAACTCATGTCTACTGATCTGTGGTTGCAGCACTGATAGTCATGTCTACTGATCTGTGGTTGCTGCACAAACTCATGTCTACTGATCTGTGGTTGCTGCACAAACTCATGTCTACTGATCTGTGGTTGCAGCACCGATAGTCATGTCTACTGATCTGTGGTTGCAGCTCTCAAATATATTTTCTAACAATTATTCTTAGATTGATTTCCTTTCATTTTCTGATACTACGCTTAGAGGCTATATAGAACAGATAAATTAAGACAGCTTGCCCGAAGCTGTCGCCATGCGTGTGCATGTTTTCTTCTTCTTTATCCTTCGCACATAGGGAAGCATAGGTCCGTAACCAAAGCCTTCCAGGCCCGCATATCCAAGGTCATCTTTTTCAGATCTCTCACTCTCTCTCCATTTTCGTGCATTCCGTCTCCAGCTCCGTCTCCAGGTGTTCCAGGGTCTTCCCCTACCTCTATTGCCCTGGGGGTTCCATCATAGAGCCTGTCTTGTGATGCTGTTAGGGGGTTCCTCAGTGTGTGTCCTATCAATCGTCACCTTTTGCTCCTTATCTCTTGTTCCACCTGTCGTTATCCTGTTCTATCCCAGAGTTCCCTGTTTCTAGTCCTGTCATACCATCGTTGATGAAGTATCCTACGCAGGCATCTATTGATGAATATCTGCAACATTTTTGGTGTTCCTCTTAGTTGTTCTCCATGTTTCCACTCCATGTAGAAGAACAGACTGACATTTGAGTCAGAATGGCACGTGTGCCTGTCCCCGGTTTAATATTTTCTCAAACAAAAATTACTGTTGTTTTTAGTGAGTGAAACTGGTAGAAAACGACCACTTACTCCTCTTATATTTCATTGACTGGATAAACGTTGACCACCACGAATGGTTTCATTCAATTCATATAAAGCCTAGACATATATTTTAAAAAAAAAAGACGCAGACAAATCAGTAATCGATACTGGGAATAAAATAGTGAGAGTAAAAAGGGATTTATTATTATTAGTCCCATTGATAACAGAACAAGAAGTAAGACAAGACGTATTCTACTCAATCAATTAAGTGTCTAGTCTGCCGGTGGATGCAATCATGTCTCTCCACAACTCTACTCAATCAATTAAGTGTCTAGTCTGCCGGTGGATGCAATCATGTCTCTCCACAACTCTCTCCTTCTCCCAGGTGCAGTTAATCACTTCTGACTTCGATATGTTTTTAAACTACGATGTCAAACTATCCAACATCTTCTCCATTTGCCTTCCGACGATCCTTCTTTTTTTGCCTCCACGATCCTCTTTCTTCTGTCCTTCTCCACGATCCTTTCCAATCTTTCTTTGCTTCCACTATCCATTCTTCCTTTACCTTCCACGATCCCTTCTTTCTTTGTCTTCCACGATCCTCTTTTGCTTCACGATCCCTTCTTTTGCCGTCTTCCACGATCCCATTCTTCCTTTTCGTCTTCCACGATCCCTTCATTCTCTTTGTCTTCCACGATCCCTTCTTTCTTTTGTCTTCCACGATCCTTCTTTCTTTGCTTCCCGATCTCATCTTGCTAGATCCCTTTCTTTTCTTTGTCTTCCACGATCCTTCTTTCTTTGCCTTCCACGATCCCTTCTTTTTTCTTTCGCCTTCCACGATCCCTTTTCTTTCCTCTTTTGCTTCCACGATCCCTTCTTTCTTTGTCTTCCACGACTTCTCTTCTTCGATCCTTCTTTCTTTGTCTTCCACGATCCTTCTTTTCTTCACATTTCTTCTTGTCTTCCGATCCTTTTTTGCTTCACGATCCTTCTTTCTTGCTTCCATCCTTCTTTCTTTGCCTTCCACGATCCCTTCTTTCTTTGTCTTCCACGATCCCTTCTTTCTTTGCCTTCCACGATCCCTTCTTTCTTTGTCTTCCACGATCCCTTCTTTCTTTATCTTCCACGATCCCTTCTTTCTTTATCTTCCACGATCCATTCTTTCTTTGCCTTCCACGATCCCTTCTTTCTTTGTCTTCCACGATCCCTTCTTTCTTTATCTTCCACGATCCCTTCTTCCTTTGTCTTCCACGATCCCTTCTTTCTTTGTCTTCCACGATCCCTTCTTTCTTTGTCTTCCACGATCCCTTCTTTCTTTGCCTTCCACGATCCCTTCTTTCTTTGTCTTCCACGATCCCTTCTTTCTTTGCCTTCCACGATCCCTTCTTTCTTTGTCTTCCACGATCCCTTCTTTCTTTGCCTTCCACGATCCCTTCTTTCTTTGTCTTCCACGATCCCTTCTTTCTTTATCTTCCACGATCCCTTCTTTCTTTGTCTTCCACGATCCTCTTCTTCTTATCTTCCACGATCCCTTCTTTCTTTGCCTTCCACGATCCCTTCTTTCTTTGCCTTCCACGATCCCTTCTTTCTTTGTCTTCCACGATCCCTTCTTTCTTTGCCTTCCACGATCCCTTCTTTCTTTGTCTTCCACGATCCCTTCTTTCTTTACCTTCCACGATCCCTTCTTTCTTTGTCTTCCACGATCCCTTCTTTCTTTATCTTCCACGATCCCTTCTTTCTTTGTCTTCCACGATCCCTTCTTTCTTTATCTTCCACGATCCCTTCTTTCTTTGCCTTCCACGATCCCTTCTTTCTTTATCTTCTACGATCCATTCTTTCTTTGTCTTCCACGATCCCTTCTTTCTTTATCTTCTACGATCCATTCTTTCTTTATCTTCCACGATCCCTTCTTTCTTTATCTTCCACTATCCCTTCTTCCTTATATTTTACCCGTTGTTCCCAAATGTTCTAGATTCCTTCCTCGTGCTACATTCTCGAAGAACATTGATTGTCTGTTTCTTAAGTAAGTAGAGAGAGAAGCTGGAATATGTGAAATATGTCTAATAGTTTGGAGATATCCCATCTTTTATTGTTTCCTAATTACTTATTAGACGGTGGAGAAGATCATGAATTTCTTTGAATGCAAATGCTATAGAAGAGTACTTAGAATATCATGGACAGAAAAAATGACACATTCTTCCGTTCTGCAAAAGCTTGATATAAAAGAGAATTGGCTATTAAGGAGCATAACACCAAGGACAACTAAATATTTCGGACAAATAAAACGACTTGAGTGCCTAGAGAAGATAATCTTTGGAGGGAATGGTGCCTGGAAGAAGAATGAGAGGAAGACCTAGAAGACGATGGGTGCAAGATGTCATTGACGATCTGAGAATGACTGCTGCTGATGCCCACCAACTTGCACAGAACATTGAGTTTTTCAGAACTACTGTCATGGGACCCAAGTTCCGGAAGGGATAAGCAACTTGATGATGATGATGAATTACTAATTAAATAACTTGGCAAAATTACTTTCAATAAAACAAAAGAGTACAGACAACATACACACAACTGAGTTCAAATACATACAACTGAGTTCAAATACAAACAACTGAGTTCAAATACAAACAACTGAGTTCAAATACAAACAACTGAGTTCAAACACAAACAACTGTGTTCAAACACAAACAACTGTGTTCAAATACAAACAACTGTGTTCAAATACAAACAACTGTGTTCAAATACAAACAACTGTGTTCAAATACAAACAACTGTGTTCAAATACAAACAACTGTGTTCAAATACAAACAACTGAGTTCAAATACGTGGGAAGCAAACACCAGAGTCCTCAAAACAATCTACTCTGGAAGAGTGCTATCGGTCCTGGAGTACGGCACTGCAGCGTGGAGCAGTGCTTCCAACAAACAATTCGCCAAAGTGAGCAATAGCCAGAACCGTGCTATGCGCATTATCACAGGAGCCATGAAGTCTACGCCTATCAAGGCGATGGAAACAACCACATGCATCCAACCAATGGCAGATCGAAGGGACAGAAAAGTCTTGGTGTTGGCGGAAAAACATACACGGCTCGATTCTCACCCTATGTACGAAAGAATGAACGGATTCGGAAAAGGCAGAATACAGAGGACCAGCTTCACCAGAATCGCGAAAGCACTAATCGCTGATCATCCGGTCCTAGCAAACTGCAAAGCCAAATCAATCCCGGCAACTGATAAGTGCCCGCCGTAGAAAACCAAAATGCCGGAACTAAGGGAAACAATCCCAGGCATACTAAAAAAGCCAGCAAGAAAACTTCGAAAGAAGAGCGGCCACATAAAATACATAGAAACATAGTACCCTGAAAATAAGTGGTTACACGTCTATACTGACGGATCGGCTAGGAACGCAATCAGCGACGGCGGAGGAGGAATATTGCTTAAACTCTCAAAGAAAGTGACGGTCACAAAAGCGATTGCCACAGGCAAATACTCAAATAACTACAGGGCAGAGGCAGAGGCAATAAGAACAGCGGCCGAAATGATCCTAGAGAGAAGAGGCACCTCTCGCAACAAAGTCGTGATATTCACCGATTCTCTATCGGTCATCACGGCACTCAAAGGCGTAGGCAAAACAGAGCTGAATGAGCTCAAAGCGACCCTCGATGAACTAGCACGCTCTCTCAAACGCACCGTCATTCAGTGGATACCATCACACTGTAATTTAAACGGAAACGAAAAAGCCGACAAACTAGCTAAAGAAGGCGGGCGACTACCCCAGACTGATCTCGAGGTCAGTTATGAGGAAGCCAGAACAACCATCGGCTGGCACTATAGAGACAAATGGACAAAAGACCATCCTCAGCGCAACAACAGCGACGGATGTTATGGTCTGTCTCGTATTGAACAAGTTGCCAAACTTCGCCTCCGTACTAGCCACAACAAACTCCGCGCCCATATGTTTCACAAATTTAAAATTGGCACAACTAGCCTGTGTCCCTGCAAAAGGCGGATATGACGGCAGAGCATGTTCTGCAAGATTGTCAACTGATAGCAGGCGTAAGAAAATAAACCTGGCCTCAAAACACAGAGCTTCGCGAGAAGCTGTACGGAGGAACGGAGTCCTTAAAAACACGGTAAAATTCATGATAAAAGTTGGTTCATCAGTTTAGGCCGGGATCTCAAGAGAGAGAAATTAGGGGAAAACTTAAAAATATCTCAATGGCTTTATGAAGAAGGGAACCGAGTATTCTTGGAACGAAATGAGAATACCTACCTCTACGCCACTTACATCTTAGCCAAACTGAAACAATATAATATACAAACAGAACAAGAGGAACTACTAAGTAAAAGATGAAGTAACGATGAAGTGAAAAACAAGTTTAGAGAAATTAATATCAACTTGCAAAGCGCATTAGACAAAACTCACATACGATCATTACATCACCCCACCCCTTCCTTAATACCTGACTAATGTACAATGATAATTAGAAGAAAGAGAAGAAAGAGAAGAAGTTACACATGGGAAATACGCATACGAAAATGCCTAAACAAGAAAATACGCAAATAAATGGACAAACAACAACATTCTATATATTGCCAATTTATTGATGATCGGTGCTTTTCAGTAGGTTTTCAAATATGTTATAAGTGTAGAATAGGCTGTCTGTAGCTCCCTCTGCGTTTCTGATTATCTTCACCATACTCATTGTGCGATATGATGGTTTGTAGGGGGTTCTACTAGAGCTTCGACTCAAAGTTAAGTTACTTGCATATCCTTTACAGGACTTTGCGAATCAACCCAAGCTTTTAACGCTGTTTGTGATTTTTCTAGGCATTATTACGTTCAGTAGTTTGCCATTGCTTTCTGAACGGGTGGTGCCATCGTCCTTTTGTAAATATCCACGCAAAATAACTTGCAACTAAACTGTCCGCAGCGTGATTCGAACTCAGAACGTCGGGGTTAATAGAGAGAGTCATTATTCCCTAAGACGCCACCCTTCATCAATAACCCAATGTTAATGGAATTTTCAGTACCAGGATATCAGGCACAAAGGAAGTAGTAGATAGTTTTCATAGGGATGTGATTAGAAGATAATCCATATTCCCTAGGTGAACATACATCACCAGGGTGTCGACTACACGAGGCAGTAATCAAGAGACTTTTTGATTTATTAGCCAGATCTCTAACTACTTTCTCCATGCGCACATTTTTCAATATTGGTAAAATAATTAGTGGGAATGAAATACAGAACCTTGAGTTCAATGTTTCATATCTATGTATGCAATACTGGATATAGATGTGAGTTCAATGTTTCATATCTATGTATGCAATACTGGATATAGATGTGAGTTTAATGTTTCATATCTATGTATGCACTACTGGATATAGATGTGGTGTAGGTACACTCAAGTATGAAACCAATTCATGTTAAACACAAAGATTTCAAACATGTTAAACACAAAGATTTCAAACATGTTAAACACAAAGATTTCAAACATGTTAAACACAAAGATTTCAAACATGTTAAACACAAAGATTTCAAACATGTTAAACACAAAGATTTCAAACATGTTAAACACAAAGATTTCAAATATGAAATGTATCGGTTCTTCTCTTTACCTTGTGCTGACACATGAACTCCCAACATTTACCAAGTGAGTAAATGGCAAATATAAGCCCAACAAAGAGAGACAGTTTGTGACAGGAGGCTCGGTGTTTCCACATATTTGATGTATTCAAACCAGGTCCAAGAACTTAGTATTCATATGTGTAAATGATCGGAAGGAAAGGGGGGCTGGGGGATCCACCTAGTGTGATCCAGAAAAGATCCAAGTAGTCTGAAGCTACAATATAAAAACTTACCATGTTCTGTACTGGCCAATATTTACTTTCACATGCAGTTAAAGACGAGGTCATGGGGTTGACAGAATCCGGGTATACTGAATGCAAAACTACGATATTCTTTTATTGAAAGAAATTGCTTGTGACATCTTCTTCTTCTTCTTCTACTTCAAACGCTCCATATCTACCACTTGTTAACCACTCTGTGTGATTTATATGTGATCTAAGCCTAAGAGCGATTGTACATTGTGCCAGTTATGCACCTACAAATAGGACAGAACATCCGATTTCTGCGTTGCTTTTTATTTACTAAGGTAGCTTTCCTAGATCCTACATCAGTCGCCTCTCACCACAACAAACACCCTTTTTTAGGATTGACCTGAGAGCGAGACTCTCTACACCAAAACGAGATAGTATGCAATGTTTTCTGAATGTTTTCGACCATCTCTCGTCTATATGACCCAGTCCTATATATTAAGATAACCAAAAAAAAAATATGAATGTCCAACCCAACCCGGTTGGCTGAATTTTAACTACATTTGCTGTGTAAATATTAAACAACACGGGTAATAGAGGAGAACCCTGGGGTAATCCTGGGTATATACATGCAGGATCCGAAGTCCATGTTCCTAAACGTAGGGCAAAGGTTCTCTTTTGTTAAAATCCATCACAACTGCATTACTAACAGTCTCGTCAAGCTGTTTGATGTGATGATATTGGACACCATCAGGCACTGGAGCGGTGCTGTGGCTTGCCTTGAGTGCATTAACAACACCCTCCTTTGTTATTAAGTCAATGTAAGGTTCTCCAGAGCTAGTAATATCACGAAGAACACGCATGATATTATAGCGGTCAGCTTTATCACCTTTTTCTGTCTGTTCCAAGAAACGACAAAGGTACCCCTGCCCATTTTCTGCATCTTTTATTAAGACGGCTCCTGACGAATCGCGTAAAGTAGGAATAGACTGGCTGGTATTCCTCCTGTTCATTTTTCGATGAAACTGCCAGAATTGATGTAGCGACTTGTGTTATGAAAGTCTCCTATAACCCACTCTTTGCCTCACTAGCCAATTCTATGAAATCCCCAGTGGCTTTGTGGCGAACAGCAGACTTTTCAGCCACATCATATATATTTCAAGGTCGCTTCTTTCGGGCTCTCTGTCATGATCAGGGAAGGACGAGGTCAAGCTATCTATGTAAAACATGGCCTACTCCACAACTGCCTTGACACACATGACTTCTTACCTGAGGGTGTGGAATTACAAGGAATTCAATTAATAATTCGTGATCAGGTATGGCGAATCTATAATGTGTACGCCCATGTGGACAAACTCCATATTGAAGGTAACTGGGATTTCCTTGAGAAGCTCTCAGATGTAACACGCACAAAGTTTCATATAGCAGGGATTTCAATGCTCGATCAAAGGAGTGGGGCAACGCTACCGAGAATAGACAGGGCATCGCTTTGAGTTCTGCTCTACTAAACTCTGACTTGACGATATTGAATGACGGCCGCCCAACTCGGTTAGCTTCTAGACCTGAGGACACTGATGGTGTCATTGATCTGGCACTGATCTCCACAACTGATGCTACTTTTGCTCGATGGAATGTTCTTGGGGCTCAAGATAGTGATCATCTCCCCTGTGTTGTTCTTCTAACAAGGTCCCTTTGCGACACAGAAGACCCAAATCTGTCTTTCAGTACACGCCATGTCACACTGATCATGAAAACCCATTACGTATACTACTGCAGACTGCAAGAAAGAAGACTGCTAGGGCTCCTTTCCTGCAACCACCTTGGTGGAATGAAAATGTTGAGAAAGCATGGCTGGCAAAAGATGTTGCTACAAAGAATATGTTGATATACCTTGTTATCAATCTCATGTAAATATCTAATAAGTTATCAAATGTATCCTCTGAGTTGAACATTTGTTTGAGAACAGATTTGTGGTCAACCAGGAAGACTAATCCCTGACTTGTTGACGTTCAGATTAAGTTCGGATAGTGCAAGCCGTAGAGAATGCATTTACCTCTGTTTTAAAATTATAAGAAAATGAGCCAGTATCTATACTCTGTTCAACTTTATATTTGACCAGTATACACACGCACACATATACACACATATATATATATATATATATATATATATATATATATATATATTCCTTCTCTTCTACATTTCCCACAGTATTCTTGGCGGTTCTATCTGGAAATAAATACTCGAATCTTTCAATGGCTGTGATATCGACTATATATATATCTCTCTTGTTCTGTGATATCGACTATATATATATTAAAATATATATATCTTGTTCTGTGATATTTGTTATTTCCACTAAGGTCAAGGTTTGTTTTGGTTGAAATTATCATCTCTCGTGGGGTGCCGGGGTCCGCAAGAGAGCAAAGAATAGTACCACTGCGACCTACAAGGCTTGTCGTAAGAGGCGACTGATGTAGGAGTCTAGGGAAGCTACCCTAGTAAATAAAATGCGTGGTAAAAATCAGATGTGCTGGCCTACTTGTAGGCGCATAACTGGCACAATGTACAATCTGTATGCTGAGATCACATAGAAATCACACAGAGTGGTTAACTTCTTCTTCTTCTTCTTCTTTCTCGAATCCTGTATGCCTCACAGCGTCAGGTCAGGAAGAGATTTCTAAAACGGGCCCTAGTATGCGCTTCGTAGATAGTCTCTTTCGTCGCCTCTGTTATCTCTGAGGTCCATATTTTGCGTGGCCGGCCTTTTGCTTTGTACCCATTGTATCGAGCAGCATTGCTCTTTGGGGTGCACTGTCTGATGGTAATCTGCTTACGTGACCGAACCATTTAATTTGTTGTTTCTTGATGAAGTCTAGTACTGATGTTGTACCCACATTTTTCCTGATGTCTTCATTTCTCAACCGGTCTCTTCTTGTTACACCCAGCATTCTGCGTAGACACTTCATCTCTGTTGTGACTAGTTTTCTTCTATCGTTTGTTGTCAGCGTCCAGGTTTGGCACTGGTAACATAATGTGTGGAGAAAGATTGTGTTGAACATTGCTCTTTTTGTGTTCATGGTGACGTGTTTGCATCTTAAAATTGGCGCCATTTGCCCTATCATTTGATTTGCTTTGTTGCATCTGTGTTGAATTTCATTAGTTATTCTTCCATTTGCTGAAAAAATGCTCCCCAGGTACGTGAAATCTTTTACTTGATTTAGTAGATGATTATCGATGGAGATGTTGGTAGTGTTTTCCTCTCTGGCGAATGTCATTACTTCTGTTTTGTCGATGTTAATTCTCATGTTGTATTCGTTACATGCTAACTGGAGTCTGTTGATGTGTTGTTGTAGCTGTTCTTCTGTTGTTGATATGATTGCCTGATCGTCTGCAAAAGAAATTCATTTAAGAGTTCTCCGAGGTTGTTTCCTTCGCTGGTGTTAGCTATTTTACAAATGTGGTCAATGTACGTGATGAATAGCAGCGGGGATAGTACGCAACCTTGTCTTACTCCTGACCCTACGTAAAACTTTTCTGATAATCCTGTATTTGTTCTAATCGTACATTGGCTGTCAGTATAAATGTTCTTGCAAAGGTTGATTAGGTGTTCATTAACCCCATAGGTTGTTAGTATTTTCCACAACTTGTGCCTATCTACGCGGTCGAACGCTTTTTCCTGATCTACAAATGCAACGTGTAAATGTTTGTCGGATTCGATAGTCCTTTCTACTAACTGTCTGAGGGCGAATATTGCGTCTGTACAGCTTTTGTTCTTCTTGAATCCCATTTGGGAGTCATTAAGCTGTGGCTCGATGATGTGGCGGAGCCTTTTCTCAAGTATTTTGCAGAATATTTTCCCAGTGTGGCTCAGTAGCGCTATGCCTCTATACTTTGTACAGTCCCTCTTGCTACCTTTCTTCTTGGAACATTCGAAGAAGAAGAAGAAGAAGCATTTAAACAGCAAGTAAGTGTCTTGAAGCAAGTAAGTGTCTTGAAGCAAGTAAGTCTCTTGAAGCAAGTAAGTGTCTTGAAGCAAGTAAGTCTCTTGAAGCAAGTAAGTGTCTTGAAGCAAGTAAGTGTCTTGAAGCAAGTAAGTGTCTTGAAGCAAGTAAGTCTCTTGAAGCAAGTAAGTCTCTTGAAGCAAGTAAGTGTCTTGAAGCAAGTAAGTCTCTTGAAGCAAGTAAGTGTCTTGAAGCAAGTAAGTGTCTTGAAGCAAGTAAGTGTCTTGAAGCAAGTAAGTCTCTTGAAGCAAGTAAGTGTCTTGAAGCAAGTAAGTGTCTTGAAGCAAGTAAGTGTCTTGAAGCAAGTAAGTCTCTTGAAGCAAGTAAGTGTCTTGAAGCAAGTAAGTGTCTTGAAGCAAGTAAGTGTCTTGAAGCAAGTAAGTGTCTTGAAGCAAGTAAGTGTCTTGAAGCAAGTAAGTGTCTTGAAGCAAGTAAGTGTCTTGAAGCAAGTAAGTGTCTTGAAGCAAGTAAGTGTCTTGAAGCAAGTAAGTCTCTTGAAGCAAGTAAGTGTCTTGAAGCAAGTAAGTCTCTTGAAGCAAGTAAGTGTCTTGAAGCAAGTAAGTGTCTTGAAGCAAGTAAATGTCTTGAAGCAAGTAAGTGTCTTGAAGCAAGTAAGTGTCTTGAAGCAAGTAAGTGTCTTGAAGCAAGTAAGTGTCTTGAAGCAAGTAAGTGTCTTGAAGCAAGTAAGTGTCTTGAAGCAAGTAAGTGTCTTGAAGCAAGTAAGTGTCTTGAAGCAAGTAAGTGTCTTGAAGCAAGTAAGTGTCTTGAAGCAAGTAAGTGTCTTGAAGCAAGTAAGTGTCTTGAAGCAAGTAAGTGTCTTGAAGCAAGTAAGTGTCTTGAAGCAAGTAAGTGTCTTGAAGCAAGTAATTGTCTTGAAGCAAGTAAGTGTCTTGAAGCAAGTAAGTGTCTTGAAGCAAGTAAGTCTCTTGAAGCAAGTAAGTGTCTTGAAGCAAGTAAGTGTCTTGAAGCAAGTAAGTGTCTTGAAGCAAGTAAGTGTCTTGAAGCAAGTAAGTGTCTTGAAGCAAGTAAGTGTCTTGAAGCAAGTAAGTGTCTTGAAGCAAGTAAGTGTCTTGAAGCAAGTAAGTGTCTTGAAGCAAGTAAGTGTCTTGAAGCAAGTAAGTGTCTTGAAGCAAGTAAGTGTCTTGAAGCAAGTAAGTCTCTTGAAGCAAGTAAGTCTCTTGAAGCAAGTAAGTGTCTTGAAGCAAGTAAGTGTCTTGAAGCAAGTAAGTCTCTTGAGGCAAGTAAGTGTCTTGAAGCAAGTAAGTGTCTTGAAGCAAGTAAGTGTCTTGAAACAAGGATGATATATATATATATATATATAATACTTACATGGTGTTTGGGACAATACGTGAGCACTCAGGCACGATATGACAACCCAGGTGACTGTAGTTACAATGTACATGCTGCTGGCTTGAATGTGGAGTTCTGGAAGTTTTACAGCAGATTTTCTCTAGAATAGAACAATCGCTAAATCTAATAGAACTGCATCAACTTTAAAACTAACTCAAATAATCCTGAACTCAAAGTCCTGCTTCATCAAAGAACCGCCACTAGAAGAGATCCGGTTGCAATGTAACCCTAGGGATGATATATACATACAGGAAGCACAAGACGTTATATATATTTAACTATTTCGTGATTCGTATTACACACACACACACACACGCGCGCACAGGCAAACACACTCAGTCACACATACACTCACTCATACCCACGCAGGCAAACACACTCTGTCACACATACACTCACCCATACATACGTTCATCCACACATACACTAAGTCACTTGAGAGTTTTTTTCTCTTCATTTTTGGTGATTAAAAAAAAAATGTTCAACAGGTTTTAATAGGTAAGATATAAAAACCTTCAATGACGAACAGAGAACGCTTGAGGCGTCGAACCGGATTGTTTATCTACGTCTTTAAGTTTCAATGCAAATGTCTCTACCCTCTCCACTTTGCAAATAGTGGTCGTCTAAGGTAAATACAGAATTCTACCTGATGTTCATGGCAAGCAGGATAAAGATGTACAGAAAGTACGTACTGTTTATGTCATGATTAAATCACATCAGCAGTCATCTTGAGCTTTAGAGAATTACTGACTCATCAACTGGTACTGATATCGTGAGACACGTCACGCTAAATTACTTGCTTGAATTATGAATATTATATGTGACATATTTGTTCAATATCAATTTAAATTATATAGAAGTAGTGTCCTGGTAGTGTTGATCGAAGCAGTGTCCTGGTAGTGTTATTATACAGTAGAGAGTGATGGCACATTACCCACAATTTCATAGACAAAGAGACATTTCAAAGTATATAGTAGTTGTATCCTGATTGTGTAATTATACAGCAGGGAGTGCTGCAAAAATAACGCACACCATCATACACGAGCTGAGGACATTACAAAATAAATGTTGAAGAATAATCCTGCAAATTCTCAGAATAAATACAAAATTAAATGACAAAGTTTTGAAACTGACACACTGCGCATCATTTCAGACCATTACGTTAACCCTGTTACGTTCGGGTACTAAGAAAATCTCATTTATAAATGAGATGGCTACATGACTCCGGAACTAGCTGTATTTGTGTGTTATTTATGCATTTAAAAGCATATAATTTATGTTTCATAATGCAAAACATATGATATTACCATAATAAATTGTTAAAAAATATATTTTTTATTTTTAAAATGTCTAATCTCGTTGAATAAAGCATGCTTTTTTCTTCTTCTTCTTCTGCCCCTGCCCGCTATGAATTCATGCGTAGTCAGGGAACCTTTTATGGCGTATCTGACTGATTTCTGCGTGAAAGCCGACTAACCGTGTGTAAGTTGTCCTAGCCATTCAGGCGAACCTTCTCCGACTTCAGTGGTAAGAACATGCTTTTATTACACCAACATTTCCGAACGGTCGCCATTTTGGATAATCTCTGCAGACGAGTTTTCACATGCTCTTGTCAAAAATCACACATTTGCTTAAAAATGGCATCTAGTGACTCAGATTACTGTCCTAATCAAGACTATAAGTGTTAGTTCTTTATGGTCTGCTTACTAGACCAGTTCTGCATCATTTTCTCTTATTTATTTATTATTTATTAATTGGTGTCTTCAAAATATGGAAATATTTAGAAGTTACAAATTTCCTAATTACTGCATTATTTATTGTCCAAACAACTTCATGTTTGTATATATTGTGTAAATATGAAGGTACTGGATATATTGTGTAAATATGAATGTACTGGATATATTGTGTAAATATGAAGGTACTGGATATATTGTGTAAATATGAAGGTACTGGATATATTGTGTAAATATGAATGTACTGGATATATTGTGTAAATATGAATGTACTGGATATATTGTGTAAATATGAAGGTACTGGATATATTGTGTAAATATGAAGGTACTAAGGGAGTATATTAATAATTTTCATGATATATTTCATACTTATTTTTTTCCTTCTATGTGACTGTATAATTATTTGAAATTTGTTTTAATATCTATTTTTAGCATCATCAAAATTAGGTCACTGATATAATATATTACATGACACTGATATTAAAATCACATATCTTGATAGTACATTCAATTAGCTTTCTAACCATATATAACATGCCTATGTTCAATTCATAGAGTATATATGGCTTCTAGTAATAGAGCAGGACTTCACAAATAACAAAAAAACCTTAAAAACCCCCGAACTGTACAAGGAAGGTGGATGTGTATTGGGCATGTTTGTCCGTATGCCAATATAGACATTGGCTAGAACAGCTTTCAGATGAACATCGGGTGGAAAAAGAAGACTTGGGCACCAAAGGAAAACATAGAGCAGAACTGTGGAAAGAAAGTTGAAAGTTCAGATCTGATATCTGAAATAATTAGTTGAAAGATGACGGAACGTCAACAATGGAAATCTCTTATGGAAACGTTATGTATCAAACGGGACACGTCATCTATTTATAAATAGATATATTTCTTGAATATCTTTTAATCATTTGGTTTCACGATCCCGAAAGGGAAGTAATCGATGGTAATACTGTAACATTCGTGTTGTTGGATGTCACTAAGGATGCATGGGTCGAGAATGATTGTGTAGGGGATGACTGCTTAAATAATATGAAGAAAGTGCAAAAAACAGTGGCGGCTCGTGATCATTTTTATTGGTGGGGGCCAAACAAATTATTCCGCATAAATCATGGTTTTTTGTAGCTATATTTTAATTTATAAAATAATAAATACACGTTATACATTTTTTTGGTGGGGCCCTGCCCCACTGGCCCTTAATAATAAGCCGCCACTGGCAACAAATATGAAAAATTTACAGAAATTACAAAAAGCAACCATTTACAATGAAACAAATCATGGTGCAGTTTGTGGTACACGCCAAACGGGACAGACAAACGGGACAGACAAACGGGACAGACAAATGAACACAGGATTCGACACGTAGTAACTATTGTGTTAATACGCTATATAGATTTGTCGTTAATTTATGTGTCCTCATTGAACAGACGATTATTGAACAGACGATCATTGAACAGACGATTATTGAACAGACGATCATTGAACAGACGATCATTGAACAGACGATCATTGAACAGACGATTATTGAACAGACAATCATTGAACAGACAATCATTGAACAGACGATCATTGAACAGACGATCATTGAACAGACAATCATTGAACAGACAATCATTGAACAGACGATCATTGAACAGACAATCATTGAATAGACGATCATTGAACAGACGATCATTGAACAGACGATTATTGAACAATGAAAATACTTCTATATTATCCATCTGTAACACTTCTAAATCATAATCTCTTGGTGTTCATGTATGTCGAGTAAGATGGCGGCAACAAACGATTTATGAACTGACAAATCACTAGAAAAAAATGCTTAAATTGACTCCAAAATGCTTCGATATAGATACCACGTGATGGGAATCTTTTCCCCAAGATCAAAAAGTTTTAGCTCTGCAACAACGCAATAGGAACCCACATAGCTGTCTATCGTACTATTGAGGCGCAGGGAAAACGAGCTGTGAGAAAAGACAGAACACACAACACCAGCATGTCGTAAACTGATCATGTACATCCCATTTGTGGTAGGCGATTGTGTTCCGGGGTTGAACTCCACAGTCACCTCCACGTACAAACCAGAGAGGTGCTACAACACACGAATGATGATGTTGTCATTATCGCTTGCCGAGGAAAGCTATTACTCTTGATACACGCATATCCCCTTTAATATTATTACGAGGGGATGTGGCGGGGAGGGGGGTATGTTTGATAACGTTGTATCCTTTACCATCGCTTCAACATTACTTGATATGCTTCCTGAGTCCAGTGTTGTCCAGTGTTGTCCAGTGTTGTCCAGTAATATCTGTTCTTGATGTTGGTGAGATTATGCTTCCTGAGTTCAGTGTTGTCCAGTGTTGTCCAGTAATATCTGTTCTTGATGTTGGTGAGATTATGCTTCCTGAGTTCAGTGTTGTCCAGTGATATCTGTTCTTGATGTAGGTGTGATTATGCTTCCTGAGTCCAGTGTAACCTACCAATGATAAAAATGCTGTAACCTACCAGCTAGCCCCATTGTTAAGGCACCCAAAATTTCACAGGCAGCTAAGCAACAGATGATCAACAGCATTTTGATACATACTTTGTGTTACCAGAGCCAATCATGGACATTGAGCAAAGCGCAGTCACAAAAATAACTACATGTGAAATGCGTTGCCTGCGAAAAGTTACCAATAACACAAGAAAAGACAGAATCACCAACATCAGCATAAGAAAGAAAGTTGGCACACAACCGTGCTTGAATTACATAGATAAACAAAGAATGAAGTGGTTTGACCACTTAATAAGAATGCATCCAAACTCCACAGTATACAGAGTCTTCTACAACAGAACATCGGGAAAGAAGGCAAGAGGAAGACCACGGAAAAGATGGTTAGATGGCGTAGCAGAATCATGTGAAAGAGCAAAGATAACAATCACACAAGCCACCAGAACAGCGCAAGACAAAAACAGAAAACCACGACACTGTGCAACAACCCGGTAGCAGTGTGACGACAAAAGAAAGAAGAAGTCCAGTGTTGTCCAGTGATATCTGTTCTTAATGTAGGTGAGATTATGCTTCTAGTTATATCAAGAATTTTGTCCAGTGATATCTGTTCTTGATGTAGGTGAGATTATGCTTCTAGTTATATCAAGTGTTTTGTCCAGTGATATCTGTTCTTGATGTAGGTGAGATTATACTTCTAGTTATATCAAGTGTTTTGTCCAGTGATATCTGTTCTTGATGTAGGTGAGATTATGTTTCTAGTTATATCAAGTGTTTTGTCCTGTGATTTATCTTCTTGATGTTGGTGAGTGAGATAAAACTTCTATTTCTGTCGGAGACAAACGATAAAATGTAAGTCCCGTGTTTAAACATGAAGTCCCGTGCATAGCCCCGACAACAAATAGACATCCAGTTCGGAAATTCATAAATTCATAAATTCCTGCTGATGGATGAGACACGTACAAACAAAGTACTATAGTTTTACAAAATACAGAAACAGTGACGATAAACAGCAACGTTTCGACCAACAAGGCCTTTATCAAGCAAACGAACAAACAGGAGTGACAAATTAAAATGAAACACAAATGGACGACCAAATACAAACGTATCTAAGGAAAATCTGGAATAAAAACGAATAACGAAATAAATGTAACACTAAAAACAGGAATAGAACGGAAAAGAAACAATGAAACATCTAGTAAATATATAACTTGAATACATGCAACATATACCCATATAGATTATAAAGCATGGGAAGAGAAAGTACTAAGAAGCATAAGAATGTAATACATGCAACATAAACCCATATAGATTACAAAGCATGGAAGAGAAAGTACTAAGAAGCATAAGAATGTAATACGTTGAATCTCGCCAGGAGGCTCTCTCTAACCAGCATAGAACTTCCAATTCTGACAGGGTGAAACTTGTCTTAACTTTCCACCCTCATAGTTCCCTTGTGAAGAAAGTCTTATTCCGTCATCTCTCCATTCTTCAGTCTGATCCTGAGACACGTTCACTCTTCCAACACTATCCTTTGGTGGCGTACAGACGGGACAGAAGCCTTAGGGATATGTTGGTTCACAGTCGCCTCAAGCCTAATATCCATAGTTATTTTGGCACCATCCAGTGTGGCCGTCGGCGCTGCAACACTTGTGCTTATGTAATACAGACCCGCACGGTGTCTTTCCTAAAGCCACGTTCGTTGTTGAAGACAGTTTCACGTGCGAGTCCGTAATATTATCTATGCCATTATCTGCAAGCGGTGCAACAAGTCCTATATTGGGGAAACCGGCAGGAGACTCAGTGACCGATTCGCCCAACATTTGCGCGATATACGCCAATGCTCTGTGACCCCTGTAGCTACCCATTTCAATGATACTGGCCATTCAGGAGCTTGCGATGTCCAGGTCACAGCCATCCGATCATGTTCCTCTGATGATCGTAGTAGATTTGCTCTGGAGAATCGGTTGATTTCTTTGTATGGTACCTTGCGACCACGCGGGTTCAACGTATTACATTCTTATGCTTCTTAGTACTTTTTCTTCCCATGCTTTGTAATCTCTATGGGTATATGTTGCATGTATTACATTCTTATGCTTCTTAGTACTTTCTCTTCCCATGCTTTGTAATCTATATGGGTATATGTTGCATGTATTCAAGTTATATATTTACTAGATGTTTCATTGTTTCTTTTCCGTTCTATTCCTGTTTTTGTGTTACATTTATTTCGTTATTCGTTTTTATTCCAGATTTTCCTTAGATACGTTTGTATTTGGTCGTCCATTTGTGTTTCATTTTAATTTGTCACTCCTGTTTGTTCGTTTGCTTGATAAAGGCCTTGTTGGTCGAAACGTTGCTGTTTATCGTCACTGTTTCTGTATTTTGTAAAACTATAGTACTTTGTTTGTACGTGTTTCACTATTTACCAAGTTTTACTGCAGTCTTCCCTCTATTGCTGATGGATGATATGTGTTTGAAAAACTACTGTAAGATGTCTTGCAAGTTGAAACCATTCTATGAGTCAATGGTTATTTATTGATGTCAAGTGTTCATAATACTGATATTCCTTAGCGATAAATTTAATGTGCAACATAATATAGCTTTGTTTGTACATGTTGTCTTGTTTTAAACATCAATCTGTTTTTATCTAATAATACTGAAATGCAAGGTTCACGTGACGTAAGGGGTCTGATTTCTAGGAATTTCCCTAGAGATGAACAGGTGACATAAGAGCTGTGGTTCAAGTTGAGCAGTAACAGAACACTTCAACAATTTAAAACTGAAAAGAGTAGTAGGCTAGCAAGTAAATTTTGCTGACACCCCCTTTCCCCGCCCAAAGGTTTAATAATTAAACTAAATATTTTTCACATTTTTTCAATCCTATTAACTACAACAGGGTTCCTCGTCTGTGCTGCAAAGTTCGTGTACTACGGCTGTGATCTATCTTTCAATGTAAGAGATATTATTCAGAGATGTCCAGTGATGATTATCCTAGCATTATAGAACTCAATCTCATGACCACAGACGTCCTGTAGAAATGATATCTCAAGATATACATCCTAGCATTATAGAACTCAATCTCATGAGCACAAATGTCCTGTAGAAATGATATCTCAAGATATACATCCTAGCATTATAGAACTCAATCTCATGAGCACAAACGTCCTGTAGAAATGATATCTCAAGATAGACATCCTAGCATTATAGAACTCAATCTCATGAGCACAAATGTCCTGTAGAAATGATATCTCAAGATAGACATCCTAGCATTATAGAACTCAATCTCATGAGCACAAACGTCCTGTAGAAATGATATCTCAAGATATACATCCTAGCATTATAGAACTCAATCTCATGAGCACAAATGTCCTGTAGAAATGATATCTCAAGATAGACATCCTAGCATTATAGAACTCAATCTCATGAGCACAAACGTCCTGTAGAAATGATATCTCAAGATATACATCCTAGCATTATAGAACTCAATCTCATGAGCACAAACGTCCTGTAGAAATGATATCTCAAGATATACATCCTAGCATTATAGAACTCAATCTCATGAGCACAAACGTCCTGTAGAAATGATATCTCAAGATATACATCCTAGTATTATAGAACTCAATCTCATGAGCACAAATGTCCTGTAGAAATGATATCTCAAGATATACATCCTAGCATTATAGAACTCAATCTCATGAGCACAAACGTCCTGTAGAAATGATATCTCAAGATATACATCCTAGTATTATAGAACTCAATCTCATGAGCACAAACGTCCTGTAGAAATGATATCTCAAGATATACATCCTAGCATTATAGAACTCAATCTCATGAGCACAAATGTCCTGTAGAAATGATATCTCAAGATATACATCCTAGCATTATAGAACTCAATCTCATGAGCACAAATGTCCTGTAGAAATGATATCTCAAGATATACATCCTAGCATTATAGAACTCAATCTCATGAGCACAAACGTCCTGTAGAAATGATTTCTCAAGATAGACACCAATGACTTGTATTTGTATCAAACTATTCTTCAATCAATCAAATATGTTACCATCTCCTCATCAAACGTTGACAGTAATGTCTCTCTTCAACACTTTCTGTTATTTAGCTAAAACTGTACACTCTACCAGACTTTTGCCTGTCCACCTTATGATGTTTCATTCTCAAGTGTATCTCTGTCTTGCCATTGTTCTCATATCTTCTACTTTTACTTTCAAGATAGTGTTCAACAGAGTACTCTCAGCTCTCATATCTTCTACTTTTACTTTCAAGATAGTGTTCAACAGAGTACTCTCAGCTCTCATATCTTCTACTTTTACTTTCAAGATAGTGTTCAACAGAGTACTTCAACTCTCATATCTTCAACAGAGTACTCCATCTCTCATATCTTCTACTTCAGCTCTCACATCTTCAACAGAGTACTCCATCTCTCATATCTTCTACTTCAGCTCTCATATCTTCAACAGAGTACTTCAGCTCTCACATCTTCAACAGAGTACTTCAGCTCTCATATCTTCAACAGAGTACTTCATCTCTCATATCTTCTACTTCAGCTCTCATATCTTCAACAGAGTACTTCAGCTCTCATATCTTCAACAGAGTACTTCAGCTCTCATATCTTCAACAGAGTACTCTCAGCAAGAACACAAAGACTTATTATTATTCTTATTTGAAGCGTTACATTTTTGATTATGTTGTGTGCGTCAGTAATTATGCAATGTGTGCGTCAGTAATTATTCAAATATTTATCAAGTGATCGCTGTGAGAAACCTCTAGCAAATATTCTCAAAATTTACAGAACCTACCTGTGCAATCTAACGAATTAAAATTTCGACTAAAAGTCCAATATCACCTGGTACTTTTCCAGTTGCTAGTATACAAATGGAGGTAAGAGAAAACGTATTTTCAGCTTTCAAACCTCGCACTAGTCATAGATTAAGGTAGGAATTTGTTATTTGTTTTCAAAGGTTAGTAATGTGGTCTGTTTTTGACATTTCTCTCACATTTTGACAAGACAATTATTGTCAAGTACAAGTGTTTACTCTAGCGTAGTGGGTGAATGAAAATAAAATATTTTTGGTTATTCTTTAATTATTCAACATTTGCTTAATTAAACGATTTTTGTTGTTTGTATTATCATTGTTGTATGGGAGGCAAACATTGACAATTATCAAACAGTTGGACAACAGAATCAAGGATTTATACATGGAGATATACATACATCTAAGAAGGAAATCTTAGAGGAAGTTTAACATTTCATGTACCTGGGAAGTGCAGTATCGCGGAATGGTGATTTGGGGTGGGGATGGAACATCATTGGACGGGTCAGGAGACCTGGTCTGACTTTCGCCATCTCAATTGGAGCTGTAAGCCAAAAGATCTTAAGGCAAAAATATGTAGAAACAATGACCTGAAATATTGTTGTACAGTAGCGAGTGCTGGAAAGTGACCCGTGACATCATGCGCATCCTGGAGACGTTCCAAACTAGATGTTTAATGAGATTCATTTGATTTGTCTGGCCAGGTACAATAGCAAGTGAGGAGCTTTTGGAGCGAGCGGACTGTGCATAGTTGCAGACCATCATTTAAAGACGAGAGTGGAGGTGCATTGGGCATGTGTATCGTATGCCAGTGAGTGCATTGGCTAGGACAGTTCTCATGTGTGTCGTTGGCCAGTGAGGGCATTGGTTAGAACAGTTCTCATGTGTGTCGTATGCCAGCGGGGACATTGGATAAGAGTATATCTCATGTATGTCGTATGCCAGCGGAGACATTGGATAGGATCTATCTCACGTGAACAGCGGATGAAAAGAGAGTTCCTGAAATCTAAAGAAAACATTGATTAAAAAGTTGACTGAACGGCAACAATGAAAATCTTCTCTGGAAACCTTATGTATTAAAATGATATATATATATATATATATATATATATATATATATGAGAGAGAGAGAGAGAGAGATAGAGATGAGAGATAGGAGAGAGATAGAGAGAGAGAGAGAGAGAGATAGAGAGAGAGAGAGAGAGAGAGATGGAGAGAGAGATAGATATAGAGATAGAGAGAGAGATAGAGAGAGATAGAGATACATACAAGATTCGAGAAAAGAAAATAGCTTGATATAACCATCATTTATTTGGTTGCATTTTTGTTTTAAAATTACATGTGTTTCTATTTCTTTCTCAACATGAATATGTCAGCGGCAGTGTTAGAGCTCCGTAGCATCGGCGAGAGCCACTTATGTAATTGTTTAGAAGGGTGAGAACTTGTTGGTTATTTTATTTTAATATTAATTTACGATTATTTTACCCAGGCTGCAGATTTCCAGCGAACATTTATTGATTTTGTACCACCAAGAGTTCATGTGTGTGCTTAACGTAAACCGGCGACTCTTTTATCGTCCGTCTCCGACAGAACTATGACTAGAATCTCACGTACATTAAATTCAGAGATGGTTAGAAAGATAGCCCGATCGCTTCACGTGAGAAACGAACTGTGCACTTTAGAAGAGAGAGGCCGACAATCTTATCTCGTCGCTCAACTCTCGCAAGTTTCATGTGTGTGTTTACAAGAAACATTGGAATCATGCACATTCTGACACAAAATCTTATCGATACAAATAGAGGAGTTCGATACTTGTAGATGATATTTTCTTCTTTTTGTGTCAATAATCAATATTGTCGTGATTAATTAATAAGTTAATTTCCGATGTGTGTCAGGTATATTAACTCTTATGTGTCCTGTCCGATGTGTGTCAGGTATATTAACTCTTATGTGTCCTGTCCGATGTGTGTCAGGTATATTAACTCTTATGTGTCCTGTCCGATGTGTGTCAGGTATATTAACTCTTATGTGTCCTGTCCGATGTGTGTCAGGTATATTAACTCTTATGTGTCCTGCCCGATGTGTGTCAGGTATATTAACTCTTATGTGTCCTGTCCGATGTGTGTCAGGTATATTAACTCTTATGTGTCCTGTCCGATGTGTGTCAGGTATATTAACTCTTATGTGTCCTGTCCGATGTGTGTCAGGTATATTAACTCTTATGTGTTCTGTCCGATGTGTGTGATGTATCATGTATATTAAATCTTATGTTACCTGGTAAGTTCAACATAAACTTTAATTTTATACATTTATATGTCAATAATATATGAAGATAATTATCATTATTTGTTGCAAATATAAATATGACAATTTAAGAAATAATTTCAAGTTTTAGAATTTGTCTTAAGAATTTGTGATTTTTCTATTACTTCTCAACGAAATGTAATGTGTGTGCTACCTTCCAATAAAATGTAATTTTGTGCTACCTTCCAATAAATGTAATGTGTGCTACCTTCCAATAAAATGTAATGTGTGTGCTACCTTCCAATAAAATGTAATATTTATTGATTTGATTGCTTGATAGAACCATCATCATTGCACTTCGGTGAGTAACCATGTATGCTCCTATTTCTTACTTACACAGGAAGATCTACACACGTAGCACCGGCGAGAATCTCCTATATGATTTTGAAGATGGTGAAGATATTTTGTGGAAATTTTATTTTTAATCTTTTTTTTAATGAATTTTTCTCGGGCAGAGGCTTTCCAGCCTGTTCTTTTCTATTAGGGTCTGTCAACGGTTCTTTTACGTGCTTAAATTGAACACCAGACCTACGTTTTAACGTCTGTCTCCAATAGGACTGTGAACTTGATTTCACCTACACTGAGATCATCAATATCTGGAAAAGTACCCAGATGGCTCCACGTGGAAGCGAACCGGGAATCTTTGGTACAAGAGTCGAGCACATAATCTCTACGCCACAGAAACCTTTCATGTAATATTTATTTTAACTTCCAGTGAAATGTTATCTTTATCTTAACTTCCAGTGAAATGTAATATTTATCTTAACTTCCAGTGAAATGTAATATTTATTTTAACTTCCAGTGAAATGTTATATTTATCTTAACTTCCAGTGAAATGTAATATTTATCTTAACTTCCAGTGAAATGTAAGGTATATTATATTATAAGGATATATCTACTGAGGCTATCTCTCTCTGTGTGTAACTTAGATGTAAGGTTTCTCCCGTTGAGCGATGGAGATATTTTTCTAGATATCCTGATCTACGTGTAGGGGAGATCAAGTTCCTAGTCCTATCTGATTGGCAAAACACGTAATTACAAAGTACTGTAGTTTTACAAATTACAAAAACAATGACAAAATACAGCAACGTTTCGACCAACAAGGCCTTTATCAAGCAAACGAACAAACAGGAGTGACAAATTAAAATGAAACACAAATGGACACATATGGGTATATGTTGCATGTATTATATTTACTAGATGTTTCATTGTTTCTTTTCCGTTATATTTCTAGTTTTTATGTGTGTTTTTTGTGTTACATTTATTTCGTTATTCGTTTTTATTCCAGATTTTCCTTAGATACGTTTGTATTTGGTCGTCCATTTGTGTTTCATTTTAATTTGTCACTCCTGTTTGTTCGTTTGCTTGATAAAGGCCTTGTTGGTCGAAACGTTGCTGTATTTTGTCATTGTTTTTGTAATTTGTAAAACTACAGTACTTTGTAATTACGTGTTTTGCCAATCAAATAGTTTTACTGCAGTTCCATATATATACTGAATAGTCCTATCTGAGAGAGAGAGACGATAAAACACAAGTGCCGTGATCAAGATTAGTACGTAAAAGAAGGCTTCACAGTTGATGAAATAAATACAGGTAGGCTACAAGTCCCGTGATCAAGATTAGTACGTAAAAGAACACTTCACAGTTGATGAAATAAATACAGGTAGACTACAAGTGCCGTGATCAAGATTAGTACGTAAAAGAAGGCTTCACAGTTGATGAAATAAATACAGGTAGGCTGCAAAACCTGTGACCTCGTAAATTATTGAAAAGATAAAAACAAAATTAATAATTTTTCAAAAATACATTTGAATAGATTCATAACCAGAAGAGATGCAATCCATAACACATTTTTGGACTACATTTTTTAATTTTTACTGCTTGTTTTTTATGATTGATTTGACTGATTTATAGATAGGACCATCATCATTGCACTTCGGTGAGTAGCCATGTGTGCTCCGATCTCTTTCTTACACAGGAGGATCTCAGCTGCAGTGTACAGATTCTGTAGAATATTTGAAGGTCATCGATGTCATTTAGAAGATGGGGACAATATTTGTAAGAATTTAATTTTTAAACAAATATTTTCCTGTCTAGTATCTTTCATCCTGCTCTTCCCGTCCAGTATCTTTTCATCCTGCTCTTCCCGTCTTGTATCTTTTCATCCTGCTCTTCCCGTCCAGTATCTTTTCATCCTGTTCTTCCCGTCTAGTATCTTTTCATCCTGCTCTTCCTGTCTAGTATCTTTTCATCCTGCTCTTTCCGTCCAGTATCTTTTCATCCTGCTCTTCCCGTCCATTATCTTTTCATCCTGCTCTTTCCGTCAAGTATCTTTTCATCCTGCTCTTCCCGTCTAGTATCTTTCATCCTGCTCTTCCCGTCCAGTATCTTTTCATCCTGCTCTTCCTGTCCAGTATCTTTTCATCCTGCTCTTCCCGGCCAGTATCTTTTCATCCTGCTCTTCCCGTCAAGAATCTTTTCATCCTGCTCTTCCCATCCAGTATCTTTTCATCCTGCTCTTCCCGTCCAGTATCTTTTCATCCTGCTCTCCCGTCTAGTATCTTTTCATCCTGCTCTTCCTGTCTAGTATCTTTTCATCCTGCTCTTCCGTCCAGTATCTTTTCATCCTGCTCTTCCTGTCCAGTATCTTTTCATCCTGCTCTTTCCGTCAAGTATCTTTTCATCCTGCTCTTTCCGTCTAGTATCTTTTCATCCTGCTCTTTCCGTCCAGTATCTTTTCATCCTGCTCTTTCCGTCCAGTATCTTTTCATCCTGCTCTCCCGTCTAGTATCTTTTCATCCTGCTCTTCCGTCTAGTATCTTTTCATCCTGCTCTTCCCGTCTAGTATCATTTCATCCTGCTCTTTCCGTCCAGTATCTTTTTCATCCTGCTCTTCCGTCCAGTATCTTTTTCATCCTGCTCTTCCCGTCCAGTATCTTTTCATCCTGCTCTTCCTGTCCAGTATCTTTTCATCCTGCTCTTCCCGTCTAGTATCTTTTCATCCTGCTCTTCCGTCTAGTATCTTTTATCCTGCTCTTTCCATCTAGTATCTTTTCATCCTGCTCTTCCTGTCTAGTATCTTTTCATCCTGCTCTTTCCGTCTAGTATCTTTTCATCCTGCTCTTCCTGTCTAGTATCTTTTCATCCTGCTCTTCCTGTCTAGTATCTTTTCATCCTGCTCTTCCTGTCCAGTATCTTTTCATCCTGCTCTTCCTGTCTAGTATCTTTTCATCCTGCTCTTCCCGTCTAGTATCTTTCATCCTGCTCTTCCCGTCTAGTATCTTTTCATCCTGCTCTTCCTGTCTAGTATCTTTTCATCCTGCTCTTCCGTCTAGTATCTTTTCATCCTGCTCTTCCGTCTAGTATCTTTTCATCCTGCTCTTCCCGTCTAGTATCTTTTCATCCTTCTCTTTCCGTCTAGTATCTTTTCATCCTGCTCTTTCCGTCCAGTATCTTTTCATCCTACTCTTTCCGTCCAGTATCTTTTCATCCTGCTCTTCCCGTCTAGTATCTTTTCATCCTGCTCTTCCGTCTAGTATCTTTTCATCCTGCTCTTCCTGTCTAGTATCTTTTCATCCTGCTCTTCCTGTCTAGTATCTTTTCATCCTGCTCTTCCGTCCAGTATCTTTTCATCCTGCTCTTCCCATCCAGTATCTTTTCATCCTGCTCTTCCGTCCAGTATCTTTTCATCCTGCTCTTCCCGTCTAGTATCTTTTCATCCTGCTCTTCCGTCTAGTATCTTTTCATCCTGCTCTTCCTGTCTAGTATCTTTTCATCCTGCTGTTCCGTCTAGTATCTTTTCATCCTGCTCTTTCCGTCAAGTATCTTTTCATCCTGCTCTTTCCGTCTAGTATCTTTTCATCCTGCTCTTTCCGTCCAGTATCTTTTCATCCTGCTCTTCCCGTCTAGTATCTTTTCATCCTGCTCTTCCGTCTAGTATCTTTTCATCCTGCTCTTCCTGTCTAGTATCTTTTCATCCTGCTCTTCCTGTCCAGTATCTTTTCATCCTGCTCTTCCTGTCCAGTATCTTTTCATCCTGCTCTTCCCGTCTAGTATCTTTTCATCCTGCTCTTCCTGTCTAGTATCTTTTCATCCTGCTCTTTCCGTCCAGTATCTTTTCATCCTGCTCTTCCTGTCTAGTATCTTTTCATCCTGCTCTTCCCGTCTAGTATCTTTCATCCTGCTCTTCCCGTCTAGTATCTTTTCATCCTGCTCTTCCTGTCCAGTATCTTTTCATCCTGCTCTTCCGTCCAGTATCTTTTCATCCTGCTCTTCCCGTCCAGTATCTTTTCATCCTGCTCTTCCTGTCTAGTATCTTTTCATCCTGCTCTTTCCGTCTAGTATCTTTTCATCCTGCTCTTCCTGTCTAGTATCTTTTCATCCTGCTCTTTCCGTCTAGTATCTTTTCATCGTGCTCTTTCCGTCTAGTATCTTTTCATCGTGCTCTTTCCGTCTAGTATCTTTTCATCCTGCTCTTCCTGTCTAGTATCTTTTCATCCTGCTCTTCCCGTCTAGTATCTTTTCATCCTGCTCTTCCGTCTAGTATCTTTTCATCCTGCTCTTCCGTCCAGTATCTTTTCATCCTGCTCTTCCCGTCTAGTATCTTTTCATCCTGCTCTTCCTGTCTAGTATCTTTTCATCCTGCTCTTCCGTCTAGTATCTTTTCATCCTGCTCTTCCGTCCAGTATCTTTTCATCCTGCTCTTCCCGTCCAGTATCTTTTCATCCTGCTCTCCCGTCTAGTATCTTTTCATCCTGCTCTTCCTGTCTAGTATCTTTTCATCCTGCTCTTTCCGTCTAGTATCTTTTCATCCTGCTCTTCCTGTCTAGTATCTTTTCATCCTGCTCTTTCCGTCTAGTATCTTTTCATCGTGCTCTTTCCGTCTAGTATCTTTTCATCGTGCTCTTTCCGTCTAGTATCTTTTCATCGTGCTCTTCCCGTCTAGTATCTTTTCATCCTGCTCTTCCTGTCTAGTATCTTTTCATCCTGCTCTTCCCGTCTAGTATCTTTTCATTCTGCTCTTCCCGTCCAGTATCTTTTCATCCTGCTCTCCCGTCTAGTATCTTTTCATCCTGCTCTTCCTGTCTAGTATCTTTTCATCCTGCTCTTCCGTCTAGTATCTTTTCATCCTGCTCTTCCTGTCTAGTATCTTTTCATCCTGCTCTTCCTGTCCAGTATCTTTTCATCCTGCTCTTTCCGTCAAGTATCTTTTCATCCTGCTCTTTCCGTCTAGTATCTTTTCATCCTGCTCTTTCCGTCCAGTATCTTTTCATCCTGCTCTTTCCGTCTAGTATCTTTTCATCCTGCTGTTCCCGTCTAGTATCTTTTCATCCTGCTCTTCCTGTCTAGTATCTTTTCATCCTGCTCTTCCGTCCAGTATCTTTTCATCCTGCTCTCCCGTCCAGTATCTTTTCATCCTGCTCTTCCTGTCCAGTATCTTTTCATCCTGCTCTTTCCGTCTAGTATCTTTTCATCCTGCTCTTTCCGTCTAGTATCTTTTCATCCTGCTCTTCCTGTCTAGTATCTTTTCATCCTGCTCTTCCTGTCTAGTATCTTTTCATCCTGCTCTTCCTGTCTAGTATCTTTTCATCCTGCTCTTCCTGTCCAGTATCTTTTCATCCTGCTCTTCACGTCCAGTATCTTTTCATCCTGCTCTTCCCGTCCAGTATCTTTTCATCCTGCTCTCCCGTCTAGTATCTTTTCATCCTGCTCTTCCGTCTAGTATCTTTTCATCCTGCTCTTTCCGTCTAGTATCTTTTCATCCTGCTCTTCCTGTCTAGTATCTTTTCATCCTGCTCTTTCCGTCTAGTATCTTTTCATCGTGCTCTTCCTGTCTAGTATCTTTTCATCGTGCTCTTCCCGTCTAGTATCTTTTCATCCTGCTCTTCCTGTCTAGTATCTTTTCATCGTGCTCTTCCCGTCTAGTATCTTTTCATCCTGCTCTTCCTGTCTAGTATCTTTTCATCCTGCTCTTCCCGTCTAGTATCATTTCATCCTGCTCTTTCCGTCTAGTATCTTTTCATCCTGCTCTTTCCGTCCAGTATCTTTTCATCCTGCTCTTCCTGTCCAGTATCTTTTCATCCTGCTCTTCCCGTCTAGTATCTTTTTCATCCTGCTCTTCCCGTCTAGTATCTTTTCATCCTGCTCTTCCGTCTAGTATCTTTTCATCCTGCTCTTTCCGTCTAGTATCTTTTCATCGTGCTCTTTCCGTCTAGTATCTTTTCATCCTGCTCTTTCCGTCTAGTATCTTTTCATCCTGCTCTTCCTGTCTAGTATCTTTTCATCCTGCTCTTCCTGTCTAGTATCTTTTCATCCTGCTCTTCCGTCCAGTATCTTTTCATCCTGCTCTTCCCGTCTAGTATCTTTTCATCCTGCTCTTCCTGTCTAGTATCTTTTCATCCTGCTCTTCCTGTCTAGTATCTTTTCATCCTGCTCTTCCCGTCTAGTATCTTTTTCATCCTGCTCTTCCCGTCTAGTATCTTTTCATCCTGCTCTTCCTGTCTAGTATCTTTTCATCCTGCTCTTCCCATCCAGTATCTTTTCATCCTTCTCTTTCCGTCTAGTATCTTTTCATCCTGCTCTTTCCGTCCAGTATCTTTTCATCCTACTCTTTCCGTCCAGTATCTTTTCATCCTGCTCTTCCCGTCTAGTATCTTTTCATCCTGCTCTTCCGTCTAGTATCTTTTCATCCTGCTCTTCCTGTCTAGTATCTTTTCATCCTGCTCTTCCGTCCAGTATCTTTTCATCCTGCTCTTCCTGTCCAGTATCTTTTCATCCTGCTCTTCCCATCCAGTATCTTTTCATCCTGCTCTTCCTGTCCAGTATCTTTTCATCCTGCTCTTCCCGTCCAGTATCTTTTCATCCTGCTCTCCCGTCTAGTATCTTTTCATCCTGCTCTTCCTGTCTAGTATCTTTTCATCCTGCTCTTCCGTCTAGTATCTTTTCATCCTGCTCTTCCTGTCTAGTATCTTTTCATCCTGCTCTTCCCGTCTAGTATCTTTTCATCCTGCTCTTCCTGTCTAGTATCTTTTCATCCTGCTCTTTCCGTCCAGTATCTTTTCATCCTGCTCTTCCCGTCTAGTATCTTTTCATCCTGCTCTTCCGTCTAGTATCTTTTCATCCTGCTCTTCCTGTCTAGTATCTTTTTCATCCTGCTCTTCCCGTCCAGTATCTTTTCATCCTGCTCTTCCTGTCCAGTATCTTTTCATCCTGCTCTTCCTGTCCAGTATCTTTTCATCCTGCTCTTTCCGTCTAGTATCTTTTCATCCTGCTCTTTCCGTCCAGTATCTTTTCATCCTGCTCTTCCGTCTAGTATCTTTTCATCCTGCTCTTCCCGTCTAGTATCTTTTCATCCTGCTCTTCCGTCTAGTATCTTTTCATCCTGCTCTTCCTGTCCAGTATCTTTTCATCCTGCTCTTCCTGTCCAGTATCTTTTCATCCTGCTCTTCCCGTCTAGTATCTTTTCATCCTGCTCTTCCTGTCTAGTATCTTTTCATCCTGCTCTTTCCGTCTAGTATCTTTTCATCGTGCTCTTCCTGTCTAGTATCTTTCAACCTGCTCTTTCCGTCTAGTATCTTTTCATCGTGCTCTTCCCGTCTAGTATCTTTTCATCTGCTCTTTCCGTCTAGTATCTTTTCATCGTCTCTTCCGTCTAGTATATTTTCATCCTGCTCTTCCCGTCTAGTATCTTTTCATCCTGCTCTTCCTGTCTAGTATCTTTTCATCCTGCTCTTCCTGTCCAGTATCTTTTCATCCTGCTCTTCCCGTCTAGTATCTTTTCATCCTGCTCTTCCGTCTAGTATCTTTTCATCCTGCTCTTCCTGTCTAGTATCTTTTCATCCTGCTCTTCCTGTCCAGTATCTTTTCATCCTGCTCTTCCTGTCCAGTATCTTTTCATCCTGCTCTTCCTGTCCAGTATCTTTTCATCCTGCTCTTCCCGTCTAGTATATTTTCATCCTGCTCTTCCCGTCTAGTATCTTTTCATCCTGCTCTTCCTGTCTAGTATCTTTTCATCCTGCTCTTTCCGTCTAGTATCTTTTCATCGTGCTCTTTCCGTCTAGTATCTTTTCATCGTGCTCTTTCCGTCTAGTATCTTTTCATCGTGCTCTTTCCGTCTAGTATCTTTTCATCCTGCTTTCCTGTCTAGTATCTTTTCATCCTGCTCTTCCTGTCTAGTATCTTTTCATTCTGCTCTTCCGTCCAGTATCTTTCATCCTGCTCTTCCCGTCTAGTATCTTTTCATCCTGCTCTTCCTGTCTAGTATCTTTTCATCCTGCTCTTCCTGTCTAGTATCTTTTCATCCTGCTCTTCCTGTCTAGTATCTTTTCATCCTGCTCTTCCTGTCCAGTATCTTTTCATCCTGCTCTTTCCGTCAAGTATCTTTTCATCCTGCTCTTCCTGTCTAGTATCTTTTCATCCTGCTCTTCCCGTCCAGTATCTTTCATCCTGCTCTTCCCGTCTAGTATCTTTTCATCCTGCTGTTCCCGTCTAGTATCTTTTCATCCTGCTCTTCCTGTCTAGTATCTTTTCATCCTGCTCTTCCGTCCAGTATCTTTTCATCCTGCTCTTCCTGTCCAGTATCTTTTCATCCTGCTCTTCCCGTCTAGTATCTTTTCATCCTGCTCTTCCTGTCTAGTATCTTTTCATCCTGCTCTTTCCGTCTAGTATCTTTTCATCCTGCTCTTCCTGTCTAGTATCTTTTCATCCTGCTCTTCCTGTCTAGTATCTTTTCATCCTGCTCTTCCTGTCTAGTATCTTTTCATCCTGCTCTTCCTGTCCAGTATCTTTTCATCCTGCTCTTCCTGTCCAGTATCTTTTCATCCTGCTCTTCCCGTCCAGTATCTTTTCATCCTGCTCTCCCGTCTAGTATCTTTTCATCCTGCTCTTCCGTCTAGTATCTTTTCATCCTGCTCTTTCCGTCTAGTATCTTTTCATCCTGCTCTTCCTGTCTAGTATCTTTTCATCCTGCTCTTTCCGTCTAGTATCTTTTCATCGTGCTCTTCCTGTCTAGTATCTTTTCATCGTGCTCTTCCCGTCTAGTATCTTTTCATCCTGCTCTTCCGTCTAGTATCTTTTCATCCTGCTCTTCCTGTCTAGTATCTTTTCATCCTGCTCTTCCTGTCTAGTATCTTTTCATCCTGCTCTTCCTGTCCAGTATCTTTTCATCCTGCTCTTCCCGTCTAGTATCTTTTCATCCTGCTCTTCCTGTCTAGTATCTTTTCATCCTGCTCTTCCCGTCTAGTATCTTTTCATCCTGCTCTTCCGTCTAGTATCTTTTCATCCTGCTCTTCCTGTCCAGTATCTTTTCATCCTGCTCTTTCCGTCAAGTATCTTTTCATCCTGCTCTTCCTGTCTAGTATCTTTTCATCCTGCTCTTCCCGTCCAGTATCTTTCATCCTGCTCTTCCCGTCTAGTATCTTTTCATCCTGCTCTTCCGTCTAGTATCTTTTCATCCTGCTCTTCCGTCTAGTATCTTTTCATCCTGCTCTTCCTGTCCAGTATCTTTTCATCCTGCTCTTCCTGTCCAGTATCTTTTCATCCTGCTCTTCCTGTCCAGTATCTTTTCATCCTGCTCTTCCTGTCCAGTATCTTTTCATCCTGCTCTTCCCGTCTAGTATCTTTTCATCCTGCTCTTCCTGTCTAGTATCTTTTCATCCTGCTCTTCCCGTCTAGTATCTTTCATCCTGCTCTTCCTGTCCAGTATCTTTTCATCCTGCTCTTCCCGTCTAGTATCTTTTCATCCTGCTCTTCCTGTCTAGTATCTTTTCATCCTGCTCTTCCCGTCCAGTATCTTTTCATCCTGCTCTCCCGTCTAGTATCTTTTCATCCTGCTCTTCCTGTCTAGTATCTTTTCATCCTGCTCTTCCTGTCTAGTATCTTTTCATCCTGCTCTTCCTGTCCAGTATCTTTTCATCCTGCTCTTCCCGTCTAGTATCTTTTCATCCTGCTCTTCCCATCCAGTATCTTTTCATCCTTTCTTCCTGTCTAGTATCTTTTCATCCTGCTCTTTCCGTCCAGTATCTTTTCATCCTATCTTTTCCGTCCAGTATCTTTTCATCCTGCTCTCCCGTCTAGTATCTTTTCATCCTGCTCTTCCTGTCTAGTATCTTTTCATCCTGCTCTTCCTGTCTAGTATCTTTTTCATCCTGCTCTTCCCGTCCAGTATCTTTTCATCCTGCTCTTCCTGTCCAGTATCTTTTCATCCTGCTCTTCCCATCCAGTATCTTTTCATCCTGCTCTTCCCGTCCAGTATCTTTTCATCCTGCTCTTCCTGTCCAGTATCTTTTCATCCTGCTCTTCCCGTCTAGTATCTTTTCATCCTGCTCTTCCTGTCTAGTATCTTTTCATCCTGCTCTTCCTGTCTAGTATCTTTTCATCCTGCTGTTCCTGTCTAGTATCTTTTCATCCTGCTCTTTCCGTCAAGTATCTTTCATCCTGCTCTTCCCGTCTAGTATCTTTTCATCCTGCTCTTTCCGTCCAGTATCTTTTCATCCTGCTCTTCCCGTCTAGTATCTTTTCATCCTGCTCTTCCGTCTAGTATCTTTTCATCCTGCTCTTCCTGTCTAGTATCTTTTCATCCTGCTCTTCCTGTCCAGTATCTTTTCATCCTGCTCTTCCTGTCCAGTATCTTTCATCCTGCTCTTTCCGTCCAGTATCTTTTCATCCTGCTCTTTCCGTCTAGTATCTTTTCATCCTGCTCTTTCCGTCCAGTATCTTTTCATCCTGCTCTTCCCGTCTAGTATCTTTTCATCCTGCTCTTCCTGTCTAGTATCTTTTCATCCTGCTCCTCCTGTTCTAGTATCTTTTCATCCTGCTCTTCCGTCCAGTATCTTTTCATCCTGCTCTTCCCGTCCAGTATCTTTTCATCCTGCTCTCCCGTCTAGTATCTTTTCATCCTGCTCTTCCGTCTAGTATCTTTTCATCCTGCTCTTTCCGTCTAGTATCTTTTCATCGTGCTCTTCCCTGTCTAGTATCTTTTCATCCTGCTCTTTCCGTCTAGTATCTTTTCATCGTGCTCTTTCCGTCTAGTATCTTTTCATCGTGCTCTTTCCGTCTAGTATCTTTTCATCCTGCTCTTCCTGTCTAGTATCTTTTCATCCTGCTCTTCCCGTCTAGTATCTTTTCATCCTGCTCTTCCGTCTAGTATCTTTTCATCCTGCTCTTCCTGTCCAGTATCTTTTCATCCTGCTCTTCCTGTCTAGTATCTTTTCATCCTGCTCTTCCTCGTCTAGTATCTTTTCATCCTGCTCTTCCCGTCTAGTATCTTTTCATCCTGCTCTTCCTGTCTAGTATCTTTTCATCCTGCTCTTCCTGTCTAGTATCTTTTCATCCTGCTCTTCCGTCCAGTATCTTTTCATCCTGCTCTTCCCGTCTAGTATATTTTCATCCTGCTCTTTCCGTCTAGTATCTTTTCATCTGCTTTCCGTCTAGTATCTTTTCATCCTGCTCTTTCCGTCTAGTATCTTTTCATCGTGCTCTTCGCGTCTAGTATCTTTTCATCGTGCTCTTTCCGTCTAGTATCTTTTCATCCTGCTCTTCCTGTCTAGTATCTTTTCATCCTGCTCTTCCCGTCTAGTATCTTTTCATCCTGCTCTTCCTGTCTAGTATCTTTTCATCCTGCTCTTCCTGTCCAGTATCTTTTCATCCTGCTCTTCCCGTCTAGTATCTTTTCATCCTGCTCTTCCTGTCTAGTATCTTTTCATCCTGCTCTTCCGTCTAGTATCTTTTCATCCTGCTCTTCCTGTCTAGTATCTTTTCATCCTGCTCTTCCTGTCCAGTATCTTTTCATCCTGCTCTTTCCGTCAAGTATCTTTTCATCCTGCTCTTCCTGTCTAGTATCTTTTCATCCTGCTCTTTCCGTCCAGTATCTTTTCATCCTGCTCTTCCTGTCTAGTATCTTTTCATCCTGCTGTTCCTGTCTAGTATCTTTTTCATCCTGCTCTTCCCGTCTAGTATCTTTTCATCCTGCTCTTCCTGTCCAGTATCTTTTCATCCTGCTCTTCCCGTCCAGTATCTTTTCATCCTGCTCTCCCGTCTAGTATCTTTTCATCCTGCTCTTCCTGTCTAGTATCTTTTCATCCTGCTCTTTCCGTCTAGTATCTTTTCATCCTGCTCTTCCGTCTAGTATCTTTTCATCCTGCTCTTCCGTCTAGTATCTTTTCATCCTGCTCTTCCGTCTAGTATCTTTTCATCCTGCTCTTCCGTCCAGTATCTTTTCATCCTGCTCTTCCTGTCCAGTATCTTTTCATCCTGCTCTCCCGTCCAGTATCTTTTCATCCTGCTCTTCCTGTCCAGTATCTTTTCATCCTGCTCTTTCCGTCTAGTATCTTTTCATCCTGCTCTTTCCGTCTAGTATCTTTTCATCGTGCTCTTTCCGTCTAGTATCTTTTCATCCTGCTCTTTCCGTCTAGTATCTTTTCATCGTGCTCTTTCCGTCTAGTATCTTTTCATCGTGCTCTTTCCGTCTAGTATCTTTTCATCCTGCTCTTCCGTCTAGTATCTTTTCATCCTGCTCTTCCTGTCTAGTATCTTTTCATCCTGCTCTTCCTGTCTAGTATCTTTTCATCCTGCTCTTCCTGTCCAGTATCTTTTCATCCTGCTCTTCCTGTCTAGTATCTTTTCATCGTGCTCTTCCCGTCTAGTATCTTTTCATCCTGCTCTCCCGTCTAGTATCTTTTCATCCTGCTCTTCCTGTCTAGTATCTTTTCATCCTGCTCTTCCGTTCCAGTATCTTTTCATCCTGCTCTTTCCGTCAAGTATCTTTTCATCCTGCTCTTCCGTCTAGTATCTTTTCATCCTGCTTTTCGTCCAGTATCTTTTCATCCTGCTCTTCCCGTCTAGTATCTTTTCATCCTGCTCTTCCTGTCTAGTATCTTTTCATCCTGCTCTTCCCGTCCAGTATCTTTTCATCCTGCTCTCCCGTCTAGTATCTTTTCATCCTGCTCTTCCGTCTAGTATCTTTTCATCCTGCTCTTCCGTCCAGTATCTTTTCATCCTGCTCTTCCCGTCTAGTATCTTTTCATCCTGCTCTTCCTGTCTAGTATCTTTTCATCCTGCTCTTCCTGTCTAGTATCTTTTCATCCTGCTCTTCCTGTCCAGTATCTTTTCATCCTGCTCTTCCCGTCTAGTATCTTTTCATCCTGCTCTTCCTGTCTAGTATCTTTTCATCCTGCTCTTCCTGTCTAGTATCTTTTCATCCTGCTCTTCCGTCTAGTATCTTTTCATCCTGCTCTTCCTGTCCAGTATCTTTTCATCCTGCTCTTCCCGTCTAGTATCTTTTCATCCTGCTCTTCCTGTCTAGTATCTTTTCATCCTGCTCTTCCGTCTAGTATCTTTTCATCCTGCTCTTCCCGTCTAGTATCTTTTCATCCTGTTCTTCCCGTCTAGTATCTTTTCATTCTGCTCGTCCCGTCTAGTATCTTTTCATCCTGCTCTTCCTGTCTAGTATCTTTTCATCCTGCTCTTCCCGTCTAGTATCTTTTTATCCTGCTCTTCCCGTCTAGTATCTTTTCATCCTGCTCTTCCTGTCTAGTATCTTTTCATCCTGCTCTTCCTGTCTAGTATCTTTTCATCCTGCTCTTCCTGTCTAGTATCTTTTCATCCTGCTCTTCCGTCTAGTATCTTTTCATCCTGCTCTTCCCGTCTAGTATCTTTTCCTCCTGCTCTTCCCGTCTAGTATCTTTTCATCCTGCTCTTCCTGTCTAGTATCTTTTCATCCTGCTCTTCCCGTCCAGTATCTTTTCATCCTGCTCTCCCGTCTAGTATCTTTTCATCCTGCTCTTCCTGTCTAGTATCTTTTCATCCTGCTCTTCCTGTCTAGTATCTTTTCATCCTGCTCTTCCTGTCTAGTATCTTTTCATCCTGCTCTTCCTGTCCAGTATCTTTTCATCCTGCTCTTCCCGTCTAGTATCTTTTCATCCTGCTCTTCCGTCTAGTATCTTTTCATCCTGCTCTTCCTGTCTAGTATCTTTTCATCCTGCTCTTCCTGTCTAGTATCTTTTCATCCTGTTCTTCCTGTCTAGTATCTTTTCATTCTGCTCGTCCCTGTCTAGTATCTTTTCATCCTGCTCTTCCCGTCTAGTATCTTTTCATCCTGCTCTTCCTGTCTAGTATCTTTTCATCCTGCTCTTCCTGTCTAGTATCTTTTCATCCTGCTCTTCCGTCTAGTATCTTTTCATCCTGCTCTTCCTGTCTAGTATCTTTCATCCTGCTCTTCCTGTCCAGTATCTTTTCATCCTGCTCTTCCTGTCTAGTATCTTTTCATCCTGCTCTTTCCGTCTAGTATCTTTTCCTCCTGCTCTTCCCGTCTAGTATCTTTTCATCCTGCTCTTCCTGTCTAGTATCTTTTCATCCTGCTCTTCCTGTCTAGTATCTTTTCATCCTGCTCTTCCTGTCTAGTATCTTTTCATCCTGCTCTTTCCGTCTAGTATCTTTTCATCCTGCTCTTCCTGTCCAGTATCTTTTCATCCTGCTCTTCCGTCTAGTATCTTTTCATCCTGCTCTTCCCGTCTAGTATCTTTCATCCTGCTCTTCCCGTCTAGTATCTTTTCATCCTGCTCTTCCTGTCTAGTATCTTTTCATCCTGCTCTTCCTGTCTAGTATCTTTTCATCCTGCTCTTCCTCGTCTAGTATCTTTTCATCCTGCTCTTCCCGTCTAGTATCTTTTCATCCTGCTCTTCCTGTCTAGTATCTTTTCATCCTGCTCTTCCCGTCTAGTATCTTTTCCTCCTGCTCTTCCCGTCTAGTATCTTTTCATCCTGCTCTTCCTGTCTAGTATCTTTTCATCCTGCTCTTCCCGTCCAGTATCTTTTCATCCTGCTCTCCCGTCTAGTATCTTTTCATCCTGCTCTTCCTGTCTAGTATCTTTTCATCCTGCTCTTCCCGTCTAGTATCTTTTCATCCTGCTCTTCCTGTCTAGTATCTTTTCATCCTGCTCTTCCCGTCCAGTATCTTTTCATCCTGCTCTCCCGTCTAGTATCTTTTCATCCTGCTCTTCCTGTCTAGTATCTTTTCATCCTGCTCTTCCTGTCTAGTATCTTTTCATCCTGCTCTTCCTGTCTAGTATCTTTTCATCCTGTTCTTCCTGTCTAGTATCTTTTCATTCTGCTCGTCCTGTCTAGTATCTTTTCATCCTGCTCTTCCCGTCTAGTATCTTTTCATCCTGCTCTTCCTGTCTAGTATCTTTTCATCCTGCTCTTCCTGTCTAGTATCTTTTCATCCTGCTCTTCCTGTCTAGTATCTTTTCATCCTGCTCTTCCCGTCTAGTATCTTTTCATCCTGCTCTTCCTGTCCAGTATCTTTTCATCCTGCTCTTCCTGTCTAGTATCTTTTCATCCTGCTCTTCCCGTCTAGTATCTTTTCCTCCTGCTCTTCCCGTCTAGTATCTTTTCATCCTGCTCTTCCGTCTAGTATCTTTTCATCCTGCTCTTCCTGTCTAGTATCTTTTCATCCTGCTCTTCCGTCTAGTATCTTTTCATCCTGCTCTTTCCGTCTAGTATCTTTTCATCCTGCTCTTCCTGTCCAGTATCTTTTCATCCTGCTCTTCCCGTCCAGTATCTTTTCATCCTGCTCTCCCGTCTAGTATCTTTTCATCCTGCTCTTCCTGTCTAGTATCTTTTCATCCTGCTCTTCCGTCCAGTATCTTTTCATCCTGCTCTTCCCGTCTAGTATCTTTTCATCCTGCTCTTCCTGTCCAGTATCTTTTCATCCTGCTCTTCCCGATATTGAATTCTCAAGGGTTCTTTTACGTGATCAAATTGAACATGAGACCTATGTTTTATCGTCCGTCTCCGATAAGACTTGGAACTTTATCTCGTCTACACTAAGATCAGGATCTCTAGAAAATATCCAGTAACAAGTGAGCGAGCCGAGTATCTTTGGAACGAGCAGCGAGGCACTTAATATCTGGCGGCGGAATGCCAATATGTAAAGTAGGATAGGTTTGTAAAGTACTTTAACATGCTAAATCTATGTTTTGACCAAAATGTCTTTGTCAGGCATCGTATACAAAATGTCTTTGTCAAGCATCGTATACAAAATGTCTTTGTCAAGCATCGTATACAAAATGTCTTTGTCAGGCATCGTATACAAAATGTCTTTGTCAAGCATCGTATACAAAATGTCTTTGTCAAGCATCGTATACAAAATGTCTTTGTCAAGCATCGTATACAAAATGTCTTTGTCAAGCATCGTTTACAAAATATCTTTGTCAAGCATCGTTTACAAAATATCTTTGTCAAGCATAGTTTATAAAACACACTAATACCACAACTCAATGGACATCAATTAAAAACACAAATGCAAGATTAAAGGATTGAGAAAAGCCAACAAAACATTACAAATATTATTTTGCATAATGATAGCATTTGTAATTTGACAGTTTATTTCGTTCCTTGACAAATTCCCTGTTCTGATTTGTTCAGAGACTGATAAATAGCAACAAGGTCAATCAAATAAAACTTTTGTTGTCTCTCGTTAGCATTTATCACAGCTACAAAAATTAGACATTTTCCAATTATCAAGGATTTACTGTCTCATGCTCTATTGGCGGCAGTAAGTAAGACATATTGAACGGAAGAGAAATATATTTTTAGTTCTGTTCTTTCTTCAAAAGTACATCTGAAGTTTGCAACATGATCTTGCTTTGATGAATGAAGGTTGCATTGCTAAATATGTGAAGTGTCCCAACGGAAACCATCTGTCATGTTTTCTCGTAAGGCATTTTAAATGAGTTATTGGTTATTGGTTACTAAACTGACGTCATTGCATCCGGGCAAACCATAGGTGCTCAGTCTCCCCAACATATATCGAGAGTATGCATACTGATGGTTCCTGTGGCTCGCTGATTAAACACACTCTCACTCTGCCTCTCAGGCATCCAGTTCGACTTGAACAACGGTAACTCCAAACTGCTTAAATGCTTGATCGATTCAACATCGATTTAGTGTCTCATCAACAGAGAGTCTCAAGAGACGAAGAATATCCCTTATCCATCTTCAACTCCCCAACAATCGATGCTGTTGATGCAAGCCTGTCGCTCTCTCATTCTGAAACACCGCATGCCCAGGACAGTATATCCACGTAAGCCGCTGAAGTTAGAAACTTCATAGAGACATCCACTCATACTGAAACCTGCCCTTCTGATCTTGAAGCATCGACTGAGAGTCGATCAACAAGCTCGTAAATGAAGTCCCAGAAATCAAATGGAGGGCAGCAGTAACGGCCTCAACCTCCATCCTCATACTAGAAATATAGTTCACAAAACTGATCACATGTCTTGCTAATTTCATTGATATAAGTTGTTCTAATGTTAACTAACTTCTCGTCTCTTCATTGATATAAGTTGTTCTAATGTTAACTAACTTCTCTTCTCTTCATTGATATAAGTTGTTCTAATGTTAACTAACTTCTCTTCTCTTCATTGATATAAGTTGTTCTAATGTTAACTAACTTCTCTTCTCTTCATTGATATAAGTTGTTCTAATGTTAACTAACTTCTCTTCTCTTCATTGATATAAGTTGTTCTAATGTTAACTAACTTCTCTTCTCTTCATTGATATAAGTTGTTCTAATGTTAACTAACTTCTCGTCTCTTCATTGATATAAGTTGTTCTAATGTTAACTAACTTCTCTTCTCTTCATTGATATAAGTTGTTCTAATGTTAACTAACTTCTCTTCTCTTCATTGATATAAGTTGTTCTAATGTTAACTAACTTCTCTTCTCTTCATTGATATAAGTTGTTCTAATGTTAACTAACTTCTCTTCTCTTCATTGATATAAGTTGTTCTAATGTTAACTAACTTCTCGTCTCTTCATTGATATAAGTTGTTCTAATGTTTACTAACTTCTCGTCTCTTCATTGATATAAGTTGTTCTAATGTTTACTAACTTCTCTTCTCTTCATTGATATAAGTTGTTCTAATGTTAACTAACTTCTCTTCTCTTCATTGATATAAGTTGTTCTAATGTTAACTAACTTCTCTTCTCTTCATTGATATAAGTTGTTCTAATGTTAACTAACTTCTCTTCTCTTCATTGATATAAGTTGTTCTAATGTTAACTAACTTCTCTTCTCTTCATTGATATAAGTTGTTCTAATGTTAACTAACTTCTCTTCTCTTCATTGATATAAGTTGTTCTAATGTTAACTAACTTCTCTTCTCTTCATTGATATAAGTTGTTCTAATGTTAACTAACTTCTCTTCTCTTTAACTGTATATCTGACAACACTACTCTCCCTTAGTACAATGTCTGTGCTAAGTTCTGGAATCGTTATGAACATGATACACCAGAAGGCAGACAAACCAGTTCCCAACTTTCTCAAATGGCTTGTACGCTGTAAACTTCGACAGATTCGACGACAGTTGCAGAAAGACGGATTCCATAATCGAGTTCAAAGCTTTCGGAAAGCAAACCGCGTGGGGCAGCATAGTATTCCAGGAGGTACTGCCCAAGATTACACAGAGGGCAAAATATTATGGTCAGGTTGTGAATTCAACAGAGATAATCCTTCTGGTTACGTGAACGAAGCTATTCAGTTATTTTCTGAAGATAGCTACATCAGAACTTGCCAAGTGAAGAACGGAACACAATAATCTAAGATAGATGATACCCAGTTCAATGAACAACTCTCCAGGACTAAACAATCAACGCGGTTTGAGCGGAAAGTTGAAACATATCCAGATGAATTGACACTAATCACGTGGGTGGATGTTGGAAGTGCTGTGGATACATTATTATTTTGGACCTTCCTGGCGTTTACCGTTACTTCAACAATGATTGTATTTATATTATTTTCTTCTCCTTAAATAAAAAAACACAATAAACGTTGTTCACAAAGAATGTTTTTGCTATATTATATATTGTATTTCATGGACACTGTTTTACTGTGACAACTTCTAAGTTTGCATTTGCCTCTTGCCTTTAGGCGTCTCTCTTTAACACTTTCGCTGCCAGCCATTTTTCAACAAAGTCTGGCCCACTGCCACGATATTTTTTGGCATGATCAGTTTTCAGAGTGACAATTTCAAAATATCCTAAAAAATAAACTAATAAACTTAGGACTTTTAAACTATGAAATAGTGTTCATATATTAATGAGCTACTAACCTGTCTATATGTGGAATCTATTCTTTATAATCCACAAGCTATTGTAGTAACTGATATCCTCATACCTATCCACAGTATGATATGCCGTCGTTTTTGAATTGGGTGTCCGTCATCTACTCCTGTACCCTGGGAATGTCTGCTATCGATCTATAAACATCGTCACGTGAATCACAGTTCAAATTCAAATCACATTCAGAGTTCGTTTTAACACTATCACTGGCTAAAAAGTCCAAAAATACTCATTTTGGACATCACTATTCATCAGCTACGTCGTCCATTTTGAAAATTTTTGTTTACTTACGAAAAATCGAGAAAAAATTGCGAAAAATCGGACTTTTACCGACGTTTACCGCGTGTGTGTTAGATCCGCCATTTTGGAGAGCTGGTCAGAACAATACGGAAGTAGTACGTCACAGGACCCCGTTTTCGGCAAGCGATACTCCCCATTTAAAAAAGACATCGTCGACGGCACATGCCCGCCGACAAAAGTCGTCGGCAGCAGCAAAAGGGAGTTGGTACTTCGCCGACTTTTGTCATCAACAGCATCAATTGTTGGGGAGTTGAAGATGGATAAGGGGATATTCTTCGGTCTCTTCGCGACTCTCTGTTGGATGAGGACACTAAAATCGATGTTGAATCGATCAAGCGATTTAAGCAGTTTGGAGTTACCCGTTGTTCAAGTCGAACTGGATGCCTCAGAGGCAGAGTGAGAGTGTTGTGTTTAATCAGCGAGCCACAGGAACCATCAGTATGCATACTCTTCGATATCTGTTGGGGAGACTGAGCACCTATGTGTCTGCCTGGAGTGCAATGATGTCAGTTTAGTAACCAATAACGACTTTTCTCGTCGGTGGCAGCGAAAGTGTTAAAAGATTGTGCACCTACTTTGTGTAATGTTGTCTTCCACATAACTCGGTCATTAGCCAGTTTTCACAGATTGTGCAACTTTGTGTAATGTTGTCTTCCACATAACTCGGTCATTAGCCAGTTTTCACAGATTGTGCACCAACTTTGTGTAATGTTGTCTTCCACATAACTCGGTCATTAGCCAGTTTTCACAGATTGTGCACCAACTTTGTGTAATGTTGTCTTCCACATAACTCGGTCATTAGCCAGTTTTCACAGATTGTGCACCTACTTTGTGTAATGTTGTCTTCCACATAACTCGGTCATTAGCCAGTTTTCACAGATTGTGCACCTACTTTGTGTAATGTTGTCTTCCACATAACTCGGTCATTAGCCAGTTTTCACAGATTGTGCACCTACTTTGTGTAATGTTGTCTTCCACATAACTCGGTCATTAGCCAGTTTTCACAGATTGTGCACCTACTTTGTGTAATGTTGTCTTCCACATAACTCGGTCATTAGCCAGTTTTCACAGATTGTGCACCTACTTTGTGTAATGTTGTCTTCCACATAACTCGGTCATTAGCCAGTTTTCCCCATTTGTTGGGACCTATAGAAAAGTTCTTCATTGAGGCCTTGCAGACATCTTTATATTTGAGAAGTGATCTGCTTTCGTGCCTCTTACCTCTGAAAGTTCTGACTACAGTAAGATCAGCCTCTTACCTCTGAAAGTTCTGACTACAGTAAGATCAGCCTCTTACCTCTGAAAGTTCTGACTACAGTAAGATCAGCCTCTTACCTCTGAAAGTTCTGATTAAAGTAAGATCAGCCTCTTACCTCTGAAAGTTCTGACTACAGTAAGATCAGCCTCTTACCTCTGAAAGTTCTGACTACATTAAGATCAGGATAACAAAACAACACTCTAGATCAGAATCAGATAGACATTAAGAACAAATATAAGCATTCAGGAAGTACTAGAAGAAGATCTGTACTTAGGAAGTACTAGAAGAAGATCGGCACTTAGGAAGTACTAGAAGAAGATCGGCAGTCTGGAAGTACTAGAAGAAGATCTGCACTCAGGAATTACTAGAAGAAGATCTGCACTCAGGAATTACTAGAAGAAGATCGGCACGTGGGAAGTACTAGAAAAAGATCTGCACTTAGGAAGTACTAGAAGAAGATCGGCAGTCTGGAAGTACTAGCAGAAGATCTTTATAACTTGTGCCTTTCTATCTCTTGATGTGTCAATCACAATCTTATCTCTGTCATTATTTTGCTTTCCTGTCTTCAAACATTTCCTTCCAAGATAGTTTTGTCATCAGAGTGTTATGTATCTTAATATGATCAAACATCTAACTTGTCTTATTTCTTTCTCCTTGAGCAGTTCTATCTGAATTCCTAGTTGCTGAAGTATCTTCTTCTTCTTCTTCGCGTTCGTTCTTCACTGCAAATTTTATATTTGATCTTTGCCAAGAACGTGCATACGTTGCACATTGGTTTGGTAGGCCCCTCAACGCAAAGACTTCTACAAGCTTAGGACACGTGCATCTGATTTCAGCCAAACCTACTTAGTCGCCTCTTACGACATGCTTGGCAGGTAACAGTGGTTCTATTCTTTACACCCCAAATTTGGACCCGGTAACCACTCGGACGTTGCTGAAGTATATTATTAGTTGTCTTTTCTTACTATGGCACTCATCTTCTTCTTCTTCTGTATATCCACATTTCACAAACATCAAATCCTCTCTCCATCTGTTTGTTCATTGTCCTGTTTTCTCCTTCATACAAGAATAATTGATATATGTAGCACTTGACATATCTCATCTGTATGTATGTTATTATTAATCTTTTCACTTCCTAATGTTGTCTACCTCCGAGAGCACATTTATATTGTTATGTATACAGAATTAGACAGTTATACTGGCATTACATCATCTTAGAATATACTGTCAGCTAGTATATCAGTTCAGAAGGACGAATGGGTTAAAATAAAAAAAAACAATATTAGCAAACTTGTTGAGGCTGTGTGTAAACGGGAGCAAAGAATAGTATCACTGGGACCTACAAGGCATGTTGTAACAGGTGACTGAGATAGGTGCCTAGGGAAGTTACCTTAGTAAATATAAAGCATAGCAGAAATCGGATGTGCTGGCCTACTTGTAGATGCATAGCTCGCACCACTGTAAATCGCTCTTAGGTTTCGATCACATACAAATCACAAATAGTGGTTAACAATTGGTTGATATGGAGCTTAAGAAGAAGAAGTTGAGGCCCATTTATTTATTACAAGACTAAATATTTAGTACAAAAAAATAAAGTCTTGCAAAACTATAAATTTATTTTTAAAATTAAACATTCATTACAAAAATTGACATGTATTTCAAAAGTAGAAAAAACAGACTTTTATTATAAAAACAGACATTTATTACAAAAACAGACATTTATTACAAAAAAATACATTTATTACAGAAATATTCATTTATTACAAAAAGAGACATTTATTACAAAAACATTCATTTATTACAAAAACATTAATTTATTACAAAAACATTCATTTATTACAAAAACATTCATTTATTACAAAATAGACAATGAAAACTTTCACCACCTATTTCTTGCATTTATTATTGTAGAGCATTTCTTAAGCCTTACATTGTGTTGTTATTATATTGACAATATTAAGACATCACAAGTTAATATGACTACTACTTTCTATCCTATCTGCAAATATTTAATATCAACTCTGAAACACACAAACAAATGAGAAATTGAAAATACAAAATTCTGAAAAAAAACCACACAAAATATTACATTATATATCTTTCTCTTGTTTCCCTGACATTATATATGATTGTCGATAAGGAAAATAAAATTGGAAAATATAGAATACATGTTTATGCACATAACTTTAGTGAAAGTGACTGTTAATATTACAAATACTTGATAGCTATCTGTTGATATTTTTCATTAGTTCTGATATTGGACTTGGCTTGAAGTTTCTTTATTAGTTCTGATCGGTGTACTCTGCTTGAAGTTTCTTTATTAGTTCTGATCAGTGTTGTAGGCACTGCGGAACTAAAGCACCTCTTATTTGAACTCAATATTATCAATAACATTCAATATAATGAGTCTTAATTGTACCTTATACAACCCATCAGCTTAATGTCGGTAGCTATTCCCTAATTCATACAAAAATCTGTATTTGAAACTGTGAACTTAACAATTTCAGCGACACAGTGTTTGGTTATTGTGAGCTCGCGCACATGTCTGACTGAGATAAGTAGAGAGAGCACACTAGGTAGAGAAGACAGCACAGCACTGTTGCTTGTGCAGTGCCAACCATTTAAAAAAGCTGCCTTACTGAAATTCAGTCAACATCAAATACACATCAAACTATTGCAGAAGCAAAAGGAATTTTAAAATAGCTGAATAAGAATTAATTTCATGTTTAACTGAGAGTTTTTTCTTCATCAGATTATACCTCAATTTACAATTCAATACAATCTGGAGAAATCAGTTTAAGAAGTCAATGAATATATTACAAAAGTGCTACTATAGAAATAATAAACTCAAAGTACTGTGAGAATCCTTCAAAGACACTTATGACAGAAGCTAAGGAAGTGTGTACCTGTATAAGTGTTGATATTACGGACAGATATTCTACACTAAGTAGTTGCTAAATTGTTCAAAAAGAAAAGCTTCACTAGTTTTAAGAATGAACTGCCTACAGAAGAGTTAGTAATGTCTAATAAAGAATATCCCATGATTGACAAAGGAAAATTTGAAACTCAACTAAAAGTCTTCTATTGTAGATCTGAAAATACATGAATATTGCAACTGAAATAAGCTTCTGAAATTGATGTTGGCAAATAAACTAGATGAAGTTCTTAATGAAATTATGAAAGTGATAAAGATTCTCTTGACAATTCCTATGACATCAGAGCCAGAATGCTGCTTTTCAACACTGAAAAGAATAACAACTTTTCTATGGAGCGCTATAAACCCTGAAATACTAAATGCATTTGCAGTGCTTGCAAGAGGAACAATTTCCCCAACAGCCATTCAGAGATTAAAGAGACAATTATTACTCATTTTAAGTAAAGTAAAACAAGAAGAATGAATTTGGTTTTTATTTGAATGGATCAAGCTTGAACTGTAACAATTTAGGCTATTAGTAAGTAAATGATATATTTTGTTTGTTTAGGATTTTTATGAACTCTCTCTCTCTTTAGTCTGTTACGCCCTTGACATTTAGGGCAGCAACAAACGTATGCCATTCTTCTCCATTCATGGCCTTTCTCTGTCTTGTGTTCCAGCTATGATTCATTTAACTCAGTTCTTGCTCTATTGCTCTCCTCCAGGCCACCCCGGGTCCTCCACATTTTCTTTTACCTTCTGGAGTTGATCTCAGTGTGTTTTTCGTGTCGGAGCAGGTCTCCATGCGCATCACATGCCTGATCCACCTCCAGCGTTGTCCTCCAATGATGGTGCTCATACTCTCCTGTTGACATCACACGAGCAGTTAAAATTTAGAAATAGTATTTGACCAGAACACACATAAGATTTTTTGCAGACAAGCTGTACGAAAGGTTTGGACACATCCCTTTCTGCCACCAACCAGCATTCCGATCTGCACAGCAAAGCTGACACCACGCAGCTGCGGTATACACTATGTATACACTCCAATGTTGCGCCAGTCAATACAACACAAATACAACACCAGGCAGACCTCCAGGCCACCCAAAGCTAACGCGCACTTGCCCAATCAGTCCGCTTTCAATGTCAGATCCAGTGCCTCCTTCGTTGCTGAGATTTTTATCAAGTTTATGTTTATCTTTTCTTTTTATATGACTATGTTTTGTTTTACACAATATAAAAATCATGGCTGAACATTTTCTAAAGCAGTACCCCACCAATTTTAGCTATAAGCCTCCACTGGTTCTGATATAAATTTAGCTATAAGCCTCCACTGGTTCTGATATAATTTTAGCTATAAGCCTCCACTGGTTCTAATATAATTTTAGCTATGAGCCTCCACTGGTTCTGATATAATTTTAGCTATGAGCCTCCACTGGTTCTGATATAATTTTAGCTATGAGCCTCCACTGGTTCTGATATAATTTTAGCTATAAGCCTCCACTGGTTCTGATATAAATTTAGCTATAAGCCTCCACTGGTTCTGATATAATTTTAGCTATAAGCCTCCACTGGTTCTAATATAATTTTAGCTATGAGCCTCCACTGGTTCTGATATAATTTTAGCTATGAGCCTCCACTGGTTCTGATATAAATTGAGCTATAAGCCTCCACTGGTTCTGATATAATTTTAGCTATAAGCCTCCACTGGTTCTAATATAATTTTAGCTATGAGCCTCCACTGGTTCTGATATAATTTTAGCTATGAGCCTCCACTGGTTCTGATATAATTTTAGCTATGAGCCTCCACTGGTTCTGATATAATTTTAGCTATGAGCCTCCACTGGTTCTGATATAAATTGAGCTATAAGCCTCCACTGGTTCTGATATAATTTTAGCTATAAGCCTCCACTGGTTCTAATATAATTTTAGCTATGAGCCTCCACTGGTTCTGATATAATTTTAGCTATGAGCCTCCACTGGTTCTGATATAATTTTAGCTATGAGCCTCCACTGGTTCTGATATAATTTTAGCTATGAGCCTCCACTGGTTCTGATATAATTTTAGCTATGAGCCTCTACTGGTTCTGATATAAATTGAGCTATAAGCCTCCACTGGTTCTGATATAATTTTAGCTATAAGCCTCCACTGGTTCTAATATAATTTTAGCTATAAGCCTCCACTGGTTCTGATATAATTTTAGCTATGAGCCTCCACTGGTTCTGATATAATTTTAGCTATGAGCCTCCACTGGTTCTGATATAAATTTAGCTATAAGCCTCCACTGGTTCTGATATAATTTTAGCTATAAGCCTCCACTGGTTCTGATATCATTTTAGCTATAAGCCTCCACTGGTTCTGATATAATTTTAGCTATAGGCCTAAGCCTCCACTGGTTCTGATATAATTTTAGCTATAAGCCTCCACTGGTTCTGATATAATTTTAGCTATAAGCCTCCACTGGTTCTGATATAATTTTAGCTATAAGCCTCCACTGGTTCTGATATAATTTTAGCTATAGGCCTAAGCCTCCACTGGTTCTGATATAATTTTAGCTATAGGCCTAAGCCTCCACTGGCTATGATATAATTTTAGCTTCATTGAATATTTAAACTTAATTTTAACTTTGACTGAAGAGGTCAAAGCTTGACTAAACCAAACCGGCATCTTTGCCATGCCATAGAAAATACTAGACTTGTCAGCAGAAGTGCACTTGGTGAGTCGAATCGTTGATATTTCCTTGTCCAGTACCATGATTCTGTTGATTAAAACAATAGTGTTATTAGTATTACTGTGGTACAGTTTGAATAATGATTGGTTCTCTCTGAACAACAATATCATCTGTAAACCTACGCCAACTATCAACATGTGCAGGATTGCAGCGGAAGGAATAAACAATCACATTTAAATACCTGGGAGTGCATTTTGATCACATCATTAAACAAGTAGAAAATATTAACTGTTGGCAGTGATGAGGATGATAACTTCTGCTCACCAGATACATTGTCTTCAGAGTTTTTTTTTATATCAGAGGCTGATCCTTTCAGTTATACAGATTGTGTTGTACATTAGCAGTACTATCATCAACATACAGATTGTGTTGTACATTAGCTGTACTATCATCATCATACAGATTGTGTTGTACATTAGCAGTACTATCATCAACATACAGATTGTGTTGTACATTAGCAGTACTATCATCAACATACAGATTGTGTTGTACATTAGCTGAACAATCATCATACAGATTGTGTTGTACATTAGCAGTACTATCATCATCATACAGATTGTGTTGTACATTAGCAGTACTATCATCAACATATAGATTGTGTTGTACATTAGCTGTACAATCATCATACAAATTGTGTTGTACATTAGCTGTACTATCATCATACAGATTGTGTTGTACATTAGCTGTACAATCATCAATATACAGATTGTGTTGTACATTAGCTGTACAATCATCAAGATACAGATTGTGTTGTACATTAGCTGTACAATCATCAATATACAGATTGTGTTGTACATTAGCTGTACAATCATCAACATACAGATTGTGTTGTACATTAGCTGTACTATCATCATCATACAGATTGTGTTGTACATTAGCTGTACAATCATCAACATACAGATTGTGTTGTACATTAGCAGTACTATCATCAACATACAGATTGTGTTGTACATTAGCTGTACAATCATCATACAGATTGTGTTGTACATTAGCTGTACAATCATCAATATACAGATTGTGTTGTACATTAGCTGTACTATCATCATCATCATCAAGTAGCTTATCCCTTCTGGAACTTGGCTCCAATGACAGCAATCCTGAAAAACTCTCTGTTCTGTGCAAGTTGATCGGCGTCAGCAGCAGTCATTCTCAGATCATCAATGACATCTTGCATCCATCATCTTCTAGGTCTTCCTCTCATTCTTCTTCGAGGCACCATTCCCTCCAAAATTACCTTCTCTAGGCACTCATATCGTTTGATGTATCCAAAATATTTAATTTCCCTTGATTTTATGTTCTTTAATAGGCAACTCTTTTTAATATCAATCTGTTGCACATTGTGATAACTAGCAAAATAAATGTGAGACAAGAGGAAAACAGTGAGAGAACATTTTGAACAATCTGATGTCATCGCACAATAGAGTGTTAACATTCAAAATGATATCCAGCAGTAAAGACAGACGTTTAGGGATAACTATGATCATCTACACCCCCGGCATGACACATGATGATGCTGATAATACTATACCTGTAGGTTATCTATTACCTCTTCTCATCAGCTGAGTCTCCCTACCTTATAGGTATTTGAACTTCCCCTGAAGTCAGACAACTTTTCATCAGCTGAGTCTTCCTACCTTATAGATATTTGAACTTCCCCTGAAGTCAGACAACTTTTCATCAGCTGAGTCTTCCTACCTTATAGATATTTGAACTTCCCCTGAAGTCAGAAAACTTTTCATCAGCTGGGTCTCCCTACCTTACGGTATTTGAACTACCCTGAAGTCAGAAAACTTTTCATCAGCTGGGTCTCCTACCTTATAGATATTTGAACTTCCCCTGAAGTCAGAAAACTTTTCATCAGCTGGGTCTCCCTACCTTATAGATATTTGAACTTCCCCTGAAGTCAGAAAACTTTTCATCAGCTGGGTCTCCCTACCTTTACGGTATTTGAACTACCCTGAAGTCAGAAAACTTTTCATCAGCTGAGTCTCCTACCTTATAGATATTTGAACTTCCCTGAAGTCAGAAAACTTTTATCAGCTGGGTCTCCTACCTTATAGATATTTGAACTTCCCCTGAAGTCAGAAAACTTTTCATCAGCTGGGTCTCCCTACCTTTACGGTATTTGAACTTCCCCTGAAGTCAGAGAAGGCAAGGGACACTGTTAATAAGAAAAGCAAATCTTTATGCAAAAGTCGGATACACCATACTAGTAGCCCTGACTACGCCTGAATTCATAGCTGGTCAACACAAGAAGAAGAAGATATTATTTGAATAACATACTCTCCGTGTGGGGCTGCGTAAGGAAGCAAAGAATAGTACCACTGTGACCTACAATGCATGTCGTAAGAGGCGACTGATGTAGTCCCTAGGGATGCCACCCTAGTAAATAAAAAGCAGCTCAAGAAATCGGATGTGATGGCCTACTTGTAGGCGCATAACTGGCACAATATACAATCGCTCTTAGGTTCAGATCACATACAAATCACACAGAATAGTTAACAAGTGGTCGATATAGAACGTTCAAAGAATAAGAATAATGTACAACTACCACCCTGTCATCTTACCTGTCATAATCAAGAATTGTGTTGAGTCTGTGTGCGATGGTGAGTACTGTACTGTCCTTGAACTCTGTTCTGATAGTCTTCTGAATGAGCTCATCTGTCTCAAAGTCAACGGCAGCAGTTGCTTCATCCAGCACCAGGATCTTTGTCTTCCGTAGCAGAGTTCGTGCTAGACAAACTAATTGTCGCTGTCCCACGCTGAAGATTGTTACAATATATGGTATCAGAATTAGGAATTTATAATTGTAGGATATAGATAAACTATACATTACTCATTACATTGAGAAACAAAGAATGAAGTGGTTTGATCACTTAATAAGAATGTATCCAAACTCCACAGTATACAGAGTCTTCTACAACATAACATCAGGAAAGAATAATAGAAGAAGACTGCAAAAAGATGATTAGATGGCGTAGCAGAATCCTGTCAAAGAGCAAAATTAACAATCACCCAAGTCACCAAAACAGCGCAAGACAAATACAGAAAACCACGACACTGGGCAACAACCCGATAACATTGTGACGACACTGGGCAACAACCCGGTAACATTGTGACGACACTGGGCAACAACCCGGTAACATTGTAACGACAAAAGAAGAAGAAGATATACTCTTCATTAAATTCCCCAGGCTCATGTTCCCCTAAACTACACTGGACAAAAGCGGTATTACAGGAAGTAATGAGTTTTTTTTTCCCATACATTCTTGGATTATAGTGACATGATATAGTGACATGATATAGTGACGTGATATAGTGACATGATATAGTGACATGATATAGTGACATGATATAGTGACATGATATAGTGACATGATATAGTGACATGATATAGTGACATGATATAGTGACATGATATAGTGACATGATATAGTGACATGATATAGTGACGTGATATAGTGACATGATATAGTGACGTGATATAGTGACATGATATAGTGACATGATATAGTGACATGATATAGTGACATGATATAGTGACATGATATAGTGACATGATATAGTGACATGATATAGTGACATGATATAGTGAAACTATATATACATGATAGTTTAGGATTTTATAGTTGCAGTATTTTAATTGAAAGTATACATTCTTGAAAGTTTAGGATTTTATAGTTGCAGTATGTAGGAAAAGTATACATTCTTGAAAGTTTAGGATTTTATAGTTGCAGTATGTAGGGAAAGTATACATTCTTGAAAAGTGAAACGTTTATAATGGCAGGATGCAGGCAAACTATATGTTAAAGAAAATGTAGATGTTTATAGGGGCAGGATGTAAGTAAATTACATTCTTGAAAACATGAATATTTATAATAGAATAATATTGTAAAACTAAACTCTACTGCAAACTTGGATGTGTATAGTGATAGTATTTAGGGAAACTAAACTCTATTGCAAACTTGGATGTGTATAGTGATAGTATTTAGGGAAACTAAACTCTATTGCCAACTTGGATGTTTATAGTGATAGTATTGTTTTTTACACAGGAAGATTTCAGCAGCAGTGCATTAACTCCCTATCACCAGCGAGAGTTCCTGATCTACTTACAGGAAGATTTCAGCAGCAGTGCATTAACTCCCTATCACCAGCGAGAGTTCCTGATCTACTTACAGGAAGGTTTCAGCGAGAGTTCCTGATCTACTTACAGGAAGGTTTCAGCAGCAGTGCATTAACTCCCTATCACCAGCGAGAGTTCCTGATCTACTTACAGGAAGGTTTCAGCGAGAGTTCCTGATCTACTTACAGAAAGGTTTCAGTGAGAGTTCCTGATGTACTTACAGGAAGCTTTCAGCGAGAGTTCCTGATGTACTTTAGAAGATGGTGAAAATATTTTGAAGGAATTTTAACTTTTCTAATGAATTTTGCCTGGGCAGTGGCTTTCCAGCCTGCTCTTCTCAATTTTTAACTGCCAAGGGTGACCAGGCTTATATTATAAATTCCTTAAGGAGAGAGGGCGTGTACATGATTCACGTAATAGCGGTGAATCCACAACACTAACCAGACTGCAAGAACTCAAAGTTAAGTGTGGTGTAGCTCGACAAGAACGCTATGCTGGCAGACAAAGAAGAATTGTAAACCAACAAAGAACCGTGTCGTTAGTCGCCACACGCTGATGGACATACTGAGGAGAGATCGGAGCACTTATGGACTAATTTGTTTGACGTGCAGTGATGGTGATCCGACGACTAAACTAAACTAAACTAAACATGAACATGGGACCTATGTTTTATTGTTCTTCATTGATAGGACTAGGAACTCGATCTCACCTGCACTGAGATCAGGGATCTTGAGGAAAAATGTTCCGATGGTTCCATGAGGAAGTGATTCTTACTAATCATTTTACTAAAGAATTTTGGCTTACAATTTATATGTAGTATAATAATATTACTGCAATATGAATGTATACATTTGGGTAATTAAGGACGAACTGCTAACCTGAGGTTGCTGCCTCCTTCTCCACACTGGTAATCCAAGCCTTGAGTTAAACCAGACACAAACTCACGCAAGTAGGCATGTTCCAGAGCATCCCAGATCTGCTCGTCATTATGACTGTCAAAAGGGTCAAGGTTCATCCTAAGTGTGCCTGAGAAAATCACTGGTTCCTGTGAGAAGAAAAATAAAATAAAGTAGACTTTATAAATATTTGAGAGTGGTGACTTCTGTACAGGTCTTATACACTTGATCAAATTACAATTTGTTGTACATTATATCTCTACGAATAAACTATATTCTGGATTATTTACAACGTGATGAGATGGTTACAATGAAAATTCCATACCTAACGTTAAAATGCTATGTCACTTTAAAAGTGAAACTGTTAAATTACTCAAAAGTCACTGGCTACAATACACCAAATGAATATTTCAACCATATAATAAATTTATCACCACTGCCTTTTCAAGAAGTTAAAACTCTCATAAGAAAAAATCTGCATTAGACTAGAAGACAAACACTGGATATGATTATGGAAAACATTTCCTCAAAGACCTCAACAGAACAGGTCAGGTCATTATATTTTGCCTATGTACAGGACACTGCAGATTCAACAGAAAGATAGATTAGGCATAAGTCAAACAGATCTCTGTCAGTGTCAACAGGAGGAACAGACACTGGAGCATGTCTTGCAAGACTGTTCTCTTCTGGGGGAACTGAGAAGCAACATGTGGCCACACCCAGTCAAGCTGAAAACTAAGATTAGAGGAAACCTGACAGACCTTAAGATGACAGCCCATTTTGTGGTCCACTGTAGATTAAGCGCATGAACAGATCACTGAAGAAGAAGACTATTAAACACATGGAGAACATCTATCAATAGAAGAATTTGAATGAGCCATGAGATAATAAAAGCACATTTCCATTGATAAAGATACTGTCACTAAATGTAAATTCCTTTCCTTCCAAGAATACCATTACAGTATTCCGACAACATCTACGAAGAATGATATATTGAAACAAAAAATATATCACAAACATAAATTGTTGTCCGTCATTAGCAAAAATCTAACAATAGAGAGATCAACATTCAAAGATTATTTGTTAAACATTGTGACTAGAATTAGAGAACATGTAGTGACAGGATAAGACAAGGAGATAGTAGATACTACCAGATCAATACATTATTATTTACTAATGTTGTTATCTAGTATGTTCAATGTTTCAAGTTTAATGCTGCTAGCCATCGTTGACTCTCAATGTTAGCAATGGATGAAATTAACTGCTGACATATATTGCTAACATTTACTCTCAATGATGACTCATATTGCTAGTAATGAATAGCTTTCAAGATTTATCTATATTACTACCATGGTTGAGTCACAATATTAGCTCCTGTTACATGCCATGGTTGATGGTTATATTTGATACATATTGCTACTTATAGTTGAAATTAAAAGTCCAGTGAGACTGCTATTCATGATTGACACACACAATAATTCTGGATGTAGAAAATACCTGGACTGACACACACACAAACACAATAATTCTGGATGTAGAAAATACCTGGACTGACACACACACACACAACAAACACAATAATTCTGGATGTAGAAAATACCTGGACTGAAACACACACACACACACACAATAATTCTGGATGTAGAAAATACCTGGACTGAAACACACACACACAAACACAATAATTCTGGATGTAGAAAATACCTGTGGTAAAATGGTTAACTTGCTTCTAAGATCATGCAGACCCATGCCAGCAATATCCTCTTGATCTATGACTATTTTACCTCCTGCAGCTTCTATGATTCGGAATAAGGCAACTGTCATGGAAGATTTACCTGCTCCTGTTCTGCCAACAATACCAATCTGTAACAAACGTACAACAACAACAATAGCAATATGTCAGAAAGTGTGTACATTTCATTTTGAAGTGTGTAGTATTAACTTAATCCATACAAGTAACCATCAAAGAGGTGTTTGAATCTGGGGAAATAATGCCATAATCCACTAGAAGGGCTTTTGATATAGAGTACCTACTTTCGATTTGACAAAAATTTCAAGTTTAAATTGCACATATAATTGATGAAATAAAAATATATACTTAGTCCATTAGATGGTATATATTAGTAGGATATACGCCTATAATACATACAACATTAACACACCAAACTGTGTGTGTGATATGATACATAAAATGTTAATACACACCAAACTGTGTGTGTGATATGATACATAAAATGTTAACACACAACAAACTGTGTGTATGTGATAATAATTATTGTGTTTCAAAACAATTATGATCAGAACACAGTAACAGTAATGGTATAGAAAGAGTTTTCATTTTTGCATCAGTAATTACTTGGACAACAAATATCATAATCAGGGCTGTCTTAATGGTATTATAAGCACCCAGACAAAGTGGTGTACAGGGATAAGCCCCCAGATAAAGTAGAGCACCGGGATAATCCACCAGATAAAGTAGAGCACTGGGATAATCCACCAGATAAAGTAGAGCACCGGGATAATCCACCAGATAAAGTAGAGCACCGGGATAATCCACCAGATAAAGTAGAGCACCGGGATAATCCACTAGATAAAGTAGAGCACCGGGATAATCCACCAGATAATGTAGAGCACCGGCATAGTCCCCAGATAAAGTAGAGCACCGGGATAATCCACCAGATAAAGTAGAGCACCGGGATAATCCACCAGATAATGTAGAGCACCGGGATAATCCACCAGATAATGTAGAGCACTGGGATAGTCCCCAGATAATGTAGAGCACTGGGATATGTTCCCAGATAAAGTAGAGCACTGGGATATGTCCCTATATAAAGTAGAGCACTGGGATGTTCCCAGCTAAAGTAGAGCACTGAGATTAAAAAAATTAAGCCCCAGATAAAGTAGAGCACTAGAATATGTCCCCATATAAAGTAGAGCACTAGAATATGTCCCCAGATAAAGTAAAGCACTGAGATATGTCCCCAGATAAAGTAGAGCACCAGGATAATCCACCAGATAAAGTAAAGCACTGGGATATGTCCCCAGATAAAGTAGAGCACTAGGATATATCCCCAGATAAAGTAAAGCACTGGGATATATCCCCAGATAAAGTAAAGCACTGGGATATGTTCCCAGATAAAGTAAAGCACTAGGATATGTCCCCAGATAAAGTAGAGCACTGGGATATGTCCCCAGATAAAGTAGAGCACTGGGATTTTAAAAAATTAAGCCCCCAGATAAAGTAGAGCACTGAGATAATCCCCCAGATAAAGTAGAGCACTGGGATATGTCTCCAGATAAAGTAAAGCACTGGGATATGTCCCCAGATAAAGTAGAGCACTAGGATATGTCCCCAGATAAAGTAAAGCCCTGGGATATGTCCCCAGATAAAGTAGAGCACTGGGATATGTCACCAGATAAAGTAAAGCACTTGGATATGTCCCCAGATAGAGAAGAGCACTGGGATATGTCCCCAGATAAAGTAAAGCACTGGGATATGTCCCCAGATAAAGTAAAGCACTGGGATATGTCCCCAGATAAAGTAGAGCACTAAGGATATGTTCCCAGATAAAGTAGAGTACCAGGATAATCCACCAGATAAAGTAGAGCACTGAGATATGTTCCTAGATAAAGTAAAGCACTGGGATATGTCTCCAGATAAAGTAAAGCACTGGGATATGTTTCCAGATAAAGTAAAGCACTGGGATATGTCCCCAGATAAAGTAGAGTACCAGGATAATCCACCAGATAAAGTAGAGCACTGAGATATGTTCCCAGATAAAGTAAAGCACTGGGATATGTCTCCAGATAAAGTAAAGCACTGGGATATGTTTCCAGATAAAGTAAAGCACTGGGATATGTCCCCAGATAGAGAAGAGCACTGGGATATGTCCCCAGATAAAGTAGAGCACCGGGATAATCCCGCAGATAAAGTAGAGCACCGGGATAAGCACCCAGACAAAGTACTTGCAGAGGTAAGCCTCTCTACCATCATAGCCACAATCCATAAACAAAATATAAATGATCACAAAACTAAACATATATCTATTGGTAATTTCAGTAAAATCAATGTTGAAACAACAAAAAGAAATTGATGTATTAAATACACAGTCAATAAATAAAAAAAACAAAAATGTGAACAGTAACATCAACTTTTTTTAAAAGCATGAAAATGTGAAAATACGGAAGTTAAAATGACAACCTATAACAGATAATTGCACCTTGAGCTGTGGAATATTGTATTGTTGAGTGTTGTGCTTTAAAGTCCTTCGAATTTCTTCCTCTCTCTCTCATAGGCCAGACGTCCTTGACTGAAGATGGTATGCATCTTCTCTGGAGTCTTTCTCTCTTTCTGGATTGTCTCCTATAATGGTTTTCTCCAACCCTTCATGTCTTTTTTATACATTCTCAGTTTACTATATATAAATATAGATATTTATTAGAGACATCAAGATATACATACCTTTTCACCGCCTTTAATGTCACATGTGACATCCTTAAGTACAAGGTCAAGACCAGGTCTGTATCGAGTTTGGTAACCTTCAAATCGAACGTTTCCACTATCAGGCCATCTTTTATGAGGTCTGTGATGAGGAAGAATCCATGCTGCCTGTAATAAGTCGGATTTATAAGGAAATAATATTTATATTTTGTGAAGTCAAGAATTTATAAGAAAATAATATTTTGTGAAGTCAAGAATTTCTTATATAATTTCTTATTAGTTGTGTACATATACGAGGCGTATTCAAATGAAAACGGGACTTGTGGATTTATTTAAAAAGTATCATACGCAAATTTACAGTTTCAACGGAATTAAACAAAGCAACCACTTGTGAATAAGAATGCACCTGGGTTCATCAGAAAAATCTCTGTATGCATTTAGGCAAGCATCCCACTGTTTAGGTAGATGTCGAATGCCGTCCGAGAAAAAGGTGCGTGGGTTCGTATTATTTCTAGAACCCTCTATCAAAGAATCACAAAGCGGGCATTGAAGTGGAAGGCAAAGGGCTCAAGTAAGACAGGACAAAATAGAAAAACCATGAAACACTATGAGAGGAATATAGTCCATACTTTCTTATTCAGGACTGAATTTAATCAAGAAACAACAAATTAAATGGTTCAACCACATAAGAATGAGAAACTTAGAATAGACAGCACAAAATATGTAGACACATGTAAAATGTATGAAAGTAAAATGAGATGGCAGTAATGATATTTATAGTATTTCCACAATGAATTTAAAAATAAGAAAATGTACAGTATTGTTAGAGATTAAATTTTATGACTGCTAACCTCTTGTGGTGTCTCTGCATATTCCTTCAATCTCTCTACAGATACAATGTTGATCTCTACTTCACTCATCATATTCACAAGCCACTCCAACGACATGGTCATCTGTAGATAATAATAATATCATTAGACTTACATTAGGAAAATCATATTCACAAGCCACTATAACGACATGGTCATCTGTAGATAATAATAATATCATTAGACTTACATTAGGAAAATCATATTCACAAGCCACTCCAACGACATGGTCATCTGTAGATAATATTATCACTAGACTTACATTGGGAAAATACACATGACAAAGGGTATTTTTATCAAGGAATAAAATAGACAAAAATGAACGATTTGTTAATATCTCAGGGATGATGGATATTACCAAATGTCCAGAAGAGGACAGACTGCAATAGTTTGTTTCCGGACTGGTCACGACAAAATGAGACACCACCAGCTGTACACTAAATTCAAGATAGGCACCAATAGCCTGTGCCACTTTGGCTTAGTGAGTAAGACAACAGAGCATGCCCTACAGAACTGTCCCCAGTATGCAGACCTGAAAATGAAAGAGGTGGCCCACCTACACTAGCATCCAAGACAAACTGTATGGCGTGGCTGACAACCTGAGGCAGACATCATTCTTTATTGGAGAATCTGAAATTCCACTCTAGTGAGAATGCAGAAGAAGAATACCTTGGTTTCCTGTTAACAAGAATGGGAGGATTGAAAGATTGATTGATTGATAAACCTATCATCATTGCACTTCAGTGAATAATCATGTGTGCTCTGATCTTTTTCTTAGAAAGATCTCACTGGAAGTGCATGTCCTCCGTAGCACAGGAAAGAGTTCCAAATGTAACTGATAACTGTTGTAAATATAATCATCATCAGAAGGAGATATGTTGGACACACATTGAGGAGAAATGATCAACGAATATCAAAGCAGGCATTGAAGTGGGATGCAACGGTTCAAGATAGAGAGGATGACCTAAGGAGACCCTGAAACGAACTTTGCTGAGACAGGCAAGAAATATCGGTCTCAGTTCCATGGTGGAGATTGAACGAGTTTCCCAGGATAGAGCGGTATGGAGAAATTACTTGCAGGCCCTATGTAACGTATAACGGTGCGAGAGGAATTATTATTATTATAATCTTCATCATCAAGGTACGTGCCCTTTATAGTATGCAGCTCTCTTTGCAGCACATATGAAACTCACTCTGTCTCTAGCCAGTTCACCCACTTCATTGATAGTCATATTCATGGTTTCTTTAATATCTTATAGCCATCTTCTTCTTGGTCTGCCTCTGCGTCCTAGGACCCTGCCCTCTAATATTGTTCTTTCCAGACCATCGTGATGCTTGATATGGCCAAAGTATATAATTTTTCTGTATAGTATATTGTTTATCAGTCAATTGTCTTTAAATATAATCTTACAAAAACATAGACAAGTAAAAGTGGTATGGTCAACAAAGATGAGAATGAATATTGTTTTTTTGAGGATCATCTTCATTTTCATTGCACATCGAACATGTCCATCTCCTCCTAACTCATCTCCTCCTAAGCATGTATTTCAGTTTGTTGAGACTAAAACTTCCATTCTGTGCTGATTGATGTATTAAATGGGGTTTCTCTTGTGGTTTTCCCATCTTGCCCCACCTATCGGTATGCATAACTTGTGCAACTGAGATAGAGAATACCTTTTATCTTCTTTGTTGAAATGTATATTATCAGTAGCAACGTATGGTTTTGATAACTGGACTTTTAACCAAATAAATGGAAATGCTTTTTTGTAAAAACTAAACACCATGCACATACCGCTTAATAGTTTGTATATTTTTTATTAATGTGACTGACATGCAAACATTGGGAATAAGTTTTATTAAAAGTTTTTCAACGATGTATTCAGTAAATGCATTGTTATCAATATATGTATAATAAATAGTATTAAATATGTACTAATAGAAACCATACTAATGTCATTATCTTTAACTGCGACCACAATAACGACAGTACCACACCCCACTCATTATCTTTAACTGCGACCACAATAACGACAGTACCACACCCCACTCATTATCATTAACCACAACAACATCGTATCACATATTTAAAAATACAACCAGAGTGTTACCTGTGAGCGTATGAAACAGCCAGTCCAACAACACCAGTTCGATACCTGTACTATGACAGCAAACATGGCAGCAGCAAGCACTATTATGTTACCAAGGAATTGAAGCAGAAAACTCAACCATCTGTCATAGATTGAAAGAAGAAGACTCAGCATAACATTAGAACAGAAGTCTTCCATAAAAAAAGGCACATTAGTCAGAGTTTATTTATCACTGGACTTGTCATATCTAAAGTGACCTCTTCAAAAAATTTGTATGTGGTTATCTTGTAACAAATGATTGAAGTTTACCTGATACTTTCTGTACCTGAATCATACAAAATATAATCATACTACATTATGTTTGAGAACCATTCAAGCTTACGTCGTTTCACCACTGTCTGTGAACATATTCCTTTTTTGTCTCTTACGTCGTTTCACCACTGTCTGTGAACATATTCCTTTTTGTCTCTTACGTCGTTTCACCACTGTCTGTAACATATTCCTTTTGTCCTCTTAGTCGTTTCAGCACTGTCTGTGAACATATTCCTTTTTGTCTCTTACGTCGTTTCACCACTGTCTGTGAACATATTCCTTTTTGTCTCTTACGTCGTTTCACCACTGTCTGTGAACATATTCCTTTTTGTCTCTTACGTCGTTTCACCACTGTCTGTGAACATATTCCTTTTTGTCTCTTACGTCGTTTCACCACTGTCTGTGAACATATTCCTTTTTTGTCTCTTACGTCGTTTCACCACTGTCTGTGAACATATTCCTTTTTGTCTCTTACGTCGTTTCACCACTGTCTGTGAACATATTCCTTTTTTGTCTCTTACGTCGTTTCACCACTGTCTGTGAACATATTCCTTTTTGTCTCTTACGTCGTTTCACCACTGTCTGTGAACATATTCCTTTTTGTCTCTTACGTCGTTTCACCACTGTCTGTGAACATATTCCTTTTTGTCTCTTACGTGTTCACCACTGTCTGTGAACATATTCCTTTTTGTCTCTTACGTCGTTTCACCACTGTCTGTGAACATATTCCTTTTTGTCTCTTACGTCGTTTCACCACTGTCTGTGAACATATTCCTTTTTGTCTCTTACGTCGTTTCACCACTGTCTGTGAACATATTCCTTTTTGTCTCTTACGTCGTTTCACCACTGTCTGTGAACATATTCCTTTTTTGTCTCTTACGTCGTTTCACCACTGTCTGTGAACATATTCCTTTTTGTCTCTTACGTCGTTTCACCACTGTCTGTGAACATATTCCTTTTTGTCTCTTACGTCGTTTCACCACTGTCTGTGAACATATTCCTTTTTTGTCTCTTACGTCGTTTCACCACTGTCTGTGAACATATTCCTTTTTGTCTCTTACGTCGTTTCACCACTGTCTGTGAACATATTCCTTTTGTCTCTTCAGTCGTTTCACCACTGTCTGTGAACATATTCCTTTTTGTCTCTTACGTCGTTTCACCACTGTCTGTGAACATATTCCTTTTTGTCTCTTACGTCGTTTCACCACTGTCTGTGAACATATTCCTTTTTGTCTCTTACGTCGTTTCACCACTGTCTGTGAACATATTCCTTTTTGTCTCTTACGTCGTTTCACCACTGTCTGTGAACATATTCCTTTTTTGTCTCTTACGTCGTTTCACCACTGTCTGTGAACATATTCCTTTTTGTCTCTTACGTCGTTTCACCACTGTCTGTGAACATATTCCTTTTTGTCTCTTACGTCGTTTCACCACTGTCTGTGAACATATTCCTTTTTTGTCTCTTACGTCGTTTCACCACTGTCTGTGAACATATTCCTTTTTTGTCTCTTACGTCGTTTCACCACTGTCTGTGAACATATTCCTTTTTTGTCTCTTACGTCGTTTCACCACTGTCTGTGAACATATTCCTTTTTTGTCTCTTACGTCGTTTCACCACTGTCTGTGAACATATTCCTTTTGTTCTTACGTCGTTTCAGCACTGTCTGTGAACATATTCCTTTTTGTCTCTTACGTCGTTTCACCACTGTCTGTGAACATATTCCTTTTTTGTCTCTTACGTCGTTTCACCACTGTCTGTGAACATATTCCTTTTTTGTCTCTTACGTCGTTTCACCACTGTCTGTGAACATATTCCTTTTTTGTCTCTTACGTCGTTTCACCACTGTCTGTGAACATATTCCTTTTTGTCTCTTACGTCGTTTCACCACTGTCTGTGAACATATTCCTTTTTTGTCTCTTACGTCGTTTCACCACTGTCTGTGAACATATTCCTTTTTGTCTCTTACGTCGTTTCAGCACTGTCTGTGAACATATTCCTTTTTGTCTCTTACGTCGTTTCACCACTGTCTGTGAACATATTCCTTTTTTGTCTCTTACGTCGTTTCACCACTGTCTGTGAACATATTCCTTTTTGTCTCTTACGTCGTTTCACCACTGTCTGTGAACATATTCCTTTTTTGTCTCTTACGTCGTTTCACCACTGTCTGTGAACATATTCCTTTTTTGTCTCTTACGTCGTTTCACCACTGTCTGTGAACATATTCCTTTTTGTCTCTTACGTCGTTTCACCACTGTCTGTGAACATATTCCTTTTTGTCTCTTACGTCGTTTCACCACTGTCTGTGAACATATTCCTTTTTGTCTCTTACGTCGTTTCACCACTGTCTGTGAACATATTCCTTTTTGTCTCTTACGTCGTTTCACCACTGTCTGTGAACATATTCCTTTTTGTCTCTTACGTCGTTTCACCACTGTCTGTGAACATATTCCTTTTTGTCTCTTACGTCGTTTCACCACTGTCTGTGAACATATTCCTTTTTTGTCTCTTACGTCGTTTCACCACTGTCTGTGAACATATTCCTTTTTTGTCTCTTACGTCGTTTCACCACTGTCTGTGAACATATTCCTTTTTGTCTCTTACGTCGTTTCACCACTGTCTGTGAACATATTCCTTTTTGTCTCTTACGTCGTTTCACCACTGTCTGTGAACATATTCCTTTTTGTCTCTTACGATCGTTTCACCACTGTCTGTGAACATTTTCCCTTTTTTGTCTCTTACGTCGTTTCACCACTGTCTGTGAACATATTCCTTTTTGTCTCTTACGTCGTTTCACCACTGTCTGTGAACATATTCCTTTTTGTCTCTTACGTCGTTTCACCACTGTCTGTGAACATATTCCTTTTTTGTCTCTTACGTCGTTTCACCACTGTCTGTGAACATATTCCTTTTTGTCTCTTCGTCGTTTCACCACTGTCTGTGAACATATTCCTTTTTGTCTCTTACGTCGTTTCACCACTGTCTGTGAACATATTCCTTTTTGTCTCTTACGTATACAATTATTTTATGTAGTAAGAAACAAATTTGCAACAAACTAACGTCATTTTCTGATATAAATTAGCAACAGGTTAAGATAATTGTGCATTTTCTTATATAAATTAGCAACAGGTTAAGATAATTGTGCATTTTCTTATATAAATTAGCAACAGGTTAAGATAATTGTGCATTTTCTTATATAAATTAGCAACAGGTTAAGATAATTGTGCATTTTCTTATATAAATTAGCAACAGGTTAAGATAATTGTGCATTTTCTTATATAAATTAGCAACAGGTTAAGATAATTGTGCATTTTCTTATATAAATTAGCAACAGGTTAAGATAATTGTGCATTTTCTTATATAAATTAGCAACAGGTTAAGATAATTGTGCATTTTCTTAAATTTAAAGCTTTTTGATAATAAGACATCTCATTGCATAGTGTGTGGCATATGACAAAATGAAACAGACAAGCTGGCGACGGCTGCAGCATTTGGTAATTGGTGTGTTGATATTAACCACTTCACACTATAAGTGTATTTATCACTAGCAGTATTTACAATGCATATTGAATTACAGCGAGCCAGTATATCGGTTCGGATAGGTCTTCTTCTTTTCTTCCCTCATTTACTTTTTTATAGAAGTGTTGGGGGAAAATGTAGTGATCTTGTGTGTGCTTGTTTTAAGGCACTTTGTATGCTTTTATTCATTTTCGTAAGGCTGTTCTTGATGCTGTCGCTCTATCTTTTGCATGGTCTTCCTCGTGCTCTGTACTTGTTATACTTTTTTCAAAATGGCTCTCTGTGGTAGACGATACCACACAGATTCAACGCTCAGATGGATAAAAATGTTAAAACTAGTGTTGGTCATAAATGTTGGATACTTACGTATTGGTGGCAATCCCAGTGAAATAGAACTTGAAATTGTGATCCACCTTTCTCTTAGATTCTCCTATAAATCTGTCTTGGACTCCATAAGCTCGTATTGAAGCTGCACCAGATAGAGTCTCAGAGAAATGAATATAGATGGGAGATCTGGTGATTGAATCTACTCTCCGCAGTTGTCTGGATGTTGCAATATAGACCATCTAGCAAAATGTAAAAAGGTCATCTAATGTTTGTATAATTAAGCATATAATCGATTTGGTAATACTGTTATATGTATGTGAAACATGGACAATAAGCAGACAAGCTAAGAAACATCTAATAACAGTGGTTATTGAGGACAATGCAAAGAATACCATGGATGGATAGAAAAACGAAATTTTTCTAAAAATGAATGAAAACCGCAAATTGATTAAAGAAATTAAATGTGAACAGTAAACATTTTGTGGCCACATTATGACTAGAAATAAAGCTAAACATTTTGTGACAACTGGTAAACTTGATGGGAAAGAGGCAAGAGGAAGGCAAATAAATAAATTTCTAGATGACTTGGCCGCAAGGTACAGTCGAGAAACGAACACAGACCTAATCAGAGACTAGTGATCTTTTGAAATGGCAAACTTTGAGAGTTTATGAATATTGGTATGGTACATGACGACGATGAATAGGACAATTTTAAAATGTGAATGGATAACAAGAACAAACATTAAAATGGAAAAAAGTAAACTTGCAGAGAAAAAATGCTTTTGTTTTTTTCATTAATCATATGGTTTTGAATGTCATGTTGTGTAATGAGTAACTTGTCAGGACTGTGCCACAATGGCTTGATAAGACTAGCAGAGATCACTGCAATCAATATACTATCCTGCCCCCATCAACATGTCTGTACATCCCATCATTCACTGCAAACTACACCTTTACCTTGATCGTGGACCCCAGTAACATACAGACCTTCAGCTCAGTCGATTAGCATTACACATTGTACAAGTAGAGCTGGGTGGTTGATGGGAAGAGAGAGGAGCGTGTTTAATTCACCAGTGAGTCACAGGAACCAGCAGTATGGGATACACTTCAACATATATTGGGGGAGACTTGAGTCCCTATAGTTCTGCCACGATTGCTGTGACAGCAGTTTGGTAACCAATAACCTTCTCAGTAGGGAGATGGATAATTCTAGTTTGGTAACCAATAACCTTCTCAGTAGGGAGATGGATAATTCTAGTTTGGTAACCAATAACCTTCTCAGTAGGGAGATGGATAATTCTAGTTTGGTAACCAATAACCTTCTCAGTAGGGAGATGGATAATTCTAGTTTGGTAACCAATAACCTTCTCAGTAGGGAGATGGATAATTCTAGTTTGGTAACCAATAACCTTCTCAGTAGGGAGATGGATAATTCTAGTTTGGTAACCAATAACCTTCTCAGTAGGGAGATGGATAATTCTAGCTGATGTAGGCAGACTTTTATATACTTTTGATAGAACAATGTAAACTTGATTGCAATTTTACACAATTCTATAAGTATATGGTTATTTATTGATGATAACTGTTACTAAGTGATAAGTAATACTAATATCTTGTGGTATTAACTTTACTTTCTGACATAATATAACCTTGGTTGTGCATTTTGTGTTGTTTATCAAATGATATTGTCTGCGTCTAACAATACTGGACTGCAAGGGTCACATGACATGAGCAGTATGGTTTCCTGAAGTTTACATCTGAGCTGAACAGCTTTATGACTGCAAGAGTGTCGTAAATTCCCTTTCTCATCATCCTCAAATAGCTTGGCCTGAGCAGAACTTTGCCACCCCAACAGTCCTTTGATATTGCTCTCTCTCATAAGCCAGATGTCCCGACTCTTAAGCCGTCATGTTCAAACCATCAGTTACAACCTGAATCGATCTTCTCCACAGTCTTCCTCTTCTCTTTGCCGGTATCCCTCGTTCCATGATGGTCTTCTCCAGCCCTTGGTGTCTTTTTATATGTCCAAAATACCTAAATTTTCTCTTTCGTATTTGTAGCATTAGACAGTTTTCTTTGATTTTGAGTTCTTTCTGGATAGATCTATTTGTTTTCTTCTCTGTCCATGATATATGAAGGATTCTTCTGTAACAATTATTTTCAAAAGCACATTTATGTTTTTCCACTTTCAAACATACTATCATTCCCTGCATATTACACATTCCGTGCATATTACACATTACCTGTATATTACACATTACCTGTATAAAGATGTATATAATACCCAGTGGTACCATAACACTCAGGAAAATTGGAACTCCGTAACTAATAGTTACAACTGTACTGATGACTCTGATGATACCAGCAAATGCCTGAATGATACAAGTATCAATATGATGTCATTATCATCATTAATATTAGTTCGTATTACATAAGAAGCATAGGATATGTAAAGCCCATAATTTCACACAGTTAAGAACATCTAACAAAAAGTGTCTCAAGTCGAAAGGTTGACTTCATTGCACTGGACATTTAAACCCTTATGGTTCTGTCCCTCTCTGCAGAAGTGGTACACAAAACCTGAACAAGAGTATTGAACAAAACACAAACTCTGTAGTTCCGGCAACAATTCTAAGTGTCTCTGGTCACTTGTCAACAGAACGTTGCAGTACAGATTCAAACTCACGACCTTTGGAAAGCAACACAAAGGCATAACCACCTAACCACAGAGAGTTCCAACACAAAGGTGTAACCACCTAGCCACAGAGAGTTCCAACACAAAGGCATAACCACCTAGCCACAGAGAGTTCCAACACAAAAGTGTAACCACCTAGCCACAGAGAGTTCCAACACAAAGGTGTAACCACCTAGCCACAGAGAGTTCCAACACAAAGGTGTAACCACCTAGCCACAGAGAGTTCCAACACAAAGGCATAACCACCTAGCCACAGAGAGTTCCAACACAAAGGTGTAACCACCTAGCCACAGAGAGTTTCAACACAAAGGTGTAACCACCTAGCCACAGAGAGTTCCAACACAAAGGCATAACCACCTAGCCACAGAGAGTTCCAACACAAAGGTGTAACCACCTAGCCACAGAGAGTTCCAACACAAAGGCATAACCACCTAGCCACAGAGAGTTCCAACACAAAAGTGTAACCACCTAGCCACAGAGAGTTCCAACACAAAGGTGTAACCACCTAGCCACAGAGAGTTCCAACACAAAGGTGTAACCACCTAGCCACAGAGAGTTCCAACACAAAGGCATAACCACCTAGCCACAGAGAGTTCCAACACAAAGGTGTAACCACCTAGCCACAGAGAGTTCCAACACAAAGGCATAACCACCTAGCCACAGAGAGTTCCAACACAAAGGCATAACCACCTAGCCACAGAGAGTTCCAACACAAAGGCATAACCACCTAGCCACAGAGAGTTCCAACACAAAGGCATAACCACCTAGCCACAGAGAGTTCCAACACAAAGGCATAACCACCTAGCCACAGAGAGTTCCAACACAAAGGCATAACCACCTAGCCACAGAGAGTTCCAACACAAAGGCCTAACCACCTAGCCACAGAGAGTTCCAACACAAAGGCATAACCACCTAGCCACAGAGAGTTCCCCTAAGAACATAACATTCAACAAGTCATTGTTAATAGAAGTAAAAACACAATTAGTGATTTCACTTAACCCATCCCTGTTCTAAGCTGATACACTGGCTTATGGTATTGGTTAAGGTGACACAAAGCAATTATAATGGCTACTTCAGTATACATATAAGTCTGTATAAATATATAAGTATAAATATAAGTCTGTCCTGTGGTTAAAAAGAGAAAAAAAAACTGACAGATTTAAATATTCAATCCTGCTGCATTGAAGCAAATTAAGGACATTAAATGAACATGTGATCATACATCAAGCATACACATTGCAGAACATCAATCTTCTCTAAGACCACTTGAACAATTTTAGATCTCTTGCTAATTCTCCCACCACCTCCAATTTAATGTTCAAGGTTTCTTCAATATATTGTTCTAACTGTTGTCTTGATCCACTTCAATTTTCTCATTCTTATTTGTAGCATCAGTTAGTTTTATTTGATTTTGAGTTCTTTCTGGATAGATCTATTTGTTCTTTTCTCTGTCCATGATAAATGAAGATCTCTTCTATAACACTTATATCCTTCTTCGAACGCTCCATATTGACCCCTTGTCAACCACGCTGTGTGATTTGTGTGTGATCTGAGCCTAAGAGTGATTGTACATTGTGCCAGTTATGCGCTTACAAGTAGACCAGCACATCAGATATATTTGCGCTGCTTTTTATTTACTAGGGTAGCATCTCTAGGACCTACATTAGTCGCCTCTTACGACATGCATTGTAGGTAGCAGTGGTACTATTCTTTGCTTCCTTGCATGCCCGGCACCACACGGGCGACACTTATATTCAAGAGAAGATATATGCTTTTCCACTGCCTTGTGCAAAAAACAAAATCTACATGTCAATGATGTGCATACCTGCCGCAATGTGGCTGGCAAGTTATTGTCCAGGACCTCCACATCACGTGAGAATCTGTTAACAATACGTCCACCAGGTGTCGTGTCAAAGAAAGACATTGGCGATCTGAGGATGTTCTGTAACATTTTCTGAGAATAGACAACAAATATGATGTTAAATGATGGTACTATGCATATAGGTATCCATGTAGACATAAACATGTGCGCACACACGCATATATAAATATATACATATATATATATTGGAACCCTCGCGGTGCTACGGAGTTCGTGCACTGCAGCTGAGATCTTCCTGTGTAAGAAAGAGATCGGAGCACACATGGTTATTCATCGAAGTGCAATGATGATGGTCCTATCAACCAATCAATAAATAATATATATATATATATATATATATATATAGGTGTGTGTATGTGTGTGTCCTCGTATAATATATGTGTAGGCCTATCACAATTTACAGAGTTGGAACTGGGATCATTGGACATGTATCACGCTCGGTCTGAAGGGCCACAATATCTGGATGGGTATTGAGGAGAGTAAGCCTACTCTCCCTGGCTCCCATCAGCTAGGGAGTATGGCAGTCATGTTTTGCTTAACAGTACAAACAGTATCAAATATTATCAGGTAGAATAATAACATGTGGGACAGATTAGCTGAATAATTCAGCGTTTGTCTATTGACTTGGACACAAGAGGGTTGTAGGTTCAATCTCATACTAAATGTTTCCACATTGAGAACAGGAACTAACTCTCCTATCTCCTGCACAGAAGGGTCTAGAAATATGAAGTTACAGACACTTTATACCCTAAGGTCTGTAAATAACATTTTCTTTTCTTCCTCAGAACAATAACGTTTATAAATAAATTCGCAATTACTATTTATATTGTTTGAAACTTGTCTGACAGAGGACAGACACTATGGAAGAGATATGTGTTGGTGATATCATTGTAGCATTTCTACAAAACTATTGCATTATAGGTTTTGTATTATTAATATGAGCGTCTGTAGCTCAAGCGGTAGTGAGCTCGATCACAAGCCCAAGTGTACCTGGTTCAAATCCCACGGTGGGCAGTTTGGAAGCAAATTCATTTCCATGGGATATTTACAAACGGTAAAATAGACCTCACTGTTCAGAAAGCAATGGCAAACTACTGAACGTATAAATAGTGTCTAGAAAATCTAGCCTGACTAGAGTCACAAAACTACACTCATGCATACATTCTGAGTGATTCATTGAGTATGATCCGAAAGGTGGAGGCTGGTTCGGTGTGCAGACAATGGACTGAATCACTACAAGAGTCAACAATTTGTAGAACTACACTTATCTTTGTTCTGGGGCACATGAGAGAGCAGACAGGCTGGCTGGCTCTGCCACCATATCAGGGGGCCAGTCAATGGATAGAGCTGATATTCAGAATGCTCTCATAGAGTGTGGCCATAAAGAGGATTTTAATTTAAACCAATCCACTCCAACCGCTAGATTGCAAGAGCTGGGTTTGAAGATTGGTGTGGCCAGAAAAGAACAGCTCAACAGGTATATGAGTAGGTTTATTAATCAAAATCGAACTAGTACGATTAGTTGCTGGATGCTGTTGGAGATACCGTGAAGGAGATTGGAGCACCTATGGACATGTCCGGTGTGTAATGAAGATATTCCAAACTGAAACTAAATATAGCTGTACACATACATATTAGTTTGGTTAAGAGTATGTTTATGTACAGACATATATTAGTTTGGTTACCAGTGTATTTGTGTAAAAACAAATGACAATAGTTACCGCATGAAGTATTCCTGCTGCGTCAGCCATCTTTGCTGCAGCTATCAGGGCATAGATAAGAATGAAGGCACCTGGAAGAAAACAACATGGTCAAGTGTTGATTAAACGAAATTTATATATTTGAAATAAAGTCACGTTATCTCTGTGAACAACAGATCAAATGTTTACTAAAACATCATTTCTTATATTTGTCAGGACTAGACATCGATAAAGCACTCACTGACCATTACATATTACACAGAAACACTCACTTACCATTACATATTACACAGAAACACTCACTGACCATTACATATTACACAGAAACACTCACTGACCATTACATACAGGCACATACACTGACCCTTACGTATTGCACATAAACAATCACTGGTCATTATGTATTACACAGAAACAGATGCAGAAACACCATAAATGGCCGGTTATTATATATTTGTCTTACATTGTTCCACTCTAACACCATATATGACCAGGTATATATTTGTTCTACCTTGCTCCCACTCTAACACCATATATGACCAGGTATATATTTGTTCTACCTTGCTCCCACTCTAACACCATATATGACCAGGTATATATTTGTTCTACCTTGCTCCCACTCTAACACCATGTATGACCAGGTATATATTTGTTCTACCTTGCTCCCACTCTAACACCATATATGACCAGGTATATATTTGTTCTACCTTGCCCCCACTCTAACACCATATATGACCAGGTGTATATTTGTTCTACCTAGCCCCCACTCTAACACCATATATGACCAGGTATATATTTGTTCTACCTTGCTCCCACTCTAACACCATGTATGACCAGGTATATATTTGTTCTACCTTGCTCCCACTCTAACACCATATATGACCAGGTGTATATTTGTTCTACCTTGCCCCCACTCTAACACCATATATGACCAGGTGTATATTTGTTCTACCTAGCCCCCACTCTAACACCATATATGACCAGGTGTATATTTGTTCTACCTTGCCCCCACTATAACACCATATATGACCAGGTGTATATTTGTTCTACCTTGCCCCACTCTAACACCATATATGACAAGGTGTATATTTGTTCTACCTTGCCCCCACTCTAACACCATATATGACCAGGTGTATATTTGTTCTACCTTGCCTCACTCTAACACCATATATGACCAGGTGTATATTTGTTCTATCTTACCTCACTCTAACACCATATATGACTAGGTATATATTTGTTCTACCTTGCCCCACTCTAACACCATATATGACCAGGTGTTTATTTGTTCTATCTTACCTCACTCTAACACCATATATGACCAGGTGTATATTTGTTCTACCTTGCCCCCACTCTAACACCATATATGACCAGGTATATATTTGTTCTACCTTGCCCCACTCTAACACCATATATGACCAGGTGTATATTTGTTCTACCTTGCCCCACTCTAACACCATATATGACCAGGTGTATATTTGTTCTACCTTGCCCCACTCTAACACCATATATGACCAGGTGTATATTTGTTCTACCTTGCCTCACTCTAACACCATATATGACCAGGTGTATATTTGTTCTATCTTACCTCACTCTAACACCATATATGACCAGGTGTATATTTGTTCTATCTTACCTCACTCTAACACCATATATGACTAGGTATATATTTGTTCTACCTTGCTCCCACTCTAACACCATATATGACCAGGTGTATATTTGTTCTATCTTACCTCACTCTAACACCATATATGACCAGGTGTATATTTGTTCTACCTTGCCCCACTCTAACACCATATATGACCAGGTATATATTTGTTCTACCTTGCCCCACTCTAACACCATATATGACCAGGTGTATATTTGTTCTACCTTGCCCCCACTCTAACACCATATATGACCAGGTGTATATTTGTTCTACCTTGCCCCCACTCTAACACCATATATGACCAGGTGTATATTTGTTCTACCTTGCCTCACTCTAACACCATATATGACCAGGTGTATATTTGTTCTATCTTACCTCACTCTAACACCATATATGACCAGGTGTATATTTGTTCTACCTTGCCTCACTCTAACACCATATATGACCAGGTGTATATTTGTTCTACCTAGCCCCACTCTAACACCATATATGACCAGGTGTATATTTGTTCTATCTTACCCACACTCTAACACAATATATGTCCAGGTGTATATTTGCCCTACCTTGCGCCACTCCACTAACACCATAGATGGCCAAGTACAAATTGGTTTTATCCGTGTACGCTTGTTCACCAGATCTACTTGTATTCATCAAAAGTGTGTCATCAGTCCACATACTGAGCCAGATACCTAATGTTAGCAACAGAAAAGATATTCATCAAAAATGTGTCATCAGTCCACATACTCAGCCAGATACCTAATGTTAGCAACAGAAAAGAAACAAATTAATAAGATTTATGTTATTTTGATATCACATTTTAGTTTGTTAGATTATTGGCAGTAATATTAAACTTAGACTTCTCGGAAGGCAGACATAACTATATACAATAACACAATCAATCCCTGCTGTTCAAGAAGTCTACATTTCTTCACGTTATGTTGTATCGTTTGCTTGATAAAGGCCTTTTTGTCGAAACGTCGCTGTATATTGTTTTTGTACTTTTTAAAACTAGAGTACTTTGCTTTTTACTTGTTTCTCCAAAGGTCCTACTACATGATAATAGTTTTTGTATAACTAGAGTACTTTGCTTTTTACTTGTTTCTCCAAAGGTCCTACTACATGATAATAGTTTTTGTATAACTAGAGTACTTTGCTTTTTACTTGTTTCTCCAAAGGTCCTACTACATGATAATAGTTTTTGTATAACTAGAGTACTTTGCTTTTTACTTGTTTCTCCAAAGGTCCTACTACATGATAATAGTTTTTGTATAACTAGAGTACTTTGCTTTTTACTTGTTTCTCCAAAGGTCCTACTACATGATAATAGTTTTTGTATAACTAGAGTACTTTGCTTTTTACTTGTTTCTCCAAAGGTCCTACTACATGATAATAGTGGTCTCATTACAAAAATAGAATAAAAATCGTGGCATATCCTTTACAGGATGCAGCCATTAACCACAGTAATTGAGTTGTTGATTTTCTAGGCACCTCTTATACGTCCAGTAGTTTGCCATTGCTTTCTGGACGGTGATGTCTATTTTTACCTTTCGTGAAAATCCCATGGAAATGAATTTGCTTCCAAATTGTGTGCAGCGGAGTTTGAACCAGTTACACTTGGGTTGTGATCGAGCTCATTGCCACTTAAACTACTGACTCCCACATGTTGCCACTTAAACTACTGACTCCCACATGTTACCACTTAAACTACTGACTCCCACATGTTACCACTTAAACTACTGACATCCACATGTTACCACTTAAACTACTGACTCCCACATGTTGCCACTTAAACTACTGACTCCCACATGTTACCACTTAAACTACTGACTCCCACATGTTACCACTTAAACTACTGACTCCCACATGTTGCCACTTAAACTACTGACTCCCACATGTTACCACTTAAACTACTGACATCCACATGCTACCACTTAAACTACTGACTCCCACATGTTGCCACTTAAACTACTGACTCCCACATGTTACCACTTAAACTACTGACATCCACATGTTACCACTTAAACTACTGACTCCCACATGTTACCACTTAAACTACTGACATCCACATGTTACCACTTAAACTACTGACTCCCACATGTTGCCACTTAAACTACTGACATCCACATGTTACCACTTAAACTACTGACATCCACATGTTACCACTTAAACTACTGACATCCACATGTTACCACTTAAACTACTGACTCCCACATGTTACCACTTAAACTACTGACTCCCACATGTTACCACTTAAACTACTGACTCCCACATGTTACCACTTAAACTACTGACTCCCACATGTTGCCACTTAAACTACTGACATCCACATGTTGCCACTTAAACTACTGACATCCACATGTTTTATTATAGACATTCATTCTATTAATAATTGTCTAATCCACATGAACAATAACTGTGTTCATGAATATATGTTCTCGTCTCATCGTGGAAAGAGGCAAAGAGAAGAGAAAGACCAAAGAGTTAATGGATTCAGGATGCAACTGATGGTTTGTCTCATGATCACCGCTTAGACTGATGTACCAGATTTCCCCATAAATCTCCTTCATGTGGAAATCTGATTCATGCAGTCTTAGCATGGGTGTGTTTCGTCACATCTTCAGCACCATTTGGAGCACTGGTGCTATCCTTCGCGATGTGTCCGGTTTTAGCCAGTGTTTACTGGGTTTGCTCTCCGTCAGCCTTTGGCTGTCCCAGTCGACCTGCAAGGCAGCAGGTTTAACTGATGGTTTGAACATGGCGGCTGCAGAGGCAGGACATCTGGCCTATGAGAGAGAGAAATTGTGGAGGATTTTTGGGGTGGCAAAGTTCTGTTCAGGACAAGCTATTTGATGATGATAATACATTCTCATACACTTCAAAAACTCAATCTTATGTTCATATTCCAAACATGAACTTTCAATTCTCATCTAATTCAACATATAAGAATACAGCACTATTAGAATGAACACTTTCAATCTCTATTGATGATTATCTCATGACACACTTATATTAGATGGTATCTATGGCAAAGTGTTGAAGACATTTGCCTGGTGTTCTGACCGTTGAAACTTAGAATATGAACCGAGTAACATGTGACATTTTTGTCAGAGATCCTAGTATTGTTGCTGGAACAACGGAGCTTGTGCTTTGTGCAAACCTCTTGGTAGGTGGTGAGTCATTTCTCGGAGAGGACCAGGCCATTTAGGGGAGACTGGTGCAATGAAATCAATTCATCATCTTTAGACCAGTGGTTCTCACCTTCCTAATGACGTGACCCTTAAATACAGTTCCTCATGTTGTGGTGACCCCCAGCCATAAAATTACTTTCGTTGCTACTTCATAACTGTAATTTTGCTAATGTTACGAATCATAATGTAAATATTTGATATGCAGCATGTATTTTCATTATTACAAATTGAACATAATTAAAGCATAGTGATTAGTCACACAAACAATATGTAATTATATATTGTGAAATATTTATTTCTAATTATGATAAATATGTGTTTTCCGATGGTCTTAGGCGAGCACTGTGAAATGGTTGTTCGACCCCAAAAGGGGTCACGACCCACAGATTGAGAACCACTGCTTTAGACTGAAGTCTGTACAAGCTTTCATGTTGTTAATACAATATATGTTTCTGTCTACATATTCTTAAAAATTGCCTCAAGTTGATATCCAGGTTGACCTTGCCTCAAGTTGGTATCCAGGTGGACCCTGCATCAAGTGTGTTTAAGAATATGTTCTTGGAAGCAACATACAGTAGGTGTAATGTTAACTATGGTGTAGCATTGATCTAAGAGCAGTAGGGACCTAACACTCTATTCCTTTGTTAGCGATCGTAGTTTCACTTGTTGGTTATTGGTTACTAAACTGACGTCATTGCACTCCGGGCAGACCCATAGGTGCTCAGTCTCCCCAACAGATATAGAAGAGTATGCATACTGATGATTCCTGTGGCTTGCTGATTAAACACACCTCTCACTGTGCCTCTCAGGCATCCAGTTCGACTTGAACAACGGGTAACTCCAAACTGCCTAAATCGCTTGATCGATTCAACATCGATTTTAGTGTACTCATCCAACAGACAGTCGTGAAGAGACCAAAGAATATCCCCTTATCCATCTTCAACTCCCCAACAATCGATGCTGTTGATGCAAGCCTGTCCGCTCTCTCATTACCGTAAATTGATGGTTAAGTTATCCATATAATATATAACTGGATATATTATTTTACAAATATAATTAACTTCAAGTTATCACCTGAGAAAATTGATGCAGCCACACTGGATATATTATTTTACAAATATCATAATTAACTTCAAGTTATCACCTGAGAAAATTGATGCAGCCCCACTGGACATATTATTTTACAAATATCATAATTAACTTTAAGTTATCACCTGAGAAAATTGATCCAGCCCCATAGAGGAGATAGAAGAAAACTGCTATAGAAAACAGGAACAGGCCGATAGCCCTTAAGTAGTAGACGTAAATTCCAAACTTGACCTGAAATATTCCACAAACATATTGCTCTTGTTATTGTCTTCAAGTGATTATTATAACTTTAGCATGATTCATATTTGACTTTGTCCTCAGCATTAGTCAAAGTTTGATGTAGTATAACTTTAGCATGATTCATATTTGACTTTGTTCTCAGCATTAGTCAAAGTTTGATGTAGTATAACTTTAGCATGATTCATATTTGACTTTGTTCTCAGCATTAGTCAAAGTTTGATGTAGTATAACTTTAGCATGATTCATATTTGACTTTGTCCTCAGCATTAGTCAAAGTTTGATGTAGTATAACTTTAGCATGATTCATATTTGACTTTGTTCTCAGCATTAGTCAAAGTTTGATGTAGTATAACTTTAGCATGATTCATATTTGACTTTGTTCTCAGCATTAGTCAAAGTTTGATATAGTATAACTTTAGCATGATTCATATTTGACTTTGTTCTCAGCATTAGTCAAAGTTTGATGTAGTATAACTTTAGCATGATTCATATTTGACTTTGTTCTCAGCATTAGTCAAAGTTTGATGTAGTATAACTTTAGCATGATTCATATTTGACTTTGTCCTCAGCATTAGTCAAAGTTTGATGTAGTATAACTTTAGCATGATTCATATTTGACTTTGTTCTCAGCATTAGTCAAAGTTTGATGTAGTATAACTTTAGCATGATTCATATTTGACTTTGTTCTCAGCATTAGTCAAAGTTTGATATAGTATAACTTTAGCATGATTCATATTTGACTTTGTTCTCAGCATTAGTCAAAGTTTGATGTAGTATAACTTTAGCATGATTCATATTTGACTTTGTCCTCAGCATTAGTCAAAGTTTGATGTAGTATAACTTTAGCATGATTCATATTTGACTTTGTTCTCAGCATTAGTCAAAGTTTGATGTAGTATATAGTATTGTTTGTCTACACTTCTTTAAATAAAAATGTGTGGTTACTAAAGTGATGATTTGGCTGGAATCACAGACTTTTATCCTTGCATGTTTTCCCAATGACTCAATGAGTATGCTCAGAAAGATTGAAACAGGATGGACTAGGACACATTGGATGGAGTCGCTGGAGAGGTCTAAGCTGACAAAGATCAGTTTTATTTTTGTGCCAGGGCATGCAGGTGTAAGGGGGAATGACGTGTGGATAGGCTTGCAGGTATGGCTGCTGTACAAAGCGGACGAGCAATGGACCAGGCTGATATAAATTCTCTAAGGGAGAGAGGTCGTGTGCATGATTCAAGTAATAGTGATGAATCTACAACACTAACCAGACTGCAAGAACTCCAAGTCAGGTGTGCAGTAGCTGGACAAGAACACTATGCTGGTAGCCACAGAAGAATAATAAACCAACACTGAACCGGTGTTGTTAGTCGCCACACGCTGAGCGACATACTGATGGGATATCGGAGCACTTATGGACTAATTGGTTCGACTTGTAGTGATGATTATCCGACAACTAAACTAAACATTAAATAAATGTTTTTTATGTTTTAGTTGTGTGTAACTAACAAGTTTGTCATTTGCTCATGGCATATTCCAGCCAAATGAAGTTGTTTGTTTGTTTTCGTTCTTATCAAACAAGTTAACCACTTTTGAGATTACGAGTGGGATACAAGAGGAACTTGACCACATCACAAACTGGTGTGATATCTCTGGAGCTCTAGTTAATTCTACAAAGCCAGCAAGCAGCAACATGGTTCTGCCTTCATAAACACACACTTACCATATGTACGCTTGTTGTGAGACTTCGATGTTAATATACTCGGAACTAAATCAATGAAAATTTGGGTGTGAAATTTGACTGCAGTCACTGGTCCTTTCAACCATTGAATATGCGGTAATCTCACTGTTAGTAAGAGGCAAATTGAATGACTAGAAAGTATTCAGAATGAAGCCATGCGTATCATTCTGGGATGCACTAGGCATACACCCTGCATGGTGATGAGGTTTCTCCTTGATTTCCTGACCATGGAGTATATCCTCAGAGAGCTAGAGCATTCGCTTATCTCAAAATATCTGATAAAAAGGATCACCCACTGCACAAGGGTTCAGTATCAGAAATGGGAGTCGGTTAAAGCTGGGCAAATCATGAGTTGGTGGTTGAGCTGCAGACACTGTTCAGCTGGTATGTGGACAATGATATTGGTTCTGGGGTGGAATGGATATATGTACCTTCAGTATTTTGGAACACCTTTTCGACCATCATTCAATTCAATAAACTGTGTAGACAGATGAAACTTGTGGATGTGAACACAGATTTTACATCATTAGTGAAAGCTGTAGTGAGAGTGACATGATCTACATGCATGGATTGGAAGTTCACCACCAAAAGTCTAGCTGGGCAGCTCGACCTTCTCTGCAAGTTCATATAGCAGAAAGGTCAAGGACAGTGGTGCATTCTGAGTGATTCATTGTGTATGCTATGTAAGGTAGAGGTTTGTTCTGTACACAGATAATGAACTGAACCTCTACAGGGGTCAACAATTAACAGAATTACATTCATCTTTGTTCCAGGGTATATGGGTGTCGATGGCAATGAGAGAGAGCAGTCAGGCTTGATAGCTCTGCCACCATATCGCAGGGTCAAACAATGGATAGATCTGACATTCTGAATACCCTCATACAATGTAGCCACAGAGAGGACTTTATTCGAACCCAATCCACGTCAGCAGCTAGTTGCAGGATCATGATCTGACAATCTGAACACGCTCATAGAGTGTAGCAGCAGAGAGGACTTTATTCTAAACCGATCCACGTCAACAGCTAGTTGCAGGACCTTGACAGGAAGATTAGAGTGGTGAGATAAAGAGCAGCACGACAGACATAAGAGTAGGCACATCTATCAACATCGCACTGTCACTGGTAGTCACTGTGCTGTTGGAGGTATTGCAAAAGCAGATCAGATCACCTATGAACATGTCCGGAGTGCAATGAAGTTATTCCAAACTGAAACTGAATCAGTTACCTTTACATGCACGTAATAGCAGATCTGACATAAGAGCAAGAGAAAGACCTGCAAGCAAGTAAGTAGACAATAACACAGAAGTGCAAAAACAGCTTGGGCTCAGAACAACAACAACAGTAACTTACATAGCCCACAAGAGAAAATTCAGTTCTCCACGGCGTTAGTAAATGTGGAACGGACAAGAGATGATCCTCAGCCTTGAGTATACTACGAACCACCTCCTTTACTGATTTTATGCACAATTAAGATAATTTCTCTTTGCTAATATTCTTTCTTTCTTTTGTTTTTCTCTGCTTTTTTATGCCGCTAGGCGTAGCAGGTTTAATTGATAATCGACTTCCGAGATATTCCAGCTCGGTCACTTGATATGTTGTGATATTGTGGAGTTTAAAGATATCTGTAACTCCATCAATCCATCCTTTTATTTGTCTGCCCCTTCCTCTTGATGATTCTATATTCAGGTTGTATACTCTTGCAACTGGTGTATTCTTCGGGTTCAATCTCACCAAGTAGCCAAACCATTTGAGTCTCTGTTTTTCAATAAATCTAATAGAAGGTGTGGTTCCGACTGTTCTTCTAATTTCTTCATTTCTTTTATGGTCTCTTCTTGTTTTATTTACCGCTTTCCTCAAGCATCTCATTTCACAGGTGGTCATTTTCCTTTCTTGTTCTTTTGTCAGTTCCCATGTTTGGCACTGGTAGCACAGTGTTGGTATCAAGCTTGCATTTATAATCTGTCTTTTAGTCACTACTGGAATTGTTGGGTGTTTGCTAATATTGAAAGTAAATATTAGCATGGGTCTGCAGACATCTAATTTACAAAAATGAACTCACGCTCTAAGTCACAAATCACATGCAGATCCCAAAAAGTGATAAGTAGTTGATGTAAACAAACAAAGAAATAGAAGAAGAAGGAAGAAAGTAATAGATTATTTACTGAAAGTTCTTACTTTTCCTTCTGCTCCCAACTCAGTTTCAACCAGTTTTCCGTCAGTAGTTGGTGTTACTGCAGATGCTTTCCGGCTTGGTAGTTGTAACGATGTCTCTATATCATTGATATAGTTAGAAGCAGATTCCAGAAACTCACTGTTTTGTCTTCGGATTTTCTTTGTTTCTAGTATTGATGACTGCCGTCTCATTTTGTTACTTGCAGTTATGGATGACTGCCTGCTTCTAGTGGCAGCAAATTTCCTGTAGATAGATTCATTTCACAGATATTTTGTAAAACATTCAGTTTTGGTTGGGCATTATATACATTGTTATGTTTGTATGTAAGAGATACAGCGACATTGTTATGTTTGTATGTAAGAGATACAGTGACATTGTTATGTTTGTATGTAAGAGATATAGTGATATTGTTATGTTTGTATGTAAGAGATATAGTGACATTGTTATGTTTGTATGTAAGAGATACAGTGACATTGTTATGTTTGTATGCAAGAGATACAGCAACATTGTTATGTTTGTATGTATGAGATACAGTGACATTGTTATGTTTGTATGTATGAGATACGGTGACATTGTTATGTTTGTATGTAAGAGATACAGCAACATTATTATGTTTGCATGTAAGAGATACAGTGACATTGTTATGTTTGTATGTAAGAGATACAGTGACATTGTTATGTTTGTATGTAAGAGATACAGTGACATTGTTATGTTTGTATGTAAGAGATACAGCAACATTGTTATGTTTGTATGTAAGAGATACAGTGACATTGTTATGTTTGTATGTAAGAGATACAGCAATATTGTTATGTTTGTATGTAAGAGATACAGTGACATTGTTATGTTTGTATGTAAGAGATACAGCAACATTATTATGTTTGCATGTAAGAGATACAGTGACATTGTTATGTTTGTATGCAAGAGATACAGTGACATTGTTATGTTTGTATGTAAGAGATACAGTGACATTGTTATGTTTGCATGTAAGAGATACAGTGACATTGTTATGTTTGTATGCAAGAGATACAGCAACATTGTTATGTTTGTATGTAAGAGATACAGTGACATTGTTATGTTTGTATGCAAGAGATACAGCAACATTGTTATGTTTGTATGTATGAGATACAGTGACATTGTTATGTTTGTATGCAAGAGATACAGCAACATTGTTATGTTTGTATGTATGAGATACAGTGACATTGTTATGTTTGTATGTATGAGATACGGTGACATTGTTATGTTTATATGTAAGAGATACAGCGACATTGTTATGATTGGTTATTGGTTACTGAACTGATATCATTGCATGCTAACAAACTCATAGGTGCTCAGTTTCCCCAAACAGATATCAAAGGGTATGTATTCTGATGGTTCATGTGGCTTGCTGGTAAAACACAATCCTCACTCTGCCCCTCAGGCATCTAGTTCTATATCTACAATGGGTAACTCCAAACTGCTGAAATCGTTGGATCGATTCAACAACTATTTTAGTGTCTTCATCCAAGAGTCAGTCGTAAAGAGACCAAATATCAACTCCTCAACAATCGATGCTGTTGATTCAAGCCTTTCCGCTCCCTCATTGTCGCAAACACCTGCATGTCCAAGACAGTAGATTCACATAAGCCTCTGGAGGTTAGAAACTTTGATAGACGACATCCACTCATACTGCAACCTGCCATTTTGGATCTTCTGAAGCATAGACTGAGAGTCAGATACAACAACGGCCCTAGTAAATGGAGTCCCAGAGAGAAAATGGAGGACTGTTATGGTTGGACATGATTTACATTGTTGGGATTGGAAATAACAGACACAAGGTGGAGGGGCAGTTGTCTTTGTGTGGAGGTAATTTAGACATTACAGTCGTGTTATGAAGATTATCGGTTTGAATCCAGACTGCTTGATTTGGTTCACATATGACATTTTTCAAGAGACATCACATCATCTAAGATTGTTGCTGGAGCTACAGATTTTGTGCAATACCCTTGGCAGGTAGTGTTCCATTTCTGTGCAATACCATTGGCAGGTAGTGTTCCATTTCTGTGGAGAAGAGCCTAGCTATATCAGGAAACCTGATGGCAATACGGTCAATCCTTCATCTCTAAATACCTTTATGAAATGTTTACAAGTATGTGTAGAAATTCAATATACATATACCACTTGCATACAGTCTCTTTGTGTAGCTATTACCTGCTTACACATCCTATGCTAGTTTGTTTAAAAAAAAAATTAAATGTAACTTATTCATATTGTCTTGTTAATTTGATGTTTTACTTTCTATTTAGCTGGTGTCAAAAGTATGGTTACCCAAAATGGTCATAAATGAAAATATTTTTAAACTATCCAGCTTAGACCCTTCCCTTAAGATATATGTATACATACCTTTCCCTATCATCGCCAGATAGTGCACCTTCTAGTATTGGACCAGATACTGACTCCAATCTTTGTATAATTGATTTTCTCAATTGTTCAACTGAAACATCAAACATATTTTGGTCACTTACCAAAAACAGCTCTTTATCTCCAGTTTGCAATTTGTTTTATTAACACTTAATAGAAGTCTGTAATTTTATTAAAATAACGTGCAATAGAATTGGGTATCTTTTCTAAAATAATATTAAACACAAGTCCATAAGTGTCCTGAATAATATTGAAACTTCAGTTTGTAATTTGAATAGAACTACATTAGGTGGTAAAGTATCTAGAACAAAATTTAACACCACTTTTTAAATGTACTATAGTACAGATATACTATATAATGTACTATAGTACAGATATACTATATAATGTACTATAGTACAGTATAACACAATGTTGTTATTTTTACTAAAAGAAATCAGTTACCACAAGTTTGTAACTTAATGAGAACAACAAGTAACACATGTGTAAATCTTTACTAGAACAACAGCGGACACAAGTTTTAATTATTTCTAGAACAGAATTGAACACAAGAATGAAACTTTACTAGAAAAATAGCAGATACAATTTTATATTATTTCGAAACTTAAAAAGCTTGCAGACCTACCTTCTGGATCACCATCACTGTCAACCTCGCTAGACATGACTTCCTGTATGTGTTCTCTGAGAAACTGGGCAAAAGCTCCATCTTTAGACAGAAGTTCATCGTATGTACCCACTTCACTGATTCGTCCGTTGGTCATCACAACAACAGTCTCAACCATTGGTAACCAGTGGATTCCGTGTGTAACCAATATCCGGGTCTGTGTGGAAGAAGAATGATTGATTGATTGTCATGATATTCAATGGAAACAAAACATATTTCTTTATCTGATGTTACAATTGATTATTGATTGAATGATTGATCACTGCACCAACATCACTGCACTTCAGTGAGTAACCATGTGTGCCCAGATATCTTTCTTACACATGAAGATCTCAGTTGCAGTGCACAAACTCTGTAGCACCAGCGAGGATCCCCGATGTAATTTTGAAGATGGTGAAGATATTATTGTAGGAATTTTATTTTTAAATATTTCTAATGAATTTTGCCAGGGCAGTGGCTTTCCAGTCTACTCTTCTCGATTTTGAACTGCTAAGGGTTCTTTTACGTACTCGAGTTGAACACGGGACCTACATTTTATCATCAGTCTCCAATAGGACTAGGAACTCGATCTCACCTACACTGAGATCAGTGATCTCTGGAAAAATATCCATGAGGGAGTGAACATGATACCATTGTGACGAGAGACAAGTACCTTACCTCTACGCCAGAGATCCCTATCATAGTCAAACAATAAACAAAACAGTATACTGAATTAAATATCTCGGTATATGTCATTCACTATAATATTTATTGAAAAGACAGAACACACAACATCCACATGTCAAACCTTGATCATGCATGCCCCACATACTATAAGGGATTGTGTTTCAGGATTAGACTCTACAGTCACCTCTTCACAAACCAAAGAAGTGCTAAAACACACATCAATGGCTGCTGTCATCATATATATATATATATAAGTATGCTACCTACTGCAATCACCAACATTTGTGTATTAAAAATAATTGCATCATAAAACAATTGTATTGAGAACTGAGTATCATTCCTGGTATGGAAAGAGTTAATAAGAGATGAGTGTACTTTAACACAGACCTTCTTTTTGAGAACTCCATTGGGTCCAATAACCTCATTAAATATATGCTTCCCGACATGGCTGTCGACAGCACTGAGAGGATCATCCAGAAGGTAGATGCTGTTGTCGCTGTAAACAGCTCTGGCTAATGATACTCTTTGCTTCTGTCCTCCAGAGATGTTTATACCCTGAAATAGCATTGGTTTGTTGATCATTAGATAACTAGATGTTTTGTTGATCATTAGATAACTAGATGTGTTGTTGAAGATTAGGTAGCTAGATGTGTTGTTGATCATTAGATAACTAGATGTTTTGTTGATCAATCATTAGATAACTAGATGTTTTGTTGATCATTAGATAACTAGATGTTTTGTTGAAGATTAGGTAGCTAGATGTTTTGTTGATGATTAGATAACTAGATGTTTTGTTGATCATTAGATAACTAGATGTGTTGTTGATGATTAGGTAGCTAGATGTGTTGTTCATTGTCGTTCATATTGTTTTTAGAGGGAGAACAATTCTAATATTAAATTAGGAGCACCTTAAAAAGCATCAACAAAAGAGATATTTTAGTTCACATGCAATATATTGATATATTTAGATTTTAATGAGCAATCAATCTTCCATGTCCAGAATATGGACCTGTCCAAAATTGAACTACACGATTGTACAACCTTGAATGAAACAATAAGAGGAAATAAAATCAGCTGTAGATAGATTAGTGCATAGTTTACAACTTAATATTGACACTGTTGCAGCAATTTATTTTCAACTGGAACAAGATGAGTTGATTCTCAAAGCACAAGTTATAGAGGTATAGAATATAGCAAAAGATACAAACAACATAACTCAAAATTGCTTTACTCTGGAATTAAGGGTAACTGATGGCAGTTACAACTATTTTTTATTTAGTGAAAATTAACTTCTATAAATTTTACACTCTCATATGCATTCTCTTCAAATAATGTATCCTTATTTCCATTCTCGTAAGTATCCTTATTTCCATTCTCGTAAGTATCCTTATTTCCATTCTCGTAAGTATTTATTGATATGCATTCTCTTCAAATAATGTATCCTTATTTCCATTCTCGTAAGTATTTATTGAAATTATAAGTCACAAGTTGTTCTCAGGAATAGATTTACTCCACTTACTTGTAACTTATTACCACCTTGTAAATGTTACTGCAGTTATTTATCACATTTAACCATCTCATACCGTTTTACTGAAGTTACTCATCTATCACATTACATCCCCTCATTACACAATTACTTGTCAAATTTTGTGACTTCATTACACAGTTACTTGTCCCATTCCATTACCTCATTGCACAATTGCTACAATTCATTGTCACATTTTATCATTGCATTACACAATTACTACTGTTACTCGTCACATTCCATCCTCTCATTACACAAGTACTTATCACATTCCATCATCACATTACACAATTTCTTGTCACATTCCATCATCTCATTACACAATTATTTGTCACACTCCATCACCTCATCACACAATTACTTGTCACATTCCATCATCTCATTACACAAGTAGGGCCTACTACAATTATTTATCACATTCCATCATCACATTATACAATTACTTGTCACATTCCATCATCTCATTACACAATTACTTGTCACACTCCATCCCCTCATTAATTAGGTTACACAATTACTCGTTACAGTTGATTACATATGTATATTGTAATTACTCATCTCGCTATTACCTTCTCTCCAATTTCAGTTCTGTCTCCTCCTTGTAGTATCTCCAAATCAGATTTCAAAGCACAAGCATCAATAACTTTTTCATATCTCTTGCGGCTGAACTCAGAACCAAATAGGATATTGTCTCTAAGTGTTGCATTCTGGATCCAAGCTTCTTGTGGGACGTAAGCTACAGAACTCTGTAAAATTAATATTTAAACGTAGTGTCAGATTTTGTGACAATAAAGCTGTATGCACAAGATTACAATTTAATTTCAACATCAGAAAACACAATGAACAAACTCACAAATTGTTGACTATAAACGTCAACATATTTCTGTATACATACCAACGGTCTAAATATTTCTGTATACATAGCAACGGTCTAAATATTTCTGTATACATACCAACGGTCTAAATATTTCTGTATACATAGCAACGGTCTAAATATTTCTGTATACATAGCAACGGTCTAAATATTTCTGTATACATAGCAACGGTCTAAATATTTCTGTATACATAGCAACGGTCTAAATATTTCTGTATACATAGCAACGGTCTAAAGAGGAAGCGTTGACATCATAACATCGGGTTTCCACATATGGCTGTGTACCTCTCTTCGCAGAAATAACACGCCTCCTGTCTAGAGCACCATTTCCCAAACTGGGGTCCATTTCCCAAACTGGGGTCCATTTCCCAAACTGGGGTCCGAAGACCCCGGGGTCTGCGAGGTACTCGCAGGGGGTTCTCATGCGCTTGAAGAAATATTATGATCTTTGACATTTCAAACAGAACAAATAAAGTTTAAAAACATGTATAAAAACAGTGGTAAACTAGTTCCGCTGTGAAATCAAAGTACCCGGACCAGACCGTAGTCTAAATGGCTGACATGACAAAATGAAAGATCATTTGAAGTGTCCCACAGTCTGAGAAATTGGATCCAGCTTGACTGTTGGTGTAGTGTAATAATAACTCTAAAAGTTTGCTAAATGATTTTCAAATATAGAAACATTTGGGGATCTGCAGCAGCAAAATGTATTTAAAAGTGGGTCCGTGGTAATGCCAAGTTTGGGAACCGCTGGTCTAGAGTACATATATTACAAACTATGTAGCTCCTGCAACAACCCTATCAATCTCCATAAAATGCACCATAGAACAGAACACTGCGAGAGTCGTATTAGAATCCACAATCTTCTGTACTCAAGACAAGCATCCTAACCACATGTAAAGTCCTACATATTGCTTTAGCTTTAATTGCATTAAAATATTTTGATGCGTGGTTCGGCTCTGTTAACCTCAGATTAGAATCATATTAGTCATATCAGGTTGATTTGATCACCAAAACCTAGTCGGTTTTTTAATTCTGTTCTCAATGTGTTCATTTACAGAGCTGCCATTTTTCATTTTGGAACTGCAGCTGAGATCTTTCTGTGTAAGAAAGAGATCGGAGCACAGATGGTTACTTACCGAAGTGCAATGATGATGGTCCTATCAATCCATCAATCCATCAATCAATCAATCCATCAATCAATCAATTTGGAACATTTTCAATTTCTTAATTACAAAATAAAAAAGTAACAAAGTGCAAACCAACTGCGGAAAGTTTTATATAAAAACTATGATTGATTGATTGATTGATTGATATGACCATCATCATTGCACTTTGGCGAGTAGCCATATGTGCTCCGATCTCTTTCTTACACAGGCAAGTCTCAGCGGCAGTGCACGAACTCCGTAGCGCCGGCGAGGGTTCCAGATGTAATTTTGAAGATGGTGAAAATGTTTTGTAGGAAATGTCTTTTAAAATATTTCTAATGACTTTCAGGTAGCGGTTTTCCAACCTGCTCTTTTCTATTTCCAACTACCAAATGTTCTTTTACATGTGAAAATTGAACATGTGACCTACCTGTTATCCTCAGTCTCAGATAGGAATAGAAACTCGATCTTACCAACACCGAGATCAGGGATATCTACAAAAATAATCCGATGGCGCTATGTTTAAAACTAGCAACATTGTAATACAGAATATATCGTTAGAAAGACATCAGTGTAACCGTACTCTGAAAGTTTGCAGTCGGAGGAGGCTTCCTGGTAGAACTTCAATGTAATTTATTGTTTGCTATGCTGTCACTGAATACGATAAATGTCATGACATAAAACGAGGATAATTTATTGTTTGCTATGCTGTCACTGAATACGATAAATGTCATGACATAAAAAGAGGATAATTTATTGTTTGCTATGCTGTCACTGAATACGATAAATGTCATGACATAAAACGAGGATAATTTATTGTTTGCTATGCTGTCACTGAATACGATAAATGTCATAACATAAAACGAGGATAATTTATTGTTTGCTATGCTGTCACTGAATACGATAAATGTCATGACATAAAACGAGGATAATTTATTGTTTGCTATGCTGTCACTGAATACGATAAATGTCATGACATAAAACGGGGATAATTTATTGTTTGCTATGCTGTCACTGAATACGATAAATGTCATGACATAAAACGAGGATAATTTATTGTTTGCTATGCTGTCACTGAATACGATACATGTCATGACATAAAAAGAGGATAATTTATTGTTTGCTATGCTGTCACTGAATACGATAAATGTCATGACATAAAACGAGGATAATTTATTGTTTGCTATGCTGTCACTGAATACGATAAATGTCATGACATAAAACGAGGATAGTTTATTGTTTGCTATGCTGTCACTGAATACGATAAATGTCATGACATAAAACGAGGATAGTTTATTGTTTGCTATGCTGTCACTGAATACGATAAATGTCATGACATAAAAAGAGGATAATTTATTGTTTGCTATGCTGTCACTGAATACGATAAATGTCATGACATAAAACGAGGATAATTTATTGTTTGCTATGCTGTCACTGAATACGATAAATGTCATGACATAAAACGACGATAGTTTATTGTTTGCTATGCTGTCACTGAATACGATAAATGTCATGACATAAAACGAGGATAATTTATTGTTTGCTATGCTGTCACTGAATACGATAAATGTCATGACATAAAACGAGGATAATTTATTGTTTGCTATGCTGTCACTGAATACGATAAATGTCATGACATAAAAAGAGGATAACTTATTGTTTGCTATGCTGTCACTGAATACGATAAATGTCATGACATAAAACGAGGATAATTTATTGTTTGCTATGCTGTCACTGAATACGATAAATGCCATGACATAAAACGAGGATAGTTTATTGTTTGCTATGCTGTCACTGAATACGATAAATGTCATGACATAAAACGAGGATAATTTATTGTTTGCTATGCTGTCACTGAATACGATAAATGTCATGACATAAAACGAGGATAATTTATTGTTTGCTATGCTGTCACTGAATACGATAAATGTCATGACATAAAAAGAGGATAATTTATTGTTTGCTATGCTGTCACTGAATACGATAAATGTCATGACATAAAACGAGGATAATTTATTGTTTGCTATGCTGTCACTGAATACGATAAATGTCATAACATAAAACGAGGATAATTTATTGTTTGCTATGCTGTCACTGAATACGATAAATGTCATGACATAAAACGAGGATAATTTATTGTTTGCTATGCTGTCACTGAATACGATAAATGTCATAACATAAAACGAGGATAATTTATTGTTTGCTATGCTGTCACTGAATACGATAAATGTCATGACATAAAACGAGGATAATTTATTGTTTGCTATGCTGTCACTGAATACGATAAATGTCATGACATAAAACGAGGATAGTTTATTGTTTGCTATGCTGTCACTGAATACGATAAATGTCATGACATAAAAAGAAGATAATTTATTGTTTGCTATGCTGTCACTGAATACGATAAATGTCATGACATAAAACGAGGATAATTTATTGTTTGCTATGCTGTCACTGAATACGATGAATGTCATGACATAAAACGAAGATAATTTATTGTTTGCTATGCTGTCACTGAATACGATAAATGTCATGACATAAAACGAGGATAATTTATTGTTTGCTATGCTGTCACTGAATACGATAAATGTCATGACATAAAACGAGGATAATTTATTGTTTGCTATGCTGTCACTGAATACGATAAATGTCATGACATAAAACGAGGATAATTTATTGTTTGCTATGCTGTCACTGAATACGATAAATGTCATGACATAAAAATAGGATAATTTATTGTTTGCTATGCTGTCACTGAATACGATAAATGTCATGACATAAAACGAGGATAATTTATTGTTTGCTATGCTGTCACTGAATACGATAAATGTCATGACATAAAACGAGGATAATTTATTGTTTGCTATGCTGTCACTGAATACGATAAATGTCATGACATAAAACGAGGATAATTTATTGTTTGCTATGCTGTCACTGAATACGATGAATGTCATGACATAAAAAGAGGATAATTTATTGTTTGCTATGCTGTCACTGAATACGATAAATGTCATGACATAAAAATAGGATAATTTATTGTTTGCTATGCTGTCACTGAATACGATAAATGTCATGACATAAAACGAGGATAATTTATTGTTTGCTATGCTGTCACTGAATACGATAAATGTCATGACATAAAACGAGGATAATTTATTGTTTGCTATGCTGTCACTGAATACGATAAATGTCATGACATAAAAAGAGGATAATTTATTGATAGAAACCAATGAAAACAATAAAATAACAGTGACAACTTTTTCTTCTTTTCTCTAATCATGTTTTGCCTCACTGCGTCAGGATAAGAAGAGATTTCTAGAACGGGCCTTTGTGTGCACTTCATAAATAGGGTTTTTTATTACCTCTGTTATTTATGAGTTCCACCTTTTGCGTGGATGGCCTTTTGCTTTGTATTCAAACAGCGACTACAACAGTAACAAACCCCTCCTACAGAAGATGAAACACTACAACAGTAACAAACCCTTCCTACAGAAGATGAAACACACCAACAGCAACAAACCCTTCCTACAGAAGATGAAACACAACAACAGCAACAGCAACAAACCCCTCCTACAGAAGATGAAACACAACAACAGCAACAAACCCCTCCTACAGAAGATGAAACACAACAACAGCAACAGCTTAAATAACATGGAGTAGAAGACATACGTTTATCATTACGTCTCCTTTGTTTTTCTGCATTTCTCCCAAGATGGCCGATAACAGAGATGATTTACCACATCCGACGCTGCCCACAACAGCTACCAGACTACCAGGCTTCACCTCTAGGTTGATGCTATAGACAATGATAATACAAATATTAATTACAGACAAGAAATCTTGTTTCTACTGTTTGCTAATTGAATAATAATTCCATTATTATTTCTGAAACTTCATCATTTCGCTTGCTAGACGTCCGTGCGTAGCCGGGGCCCACAAGGAAGCGAAGATTAGTATCACTGTGACCTACCGGAATGTTGTAAGAAACGGCTGAGGTAGGAGTCTAGGTATCACTGTGACCTACCGGAATGTTGTAAGAAACGGCTGAGGTAGGAGTCTAGGTATCTCTGTGACCTACCGGAATGTTGTAAGAAACGGCTGAGGTAGGAGTCTAGGTATCACTGTGACCTACCGGAATGTTGTAAGAAACGGCTGAGGTAGGAGTCTAAGTATCACTGTGACCTACCAGAGTGTTGTAAGAAACGGCTGAGGTAGGAGTCTAGGTATCACTGTGACCTACCAGAATGTTGTAAGAAACGGCTGAGGTAGGAGTCTAGGTATCACTGTGACCTACCGGAATGTTGTAAGAAACGGCTGAGGTAGGAGTCTAGGTATCACTGTGACCTACCGGAATGTTGTAAGAAACGGCTGAGGTAGGACTCTAGGAAGCTACCTAGAAAATAAAAATCGTCGCAGAAATCGAAGGTTCTAGCCTACTTGTAGGCGCATAACTGGCACAAGGTACAATCGCTCTTAGACTCAGATCACCCGTAGTGAAAGCTACGCTAGTAAATAAAAAGCGTGACAAGAAATCGGATGTGCTGGCCTAGGCACCCATACGTACGCGCATAACGCACAATCGCTCTTAGGATCAGATAAGATACAAACCAAAAAGAGTGGTTTAATAAGTGGTCGATATGGAGCATTTGCAGGGGACGATGAAGGCTTAGATCACATACAAATCATACAGAGTGGTTAACAAGTGGTCGATATGGAGCGTTAGAAGAAGAAGAAGAATACCCTGAAGTATATTGGTGGATATCATCTTAGACATGTAGCGTTATATTGGTGGATATCATCATGGACATGTAGCGTTATATTGGTGGATATCATCTTAGACATGTAGCGTTATATTGGTGGATATCATCTTAGACATGTAGCGTTATATTGGTGGATATCATCTTAGACATGTAGCGTTATATTGGTGGATATCATCTTAGACACGTAGCGTTATATTGGTGGATATCATCTTAGACACGTAGCGTTACAATGGTGGATATCATCTTAGACATGTAGCGTTATATTGGTGGATATCATCTTAGACACGTAGCGTTATATTGGTGGATATCATCTTAGACACGTAGCGTTATATTGGTGGATATCATCTTAGACATGTAGCGTTATATTGGTGGATATCATCTTAGACATGTAGCGTTATATTGGTGGATATCATCTTAGACACGTAGCGTTATATTGGTGGATATCATCTTAGACACGTAGCGTTATATTGGTGGATATCATCTTAGACACGTAGCGTTACAATGGTGGATATCATCTTAGACATGTAGCGTTATATTGGTGGATATCATCTTAGACACGTAGCGTTATATTGGTGGATATCATCTTAGACACGTAGCGTTATATTGGTGGATATCATCTTAGACATGTAGCGTTATATTGGTGGATATCATCTTAGACATGTAGCGTTATATTGGTGGATATCATCTTAGACACGTAGCGTTATATTGGTGGATATCATCTTAGACACGTAGCGTTATATTGGTGGATATCATCTTAGACACGTAGCGTTACAATGGTGGATATCATCTTAGACATGTAGCGTTATATTGGTGGATATCATCTTAGACACGTAGCGTTATATTGGTGGATATCATCTTAGACACGTAGCGTTATATTGGTGGATATCATCTTAGACATGTAGCGTTATATTGGTGGATATCATCTTAGACATGTAGCGTTATATTGGTGAATATCATCTTAGACATGTAGCGTTATTTTGACAATCGGCACACGATGGATAATGTGTTAGACATGACACTGGTCACCTTTACTACCAACGACTTTTCTGGTACCTCAGTGAGACTGGGTTGAATTAAGAGACCTTACGATCGAAACAACATTTATCCCCTACTGTGCAATTGAACCCGCACCACTGACTTAATATGCAAGTGCACTAACAACTACACTATCATGACTCTCTGTCACTTGTTATCCACTGTATACAAAACATATCTTTTTGGTGATATATTGATGTCTTACGCCTCTGTTTATCATCCAATTCTCACTTGCATTTAAAGAGTTTAAAAGGTTTTAAAGCCGAAGGATTGACTTCATTACACCGGGTTTACCCCATATGGCTCGGTCCCTCTCCACAGAAATGGTACGCCACTTGGCGAGAGTATTACACAAAGCACGAACTTTGTAGCTCCAGCAACAACCCTAGGGGTCTCTGGAAAAAACTCCAATCGTGAACAGAACGCGCAGTCTGGATTCCAGCCCACGACCTTCGACCCACAAGGCAAAGGGCTTGGTTTAATCATGAATTTGGATGTCGATGTTAATGATTTGTAATGAAATTTACAAGTATGAGCTCCCACCTTCTCAACGTTGGCACTGGTTGTTCTCTGTCCCAGGTAAACTCTCCATCTTTTATAGTCACTGCATTGCCTGTGATTGTAAAAGAAATGTGTATAGAATGCTATAGTCACTGCATTGCATGTGATTGTAAAAGAAATGTGTAAATAATGCTATAGGTCCTGCACGGGATTTTCATTAACACATATCCACACTCAGTCATACTGGCGCATTTCGTTTAGCTTGTTAACAACAGTACAAAAACTGACCATGGCCTTCGTTAATATAAGGCCGTTAAACCACAGCCAACTATAAACTCATAGGGCCTTCGGACTCAGGTAAAAATTATTGGAAATCAGACCCCAACCGGTCACGCGACCTCGCATTCCAGTATTGTTGTAAAATCAACACAAAATACTAAATCAAAGTTATATTATGCAACAAATTAAGTTTAACAATAAGAAATATCAATATTATCAATATTTTTCACCAATAAATAACAAAAGACTCACAGAATTGAGTAAAATTGCAAAACAGCTTACAGTGTTGTATCAAACATATATACATTGAAGCCCCCTCCCCCTCTCCACTCATCCCAACTGAAACTAGGTCAGTGGTTTCTCCGTGAGTCCGCAGGCCCATGCGTTTATAGTTGGCTGTGGTTAAACTCAACCAGAAAATTAAAACTTTCTGTTGATTGCGCTAACATTTGTACATTTTGTGCTAGACGAGAACAAGGAGTTTGTTTGGTAAGAATCCCAGCGGAAGCAACGGAAGCAATGCACATGATCAATAAACTTAAGACATCCTGCTTAACGATTTTCCCTCAGTGTCTCCAAAAAAGAGCGATGTTTAGGAGAGATGATAAGAAAATATAGATATATGTTATCGTCTTGATGAGGAGACAAGAAGTTTGAGAATGTAAACAATGACACAGTTACATACTTGCTTTGTAGTCTCTTTTAACAACATCCGGTTTAATATCATCTCGGCTGAGATAGCTAGAAATACGTGTCACTGAAACTCCCGCCTGGTATAGACAAATTAAAACAAATAATAATAACAGCCATTTTGCAGTTTGTTTTAAAGTGATAATTGTTCATATTTAATATATAAAAGAAACAAGATACGTCTCAACTAACTTTAATTCTAAAGTGGTAATCGTTAGAGTCTATTGATATCTATTTCTTCTTCATGTTCCGTTTTTCTTCATGTTACTAACAACACCAGAGAAGACAGAGAGAAGACATCAGAATAAGAAAGAAAGTTGGCACAGAACCTTGCTTGAATTACATTGAAAACAAAGAATGAAGTGGTTTGGCCACTTAATAAGAATGCATCAAACTCCACAGTATACAGCGTCTTTTACAATAGAACATCAGGAAAGAAAGGGAGAGAAAGACTACGGAAACGATGGTTAGATGGCATAGCAGAATCCTGTAAAAGAGCAAAAATAACAATTACCTAAGCCACCATAACAGCGCAAGACAAAAATAGACAATCACGACACTGTGCTTCAACCCGGGAGCAGTGTGACGACACTGTGCATCAACCCGGGAGCAGTGTGACGACACTGGGCATCAACCCGGGAGCAGTGTCACGACACTGGGCATCAACCCGGGAGCAGTGTGACGACACTGTGCATCAACCCGGTAGCAGTGTGACGACACTGTGCATCAACCCGGGAGCAGTGTGACGACACTGGGCATCAACCCGGGAGCAGTGTGACGACACTGTGCTTCAACCCGGGAGCAGTGTGACGACACTGGGCATCAACCGGGAGCAGTGTGACGACACTGTGCTTCAACCAGGAGCAGTGTGACGACACTGGGCATCAACCCGGGAGCAGTGTGACGACACTGGGCATCAACCCGGGAGCAGTGTGACGACACTGGGCATCAACCCGGGAGCAGTGTGACGACACTGTGCATCAACCCGGGAGCAGTGTGACGACACTGGGCATCAACCCAGGAGCAGTGTGACGACACTGGGCATCAACCCGGGAGCAGTGTGACGACGCTGTGCTTCAACCCGGGAGCAGTGTGACGACACTGGGCATCAACCCGGGAGCAGTGTGACGACACTGTGCTTCAACCAGGAGCAGTGTGACGACACTGGGCATCAACCCGGAGCAGTGTGACGACACTGGGCATCAACCCGGGAGCAGTGTGACGACACTGGGCATCAACCCGGGAGCAGTGTGACGACACTGTGCATCAACCAGGAGCAGTGTGACGACACTGGGCATCAACCCGGGAGCAGTGTGACGACACTGTGCATCAACCCGGGAGCAGTGTGACGACACTGTGCTTCAACCAGGAGCAGTGTGACGACACTGTGCATCAACCCGGAGCAGTGTGACGACACTGGGCATCAACCCGGAGCAGTGTGACGACACTGGGCATCAACCCGGGAGCAGTGTGACGACACTGGGCATCAACCCGGTAGCAGTGTGACGACACTGGACATCAACCCGGTAGCAGTGTGACGACAAAACAAGACTAAGAAGATGTTTGACACATAAGGTTTCCACAAGAGATTTCCATTGTTGTTTTTCTGCTACCTTTCTACCATTTGTTTCCCATGTTAGACAACAATCTTTCAACTGTCTTTTCAATTCTTCTCATTTGTTTCCCATGTTAGACAACAATCTTTCAACTCTCTTTTCAATTCTTCTCATTTGTTTCCCATGTTAGACAACAATCTTTCAACTGTCTTTTCAATTCTTCTCATTTGTTTCCCATGTTAGACAACAATCTTTCAACTGTCTTTTCAATTCTTCTCATTTGTTTCCCATGTTAGACAACAATCTTTCAACTCTCTTTTCAATTCTTCTCATTTGTTTCCCATGTTAGACAACAATCTTTCAACTGTCTTTTCAATTCTTCTCATTTGTTTCCCATGTTAGACAACAATCTTTCAACTCTCTTTTCAATTCTTCTCATTTGTTTCCCATGTTAGACAACAATCTTTCAACTGTCTTTTCAATTCTTCTCATTTGTTTCCCATGTTAGACAACAATCTTTCAACTCTCTTTTCAATTCTTCTCATTTGTTTCCCATGTTAGACAACAATCTTTCAACTCTCTTTTCAATTCTTCTCCATATTTCATATGTTCAAATCTTCTTTTCCCATCCGTTGTCCATCGGAAACTTGTACTAGTCAACGCTCGTATTGGTATACAACACACAGGTCCAACAAATCTTCGTCTTTCATTTAATGTCTCCAATGATGCACATTTTGATAGTTTGAAATGTTCTTCATTTTATATCGTATTTGGCTCCAACATTTGCAGGATTCTTCTAAAACATTTGTTAGGATTCTTCTAAAACATTTGTTAGGATTCTTCTAAAACATTTGCAGGATTCTTCTAAAACATTTGCAGGATTCTTCTAAAACATTTGTTAGGATTCTTCTAAAACATTTGCAGGATTCCTCTAAAACATTTGTTTGGATTCTTCTAAAACATTTGTTAGGATTCTTCTAAAACATTTGTTAGGATTCTTCTAAAACATTTGCAGGATTCTTCTAAAACATTTGTTAGGATTCCTCTAAAACATTTGTTAGGATTCTTCTAAAACATTTGTTAGGATTCTTCTAAAACATTTTCAGGATTCTTCTAAAACATTTGCAGGATTCTTCTAAAACATTTGTTAGGATTATTCTAAAACATTTGTTAGGATTCTTCTAAAACATTTGTTAGGATTCTTCTAAAACCTGTGTTATGATTCCTCTAAAACATTTGTTTGGATTCTTCTAAAACATTTGTTAGGATTCCTCTAAAACATTTGCAGGATTCTTCTAAAACATTTGTTAGGATTCCTCTAAAACATTTGTTAGGATTCCTCTAAAACATTTGTTAGGATTCTTCTAAAACATTTGTTAGGATTCCTCTAAAACATTTGTTAGGATTCCTCTAAAACATTTGCAGGATTCTTCTAAACATTTGTTAGGATTCTTCTAAAACATTTGCAGGATTCCTCTAAAACATTTGTTAGGATTCTTCTAAAACATTTGTTAGGATTCTTCTAAAACATTTGCAGGATTCTTCTAAAACATTTGTTAGGATTCTTCTAAAACATTTGCAGGATTCCTCTAAAACATTTGTTAGGATTCTTCTAAAACATTTGTTAGGATTCTTCTAAAACATTTGCAGGATTCCTCTAAAACATTTGTTAGGATTCTTCTAAAACATTTGCAGGATTCCTCTAAAACATTTGTTAGGATTCCTCTAAAACATTTGTTAGGATTCTTCTAAAACATTTGTTAGGATTTTTCTAAAACATTTGTTAGAATTCCTCTAAAACATTTGTTAGGATTCCTCTAAAACATTTGTTAGGATTCTTCTAAAACATTTGTTAGGATTCCTCTAAAACATTTGTTAGGATTCTTCTAAAACATTTGTTAGGATTCCTCTAAAACATTTGTTAGGATTCCTCTAAAACATTTGTTAGGATTCTTCTAAAACATTTGTTAGGATTCCTCGGAAACATTTGTTAGGATTCTTCTAAAACATTTGTTAGGATTCCTCTAAAACATTTGTTAGGATTCTTCTAAAACATTTGTTAGGATTCCTCTAAAACATTTGTTAGAATTCCTCTAAAACATTTGTTAGGATTCCTCTAAAACATTTGTTAGAATTCCTCTAAAACATTTGCAGGATTCTTCTAAAACATTTGTTAGGATTCCTCTAAAACATTTGTTAGGATTCTTCTAAAACATTTGTTAGGATTCTTCTAAAACATTTGTTAGGATTCTTCTAAAACATTTGTTAGGATTCTTCTAAAACATTTGTTAGGATTCTTCTAAAACATTTGTTATGATTCTTCTAAAACATTTGTTAGGATTCTTCTAAAACATTTGTTAGGATTCTTCTAAAACATTTGTTAGGATTCTTCTAAAACATTTGTTAGGATTCTTCTAAAACATTTGTTAGGATTCTTCTAAAACATTTTCAGGATTCCTCTAAAACATTTGTTAGAATTCCTCTAAAACATTTGTTAGGATTATTCTAAAACATTTGTTAGGATTCTTCTAAAACATTTGCAGGATTCCTCTAAAACATTTGTTAGGATTCTTCTAAAACATTTGTTAGGATTCTTCTAAAACATTTGTTAGGATTCTTCTAAAACATTTGTTAGGATTATTCTAAAACATTTGCAGGATTCCTCTAAAACATTTGTTAGGATTCTTCTAAAACATTTGTTAGGATTCTTCTAAAACATTTGTTAGGATTCCTCTAAAACATTTGTTAGGATTCTTCTAAAACATTTGCAGGATTCCTCTAAAACATTTGTTAGGATTCTTCTAAAACATTTGCAGGATTCCTCTAAAACATTTGTTAGGATTCTTCTAAAACATTTGTTAGGATTCTTCTAAAACATTTGTTAGGATTCCTCTAAAACATTTGTTAGGATTCTTCTAAAACATTTGCAGGATTCCTCTAAAACATTTGTTAGGATTCTTCTAAAACATTTGCAGGATTCCTCTAAAACATTTGTTAGGATTCTTCTAAAACATTTGTTAGGATTCTTCTAAAACATTTGTTAGGATTCTTCTAAAACATTTGTTAGGATTACTCTAAAACATTTGTTAGGATTCCTCTAAAACATTTGTTAGGATTCTTCTAAAACATTTGTTATGATTCTTCTAAAACATTTGTTAGGATTCTTCTAAAACATTTGTTAGGATTCTTCTAAAACATTTGTTAGGATTCTTCTAAAACATTTGTTAGGATTCTTCTAAAACATTTGTTAGGATTCTTCTAAAACATTTTCAGGATTCCTCTAAAACATTTGTTAGGATTCTTCTAAAACATTTGTTAGAATTCCTCTAAAACATTTGTTAGGATTCCTCTAAAACATTTGTTAGAATTCCTCTAAAACATTTGTTAGGATTATTCTAAAACATTTGTTAGGATTCTTCTAAAACATTTGCAGGATTCCTCTAAAACATTTGTTAGGATTCTTCTAAAACAGTTGTTAGGATTCTTCTAAAACATTTGTTAGGATTCTTCTAAAACATTTGTTAGGATTATTCTAAAACATTTGCAGGATTCCTCTAAAACATTTGTTAGGATTCTTCTAAAACATTTGTTAGGATTCTTCTAAAACATTTGCAGGATTCTTCTAAAACATTTGTTAGAATTCCTCTAAAACATTTGTTAGGATTATTCTAAAACATTTGTTAGGATTCTTCTAAAACATTTGTTAGGATTCCTCTAAAACATTTTCAGGATTCCTCTAAAACATTTGTTAGGATTCCTCTAAAACATTTGTTAGGATTCTTCTAAAACATTTGTTAGGATTCCTCTAAAACATTTGCAGGATTCTTCTAAAACATTTGTTAGGATTCTTCTAAAACATTTGCAGGATTCCTCTAAAACATTTGTTATGATTCTTCTAAAACATTTGTTAGGATTCTTCTAAAACATTTGTTATGATTCTTCTAAAACATTTGTTAGGATTCTTCTAAAACATTTGTTAGGATTCTTCTAAAACATTTGTTAGGATTCTTCTAAAACATTTGTTAGGATTCTTCTAAAACATTTGTTAGGATTCTTCTAAAACATTTTCAGGATTCCTCTAAAACATTTGTTAGGATTCTTCTAAAACATTTGTTAGAATTCCTCTAAAACATTTGTTAGAATTCCTCTAAAACATTTGTTAGAATTCCTCTAAAACATTTGTTAGGATTATTCTAAAACATTTGTTAGGATTCTTCTAAAACATTTGCAGGATTCCTCTAAAACATTTGTTAGGATTCTTCTAAAACATTTGTTAGGATTCTTCTAAAACATTTGTTAGGATTCTTCTAAAACATTTGTTAGGATTATTCTAAAACATTTGCAGGATTCCTCTAAAACATTTGTTATGATTCTTCTAAAACATTTGTTAGGATTCTTCTAAAACATTTGCAGGATTCTTCTAAAACATTTGTTAGAATTCCTCTAAAACATTTGTTAGGATTATTCTAAAACATTTGTTAGGATTCTTCTAAAACATTTGTTAGGATTCCTCTAAAACATTTGCAGGATTCTTCTAAAACATTTGTTAGGATTCCTCTAAAACATTTGTTAGGATTCTTCTAAAACATTTGTTAGGATTCCTCTAAAACATTTGCAGGATTCTACTAAAACATTTGTTAGGATTCCTCTAAAACATTTGTTAGGATTCTTCTAAAACATTTGTTAGGATTCTTCTAAAACAATTGTTAGGATTCTTCTAAAACATTTGCAGGATTCTTCTAAAACATTTGTTAGGATTCCTCTAAAACATTTGCAGGATTCTTCTAAAACATTTGTTAGGATTCCTCTAAAACATTTGTTAGGATTCCTCTAAAACATTTGTTAGGATTCTTCTAAAACATTTGTTAGGATTCCTCTAAAACATTTGTTAGGATTCCTCTAAAACATTTGTTAGGATTCTTCTAAACATTTGCAGGATTCTTCTAAAACATTTGTTAGGATTCCTCTAAAACATTTGTTAGGATTCTTCTAAAACATTTGCAGGATTCTTCTAAAACATTTGTTAGGATTCTTCTAAAACATTTGCAGGATTCTTCTAAAACATTTGTTAGGATTCTTCTAAAACATTTGTTAGGATTCTTCTAAAACATTTGTTAGGATTCTTCTAAAACATTTGTTAGGATTCCTCTAAAACATTTGCAGGATTCTTCTAAAACATTTGTTAGGATTCCTCTAAAACATTTGTTAGGATTCCTCTAAAACATTTGTTAGGATTCCTCTAAAACATTTGTTAGGATTCCTCTAAAACATTTGTTAGGATTCCTCTAAAACATTTGTTAGGATTCTTCTAAAACATTTGTAGGATTCTTCTAAAACATTTGTTAGGATTCCTCTAAATCATTTGTTAGGATTCCTCTAAAACATTTGTTAGGATTCTTCTAAAACATTTGTTAGGATTCCTCTAAAACATTTGTTAGGATTCTTCTAAAACATTTGTTAGGATTCCTCTAAAACATTTGTTAGGATTCCTCTAAAACATTTGTTAGGATTCTTCTAAAACATTTGTTAGGATTCCTCTAAAACATTTGTTAGGATTCTTCTAAAACATTTGTTAGGATTCTTCTAAAACATTTGTTAGGATTCTTCTAAAACATTTGTTAGGATTCTTCTAAAACATTTGCAGGATTCCTCTAAAACATTTGTTAGGATTCTTCTAAAACATTTGCAGGATTCTTCTAAAACATTTGTTAGGATTCCTCTAAAACATTTGTTAGGATTCTTCTAAAACATTTGCAGGATTCCTCTAAAACATTTGTTATTATTCTTCTAAAACATTTGTTAGGATTCTTCTAAAACATTTGTTAGGATTCCTCTAAAACATTTGTTAGGATTCCTCTAAAACATTTGTTAGGATTCCTCTAAAACATTTGTTAGGATTCTTCTAAAACATTTGCAGGATTCTTCTAAAACATTTGTTAGGATTCCTCTAAAACATTTGTAGGATTCTTCTAAAACATTTGTTAGGATTCTTCTAAAACATTTGTTAAGTTCCTCTAAAACATTTGTTAGGATTCCTCTAAAACATTTGTTAGGATTCCTCTAAAACATTTGTTAGGATTCCTCTAAAACATTTGTTAGGATTCCTCTAAAACATTTGTTAGGATTCTTCTAAAACATTTGTAGGATTCTTCTAAAACATTTGTTAGGATTCCTCTAAATCATTTGTTAGGATTCCTCTAAAACATTTGTTAGGATTCTTCTAAAACATTTGTTAGGATTCCTCTAAAACATTTGTTAGGATTCTTCTAAAACATTTGTTAGGATTCCTCTAAAACATTTGTTAGGATTCCTCTAAAACATTTGTTAGGATTCTTCTAAAACATTTGTTAGGATTCCTCTAAAACATTTGTTAGGATTCTTCTAAAACATTTGTTAGGATTCTTCTAAAACATTTGTTAGGATTCTTCTAAAACATTTGTTAGGATTCTTCTAAAACATTTGCAGGATTCCTCTAAAACATTTGTTAGGATTCTTCTAAAACATTTGCAGGATTCTTCTAAAACATTTGTTAGGATTCCTCTAAAACATTTGTTAGGATTCTTCTAAAACATTTGCAGGATTCCTCTAAAACATTTGTTATTATTCTTCTAAAACATTTGTTAGGATTCTTCTAAAACATTTGTTAGGATTCCTCTAAAACATTTGTTAGGATTCCTCTAAAACATTTGTTAGGATTCCTCTAAAACATTTGTTAGGATTCTTCTAAAACATTTGCAGGATTCTTCTAAAACATTTGTTAGGATTCCTCTAAAACATTTGTAGGATTCTTCTAAAACATTTGTTAGGATTCTTCTAAAACATTTGTTAGGATTCCTCTAAAACATTTGTTAGGATTCCTCTAAAACATTTGTAGGATTCTTCTAAAACATTTGTTAGGATTCCTCTAAAACATTTGTAGGATTCTTCTAAAACATTTGTTAGGATTCTTCTAAAACATTTGTAGGATTCTTCTAAAACATTTGTTAGGATTCTTCTAAAACATTTGCAGGATTCCTCTAAAACATTTGTTAGGATTCTTCTAAAACATTTGTTAGGATTCCTCGGAAACATGTGTTAGAATTATTACACTGGAGTGTTTATCCCCAGGTGGAGATGATGGAATTGGTTGTCGACTCTTGCCGTTAAGTGTAGAGGTGGGAGTTTTAATTTGCCTTTCAGGGCCAGATGAGTCGCCTTTGTTGTGTTATATCTGTGTTTATTTAGTGTGGTTTTCATATGTTCTATTAATCTTTTTCTTACTCTTCTCTTGGCTCTAGTACCTGATCTCTTTTTATTGTATGCTGTTATTAGTGATTTCTTGTATTCCATTCTCATTAAACGTCCGAACTACTGCATTTGTTGTCTTTCAATGTATTCGGTGCATGGAGTTATGCCCACTCTACTTCTGATGTCCTCATTTCGTAGTCTATCTTTCCTGGTGATCTCCACTGCCTTCCTCAAGCATTTCATTTCACACGTGCTGATCTTCCTTACAATAATTGCATTCTCAATATAACTCCATCTTCACTACAATCATTATAAGTTGCTCGTCCTAATAATCAAATATTTTAATATTTCTAACTCTCATTATCAATGTAATCACCACATCCTAAAGGTTGTTCACAATCGTTATATTATGATCTTCACTACAATCATTATAACCTTATATTTCTAAGAATTATTATAGCTTTTACCTCTTACCAATCACTACAACACACTCTTTCTCACAATCATTCTATCTTAAACTTTCTCACAATCATTCTATCTTAAACTTTCTCACAATCATTCTATCTTAAACTTTCTCACAATCATTCTATCTTAAACTTTCTCACAATCATTATATTTTGACCAGGTTCTCAATCACCATTTAACAGTCATTACAACATCATGTTCGATACCACTTGACAACAACAACACTTTCAAAACCCTCAATGTGATATACATTAATATTAACACATTGATACCAAACACTATTTCCAGCATATGTACTCCTACCAACCTGTTGTATACATCAATATTAACACATTGATACCAAATACTATTTCCAGCATTATGTACTCCTACCAACCTGTTGTATACATCAATATTAACACATTGATACCAAACACTATTTCTAGCATATGTACTCCTACCAACCTGTACAACCGTTGGAATGAACAATGGCATGATTGTCAGCGGAATGTTCAACATATTAAACAGCTGTAGTGATACGAAGGCCACTTGTGGATTCAGGTATCCTTCATCAGAGATCGCGATGTACACACCAAAAGCTGTCAGTTGAACCTAGCAAGAGGAAACATCAAACATAATACAAACATCAGAGATTGCGATGTACACACCAAAAGCTGTCAGTTGAACCTAGCAAGAGGAAACATCAAACATAATACGAACATCAGAGATTGCGATGTACACACCAAAAGCTGTCAGTTGTACCTAACAAGAGGAAACATCAAACATAATACAAACATCAGAGATTGCGATGTACACACCAAAAGCTGTCAGTTGTACCTAACAAGAGGAAACATCAAACATAATACAAACATCAGAGATTGCGATGTACACACCAAAAGCTGTCAGTTGTACCTAACAAGAGGAAACATCAAACATAATACAAACATCAGAGATTGCGATGTACACACCAAAAGCTGTCAGTTGTACCTAACAAGAGGAAACATCAAACATAATACAAACATCAGAGATTGCGATGTACACATCAAAAGCTGTCAGTTGAACCTAGCAAGAGGAAACATCAAACGTTTCTATTAACATTGATTTTATGTAAATGTTAATAGTAGATGTTAATGAAATGTTGATAGTAGATGTTGTGTAAATGTTAATAGTAGATGTTGTGTAAATGTTGATAGTAGATGTTGTGTAAATGTTGATAGTAGACGTTGTGTAAAGGACGATAGCCCCAGTTATGTATATGATAATCCCAGTGCTAACATAGAAAATGCACTTAGAAGACAGAATGACTGCATTTGAGATGGCGATTTACAGAAGTAAGCGTCGTATCTCACAGAATGAAATCAGTCAAAAAAAGAAGTTCTAGCAAAAACTAGTAATGAAGCAAGAATTACTCTAAAAAATGTATGGAACTCAGAGAGAATAGAGGCGACTAAAAACATTGTTTGTGAAGCGTACATAAAGCCCCGTTCTAGAAGTCTCTTCTTATTCTGACGCTGTAAAGCAAAACATGATTAGAGAAAAGAAGAAGAAGAAGAAAAATAAAAATACAACTAACAAATATTTCAGACACATAAAGAGACACTGTGTGGTATTTTCCCCACCACGACGGCTCTCAGGTCGACCCAGCCTCAACTGGGTACCAGACATGCTCTGGGAAAGTAAAGGCGGCCGGCGTGATGCTGACCACATCACCCATTGTGTGCCGACGGTCAATGAAAAATACAGGCCTAACACTGTATTGACCTATATACCACGAGGTATGAAAGGGTTCCTTTACTTTTTTTACTTACTTTATAAAGAGACCTTATTAGAGGGAAGAGTGCTTTTTAATATAATTGTTACAGAAAAGTATTCCGTATATCGTGGACAGAGAAGAGAACAAATAGATCTATCTAGAAAGAACTCAAAATCAAAGAAAATTAGCTGATGCTACAAAAAGAATGATAAAATTGAAGTATTTTGGACATATAAGAAACACGATTGGTTGGAGAAGACCATCATAGAAGAAGGCATTCCGGCAAAGAGAAAAAGAGGAAGACAACGCAGACGATGGAGGCATTATGTAACTGACGGCAGCGTAGGCGGGACATCTTGCCTGTGAGAGAGAGAGAGAAATTCTGAAAGACTGTTGGAGTGGTAAAGTTCAATCTGAGGCCAATCTATTTGATGGTGAACGTTATAGTTATTGTAATGATACATTTTGATAGAATTTAGCTTTTATCGTGTCCATAACTGACTGTTGTCTTCATGCTATTAAAATTGTGTCTTAACATTTGTGTCACGACTTACCAAGTAAGGCATAGAGTTGAACATGAACATCATAACTTACCAAGTAAGGCATAGAGTTGAACATGAAGATCACGACTTACCAAGTAAGGCATAGAGTTGAACATGAAGATCATAACTTACCAAGTGAGGCATACAGTTGAACATGAACATCATAACTTACCAAGTAAGGCATAGAGTTGAACATGAAGATCACGACTTACCAAGTAAGGCATAGAGTTGAACATGAAGATCATAACTTACCAAGTGAGGCATACAGTTGAACATGAAGATCATAACTTACCAAGTAAGGCATAGAGTTGAACATGAACATCATAACTTACCAAGTAAGGCATACAGTTGAACATGAAGATCATAACTTACCAAGTAAGGCATACAGTTGAACATGAAGATCATAACTTACCAAGTAAGGCATAGAGTTGAACATGAAGATCATAACTTACCAAGTAAGGCATACAGTTGAACATGAAGATCATAACTTACCAAGTAAGGCATAGAGTTGAACATGAAGATCATAACTTACCAAGTAAGGCATACAGTTGAACATGAAGATCATAACTTACCAAGTAAGGCATAGAGTTGAACATGAACATCATAACTTACCAAGTAAGGCATACAGTTGAACATGAAGATCATAACTTACCAAGTAAGGCATACAGTTGAACATGAAGATCATAACTTACCAAGTAAGGCATAGAGTTGAACATGAAGATCATAACTTACCAAGTAAGGCATACAGTTGAACATGAACATCATAACTTACCAAGTAAGCCATACAGTTGAACATGAAGATCATAACTTACCAAGTAAGCCATACAGTTGAACATGAAGATCATAACTTACCAAGTAAGGCATAGAGTTGAACATGAAGATCATAACTTACCAAGTGAGGCATAGAGTTGAACATGAAGATCATAACTTACCAAGTAAGGCATAGAGTTGAACATGAACATCATAACTTACCAAGTAAGGCATAGAGTTGAACATGAAGATCATAACTTACCAAGTGAGGCATAGAGTTGAACATGAAGATCATAACTTACCAAGTAAGGCATAGAGTTGAACATGAACATCATAACTTACCAAGTAAGGCATAGAGTTGAACATGAAGATCATAACTTACCAAGTAAGGCATAGAGTTGAACATGAAGATCATAACTTACCAAGTGAGGCATACAGTTGAACATGAACATCATAACTTACCAAGTAAGGCATAGAGTTGAACATGAACATCATAACTTACCAAGTAAGGCATACAGTTGAACATGAAGATCATAACTTACCAAGTAAGGCATACAGTTGAACATGAAGATCATAACTTACCAAGTGAGGCATACAGTTGAACATGAAGATCATAACTTACCAAGTAAGGCATACAGTTGAACATGAAGATCATAACTTACCAAGTAAGGCATACAGTTGAACATGAAGATCACGACTTACCAAGTAAGGCATACAGTTGAACATGAAGATCATAACTTACCAAGTAAGGCATACAGTTGAACATGAAGATCACGACTTACCAAGTAAGGCATACAGTTGAACATGAACATCATAACTTACCAAGTAAGGCATACAGTTGAACATGAAGATCATAACTTACCAAGTAAGGCATACAGTTGAACATGAAGATCATAACACCAATGATGTAGGAAAATTTCTTGATCACGTCTAGCTCCAACTTTCTGATATCATTAATTTTCTCTTGAAAAGATCCTTCCCAGGCGTAGAGTTTCAACACCTGAATTCGATAATGAAGTAGTTATTCACAGTTACACTAAACATTAATGTTGCATTTTCTGTGAATGAAGTTTATTAAATGGAAATAACTGACTAATATATTCAGTTTGGAATATCTTTATTGAAATATTCTTCAATAAGTTAACAAATATCTGGCAATCTCAAGACCTTAGTTTATGTACAAAAGTTAAACTATTTAGGTCATGTGTGATTCCTGTACTGACCTACAGTTGTGAAAGTTGAAATCAACAAAGAAAATTGATAAGAAACTGGACAGCTTTGAGAATAAATGTCTACGAAATTATTAAAAGTAAAATGGAGTGATTTCGTTTCTAACAACACAGTGAGAGATAGAACACACCAACAACCCGTATCAAATATTATAAGGAAACGAAGGTGGAAATATTTAGGTCATGTTCTTAGAGCAGACGAAAAGAGACTAAATCGACAAGTCCTTATGTGGTCACCAATTTGGAAAGAAACGTGGAAGACCAAAGACCACTCTTCGAAGAACCATCCAACAAGAAAGTAAACTATTGGGATGTAAAACCATACAAGATCTCCAACTGCTAGCAAAGAACCGCATCACAAGGAGATCTAAAACCTCTGTCTTTGGCACGAAAGGAACAAACTAAGTAACTGAGGACATGTTCATAACTGTTTCGATCTCTTTCGCTATATTTTTAACGGCATGCAGTGACTAGCCGTACCAGTCCGATGTTGATTGATCAAGCTACTATAATTAGCCTGTTGTACTGCTTTTTTCTGCTCACTTCAATTCAAGCTATTGCAATCAATTTAGTTGACATGGATTAGTATAGATTTTAGATGAAAGTTTTCTTTGTGGTAATCACTCTATGAAGGCAATGTCAGCTCTAACTTTTATCTGAGTCCATGAAAAGGCGGCAGAGCCATCCTTCTCTCTCATTTTGATCGACATACCTATGCCCGGGACGAAGATGAATTTAATTCTACGAATTATTGACTGGCGTGGGGATTCAGTTAACTGTAGACCAGTGAGGTCTTGATTACAATTATTGGAAGCCATTCAGTGCATCTGCAATTCTTTGTATTGGCTCAATTAGATCTCGTATACATTCAGTCCTTCGAAACGAAACGATACAGAAAGATCCTACGAATACCATGGACAGAAAAAAGAAAGAAAACTGATGTCCTGAAAGAACTAAATGTTAAGAGAATTGGCTGATAAACAACATACTATACAGAAAAATTAGATACTTTGGTCACACCAAGCGTCACGATGGCCTGGAGAGAACAATTTTAGAGGCAGGGTCCCAGGACGCAGAGGCAGACCAAGAAGAAGATGCATACACGATATTAAAGAAACCATGAATATGACCATCGACGAAGTGGGTGAACTGGCTAGAGACAGAGTGAATTTCAGATGCGCTGCAAAGAAGCAACGTCCTATAAAGGACATGCACATTGACAATGTGATCTTGTATCTTCAAGCGATAAATTTGTAAAACTATTACTCCCTAACATTGCATAGTCAATAGAAGTTTGGTCTATGCGTGTTCGCTGCTCATTAATGTCGTCGTATGTATGTATGTATGTATGTATGTATGTATGTATGTATGTATGTATGTATATATGTATGCCATGTATGTATGTATGTATGTATGTATGTATGTATGTATGTATGTGTGTGTATGTATGTGTGTATGTGTGTCTGTATGTGTGTCTGTATGTGTGTGTATGTGTGTATGTATGTGTGTAATAAATATTTTGAACTCACATGTTTCTGTATGAAATTGCACTAATTATTTCTAACCCACATATGTTTCCATATGAAATTGCACTAATACACTGCATAAATCTAGACACTTCATTACTGTTTAAAAATATTTGTATATTTCTGTTTCTTTGCTCAATCCAGATCTGACAACAGAGCTACATTATAACTCAGTAGTTAAGGGTGGGATACTATAAAGAGTGGGTTTTATGTTCTCTCTCTCTTGATCACAACCCAGACCGATGTGCCAGAACTTCCCCATAAAAGTCTATTCATGATGTGGAAATCTGATTCATGCAACCATAGCATTGGTGTGTTTTACTTCAGCTCTAGTGCTTATCCTTTGGCGATGTGTCTGGTTTCAGCCAGCGTTTACAGTTAAGCTCTCCGTTCACATGTAGCCATCTAGTGTTTTACGGTGTGGGTAGCTAGCCCCACACCCAACCACATAGTCACCTCTTACGACATGCGTAGCAAGTAACAGTGGTTCTATTCTTTACACCCAAATTTGGGCCGGCAACCACTCAGGCTATAGTAAAATCTGTGCAAATGTAGGTTTGGTAAATATTAACCCAGGTTATCATCGTTGATTAGGACTAACAGTTAGGTCTATGTTTGTTTGCATTTGTCTTAATCAGCTAAGTTAACCACTTTTTGTGATCTGTGTGGTTTGCACAGAGAACATGGGTACCCCATTCACCTCCATTGGAATCTATAGCATGTGAGACAGACACATCAGAATTTTGACCAAAAGGTTTTGCTTGGGGTCTACATGACCTGTTTGTTACCAGATATCTTGTGTTGTTTCTTGCACTGAACATCGTTCCCTCTTATTGATCACCTCTCAGCTACTCAATGCAGCTTGTATATGGTCTGTGATGAAGAGCTTGTGCATGCTTTGCCCTTTTTCTGTCTCGGGGAATGTTCCAGATAATGAATATTTAAAATCATTTTACAGGATGTGTATCGTTTTGCCGAATTTCCTTTCCAAGGAAGCAGAAACGTTGAACACAAGACAGATATGTTTATATCAGACCTATTGACAGTACCGGTCAGAAGTCTGTGCTGTTTCTTTCTAGATACCAGTACAGGCATATCAGGCATGCACAGAGTTTTGCCAGGACCAGGCAATTCTAGTATGACCAATCAGCGTGACTCTTAGTAGCATGACTTTGCCCACCTTACATACAGTTTTTTTAATGTTGGTTGCTTGAACCAGTACTTTTCTGGCTAAAACCGGACACATCGCTGAGATAAGCACCCAGAGCTCCAAATGGCGCTGAAGATGTGACGAAACACACCTAGGCTAAGGCTGCATGAATCAGATACCACATGGAATGAGATTTATTGGGGAAATCTGGTACATCAGTGTCGGTGATCACGAGAGAGAGAGAGAACCAGTACTTTGGTCACTTGCAGAACTTCTGTGCCATTTACCTAGCTCTAGACATTGACCAGAGTTTATGTAAGCGCATCCACCCTGAAATTCTGCTTGTCTGTTGTGCGAACAAATCTCATACAATTTACCTTCTTACACTACTACCTAATCACATGGTAGTTTCATGAATCCTACCCACTTTGCCAGACTACAAGGCAGCAATCTGTTTCCAAGGCCACCATGTGGTGGTGAAGTATGGTCTTGGTCAGTGCCAGCTCACTGACCCTGGTGTTGCCTTGTCATCTTGGCTTCGTCCGTCTGGGCCCCAACTCAAATATATCGTCTTCTTCTTTGCGTTCATTCTTCTGATCATATTTAATCACTCTTTGTGATATGTTTGATCTTTGCCAAGAACATGTATACGTTGCGCATTGGTTTGGTAGGCCTAAACATGAGGCAGACATGTTTGGGACATGTGCATCGATATCCTTAAAGCTCCTTAGTCGCCTCTTCGACATGCGTGGCAAAGGCTAACAGTGTTCTATATTCTTTACACCCCAAATTTGTGGTACCGGTAACCGCTTGGGCGACTCAAATATATAAAGTAAACTGTTACAGATGCACCCGCAATTGTTAGCACATCATGCAATTTGTGCTCATGTAGTGTTAGGAACATATTCAACATTTTGTTTCATTAGGAACACTGAAGGGAAAAATGGATATGAATGTGAGTGATAGATTGCATCCCTAACTTGCATTGGGGATAGAAAGAAATAAGAGATATCTCTTTTTCAGAATAATTGGTAGAAACCCTAATCGTATGCGTGACTTATGAGCTTGAACCATCTTTGATAAATAGACAAAAATTGTTTTCATCCTCATTCGGTATCAGTCAGAGTTCTACATTAATTACCATGACAAAGTTAGCAGTCGAAGCCACTGTTCTGCATCCTTACCAGGGTTCCAGACTCACAAACCTTATGATGGAAAACATGTCCTAACCACTCGACCACACACTCACAGTCTGATGAGCCCTCACATAATCATGGGACAGATTGAATTTCACCTTAGAAGTATAGAAGTGGTTAACCACCTCTTCTTATGCTATTATTTATAAATGATATCACTTTAATATGTATTACATTGTAATTGTTCATTGTTTTATATCTATTCTTTAGTGCCATTCCTTGCTATTTCTGTTTACATGCGTTTTGTGCCAGTCTTTGTTACTATTTTTATATTAATTTCTTAATTTTGTAGTTCATTAACTCATTCCATACCATGCATGCTACTTAGATTGACTGCAATTGTTATCAGACACCAGAATTGTCACACAAAGTTTTTGTGTCAATAGGTAATAATTATAGATCTCGTCCAGTATACTAGTTTAAAGATAAATGGATGACAAAATAACAAAATCTTAATGCTAAAATAAAAAAAAAAAACACATGGGAGGCAAAAGAAATCAATGTATATAAATATTAACAAATACATATATAACGATATATCAAGAAAAATCATAAAAAGTTGCAGCTATATTATTTTCATATTTTTTTAAACTGTATAATTAGCAACTGCTTCTGGATCTTAGTTTTCCAGAAAGGTAAATAATTCTACTTAATTTTACTTGCACATATACTAAGAAGCTTGGAAAGTTTACTATCAAACAAAAGAAAGTGCTATAGGATAGGGATCAAATAATTTGTAGACAGCATGATTAAGAGAGATTCTGTTGGTCACACTGGCCAGTAGTATGCAGCGTTAGATGATTATGGATCTCCACAAATGTTTGCGCTGGTACAGATGGTTAGTTTGGATGTTGATGTTTTTCTGTGCATGAAGTTAGGCTGTTCAGATAGTTCTCCCTCCTGACTCACCCTCAATTTATTTTACTGAGTGTCGCCATGTGTTTAAATTTCATTTTTCCCAGGACATGTCCGAAAAAATGATGTACCGCATTTTTATATTGACAATGAGCTTTCTCTGTGCATTGACAACTTTCAGCACATCACCATTAGTCATTTAGTATTAAGTAAGTAAGAAGTCATCAAGTATTAAGTCATTATGTGTATCACTGTGATATCTTAAAGCTCATAATTTTATACTAAGTATCATTTGTCTCCTTTATTGTAGATTCTTTCTTTATGTAGAATATGTTTGTATTATGTATATAATTATCTACATGCATAAATCATATAAATATCTACATTCATAAATCATTTACCAGCCTAAGGAATTGTAACCACATAAGAGTTACATCTGTGGTTAAGCCCTTGCCTTGTGAGTCAAAGGTGCTGGTTCGAATCTTGGCTGCGATAGTTCTGTTCACTAATTGCATTTTTATCCAGAGACTAGGAGTTTGCAGGAGCTACAGAGTTCATGCTTTGTGCAATACTCTTTGCAGGTGGTGTGAAATTTCTGCGAGGGCCGAACCATGTGGGTTAAAACCAGGTGCAGGGAAGTTGATTCTTCAGCTTTAAAATCTCTTTAAAATAAATGACTGAATCAAGTCTGCTAAATTGTATTGTGGTCTTAGGGATACTACCTAGTGAATAAAAAGCAGGGCAGAAATCGGATGTGCTACCCCTGCCTTAGGCTCATAACTGGCACAATGTACAATCGCTCTTTGGCTCAGATCAAATACAAATCACACAGATTGGTTGACAAGTGAAGAATTAGATATGGAGGGTTCGAGAAGAAGAAGTATTGCATTAAATCTGAAGTTCATCAGTTTGTAACAGATTAAATTGAAGAAAAGCAACTTTCTTGAGCAGGCTGCAGTAGGAGCAGTAGATCAATGGACTACCTGATATCCTGAATGCCATTAGGAAGACAGGCCAGACAGAGGATTCAGGTAGTGACTTGATTCGTGTTCATGTCCCAACTGCAGGAACTTGGAGTCAAACGTAGTGTCGCTAGATTTGAGCACTATACGGGTAATAAACTATGCTCATTTGAGGCTCATCTTCATCAGACATGTCCCTAATTGCTCATATCTCCTCCCAAGCATGTATTTCAGTGTTTATACTGACAACTTCGGGTTCTGTGTTGGTTGATGCATCTACAGGAGATTCTCTCAGGGTTTTTCCCCATATTGACGACCTATCTGTATGCATAACTTGCGCAACCAAGATAGAGAATACCCTTTCTTTTGTTGAAACTTCGAATGTTTTCTCTTGGGAATTGATGATGTCAATTTTTCTATAGAAGACCCATTCTTGATCGCAGCATTTTTCCAGTGCATCCGCCACTATGTTTAATTAACCAGCACAGGACTGGGACCTGTCACTTGCTGGTGGACATACTGAAGATAAGAGAGCACTTTTGTACTTGTTTCTTGTGTAATGAGGATGATCTGATGACTAACATGCTTCAACTATTTTTAGTTTATCATCTTGAACCATCTCTTCCACTGTTCTTCATTCTATCCACTTTTCTATTTCCTTGTTTTTTTATATAAAACATGCAGCTGGTTTATTTGTTAGACTATTTCCCACTTGAATGTTTTATTCATCTCAACTTATCTCTTAAATTTCAACTTTAGTTCTTTCTCATTCTCTTTCCCAGTCTGTATTTGTTACTACTTATTGCATAACATGAAGCAGGAATTCAGGTACCAAGGAGGCAATTGTTCAATACCAAACTTGATTCAAAACCTGTTGTATTTTTGAAAATGCAAATCAGCATTTTAAGTCCAGAAAATTCCAGGTCACAGACCTACTGCCTAAACTGTGCAAGCACCAGGGTCGCTTCAGTGGATACCCTCTCATGTGGAATACAGAAATGAAACAGCAGGCTGTTTTGGTCATGGAAGGTACTGCAGGAGAGCATCCGAATGTACCAGTGACCTACCACCAAAAGAAAAGGATGATTAAATCAATCAGAAAGTCACCAATACTAACAAAGGACGACTATTATAAAATGAGTAGATTAGAACAAATTGTCATTCTGCGCCTCAGAACATGATACAATCAACTCCGCAACCACATATATACAAAATTCAAGTTTGGGAATTCAACCATGTGAATGTGAACAGGCAGAGCACATAATTCAAGATTGCCCAGAATAATATATACTGAGGCAAACTCACTGGCCTAATGAAACAACACTAGACAAAAAATCTACATGGACCTCTTTGTGAGTTACAAAGATAGTGAAGCTTATACAAAAGACAACATTGAATATATAGATAATGTTTTGAACGAAAGGAATGACTACTTATTGCCAGAGTATAGCACATTTGATACTGTTTTGTTGTTAAATGTTTCCCTGTCAAATCTGTAGTTTAACAAATTCATATTTTCACATCATTTGCTTACTTTTGTGGTTTTTATCTAATTCATACAATTTTATCAGTTCATGCATTTGATGGATAGACAATAATTAAAGACAATCTAAAAAACTCTGGTAGTAAAAAAAAAGTAAACAACATGGAGAGACAAACACCATACAAGTAGTTTCAGAATATTCTCAAATATATACATCCAAGAACAGAATGGAAAGTGTAGGTAACATGGAATCACATTTAGTTCATCCATATAATGACCTTACATTGCCACAAGAAAGAAATATGTTGAGTTTCTTTAACTAAGCTCTCACAAACAATCTGTTACTATTAGTCTAGTCTTTATCACACACTGAATACTACTATGGAATGTAAACCTATTAATGTTATCGATATTTGTTTCACTACACTTTTTACCTAACTCTCAATTTTTACTTTACTCAGTTGACAGTGGCAAACACGAACAAAGTACTGTAGTTATAAAAAAGCAATAACAATGCACTGCAACATTTCACCAAAAGGCCTTTATAAAACAAATGATATGACAGGAGTGACGAATTTAAGCACACTACATGTAGACTACAACAGAAATGTATTAAAACTGGTATAAAATGAAAATCGGACTAAAATGAAACTACACTTTATTACGTGTTTCACCATTTGTCATAGTTTTACTGCAGTCTCCCCTATATCGAGATCAGTTGACAGTAGTGAATCAGCTTGCATTTATTGAATACTGCATGCTTTTTCTCAGGCACTTTGATATCTAGTAAGATGATTATATGTGTCAAGTGCTGAAGTTTGTTAGTAAACACTTTGAGCCAAAAAAACACACATGACAGGTTTTTTTATTGTATCACAGGAGGCATCAGCTTACAAATATCATCTTGTGTATTAAATGTCACTTTTATAGTAATATGTCTCAGAAAAGCTACTTAGAATTCTCTATTTATTACACAATATCTTTACAGTTGCATTGTTTCAGTGACTGTGTTAAAGGGTGTATTTTGTACTTGTCAACCATACTTATCATTATTGCTGGATATCGAATCAACATCATAGTCCTCCAGACAGACTCTAGTGTTCAGCTCCCCAGGCCGATGTCGAAGATATGTGTACTGATAATTTTTCATGTATCACATCCCCAATTTGATGTAACTTTTTAGATTTATGGGAAAAATTTCTTGATGTAATTTCAATGCTTTCAGATACTTTGGCTAATAAGAAAAAAAGGTACTTTTATTTTATATAATTCTGTATGTAGAAGTTGAATCACTTTCCATACCGTCTGCCTTAGGAAGCTTCTAAACATGAAATGGGAAGATTAGATCTCTGATAGCATGGTTCTTGAAAGAGCTGCCCTGTCCAGTTTTACACCACAGGTCATGAGTCCGCATGCAGACCATTACTACCCAAAAGACTCCTCTATGGTGAGGTAGAGAAAATGTTTCAAAGACAACTTTAAATACTCACTAATTGTTGGGCATACATCCGACACCTGGGAAGCCACTTCCGATCGCTCAACATAGCACTTGGGATTGCTCATAGAAAAGCAGTGACATGCAAGTCAGTCAAAACTTCAGTAGCATAAAAAGGCATAATCCAGGGTCCTTGGATTAAACCTCCCAACTAGTGTTGCCAAAATTCCATGCCCAAGTACCCAAAAACATTCCAAACCTAATTGGCCTTGTCAGTGACCTGCATACACACAAACCCTACATCTAGCACCTACAACCGATGAAATGAATAGCCACCTTCATTTGTGATGGCTGAACAACAATACTGTATAGAGCGTGAAACGGGAGAGATCTTACAGTATTATGCCATGCAATTGTAGATGAGGTGTCCAGGCCCCCTTTCTTGTAACTTTTCCATAAACTAACTCAGCCAGCCAGAAATTTTAGCTGCAAAAACCAGAGCATGTCTGAATGTTCTGTATATAAATTTTCTCCCGTCTACAAATGTTGCGATATGTCCTAGATACTTAAATATTGTGTTCTATTCATTTCCAACTGATGGTCAATGGGAAACACATATTTGTTTGTTTGTTTGTTTGATGTATCCAGTTTTGAACTTTTAATCAATATTAGGAAGATTGCAGTAAAAAAATATATACCAAAGGTGAAAATCTTCTTCCCTTCTTGCATCAACTTTTGCTATGCGATACTCCGGCTAAAATGGGACCCCGTTCCAATTTTCCTTTTTGATGGTTTCGGCCAATCTCCAACCCAAAAACAGAGGTCATTTCAGTGCTTGGGGACGTATGCTACAGGGCATCCAGTATCTAACCATTTAAAACTCAGGTCTCCCTTCAACGGGAAACTTTTGCTTTCTTTTAGTTTTTTATCCGTGGGATAATTGATTCATTGTTTTCCGACATTTCATTTTAGATTTCCAAATTGTGTTGGGGTGTTTATTGGGTCAAGGTTACGGTTTTTCACCCCGTGTTTAACGGGAAGGAATAAAAAAAAGTTAAAAGCCCAAAGGTCTTATCAAACAAAGAATACAAAACTAGGGCCATAAAATTATGGTCTTATACAGAACACAACACTATTACAATGTCACTTGTAGAGGTTAGAAGCTTAACATCAAATTTCTTGCTTTCCACTTGAAATATTTTCATTCCAAATACTTTTTAAATTTTTTGGAGTGTATATAATATATATATGTGACTATCAACTGATAAGTTTACAAAATTTTTAAATTTGTTTTTTGATCATTTTTACTAAAAATAAATGTTCATGATACATCCTTGCACATATGCGATGTGAAACGCCTTACTCATTGTATTCTCACATTTGACATAGTTTGTTATATAATAATTTGTAATTCTAATGTAAACATTCAACATAAACTGAACACATCTATGACTTGGTTCATTGAGATATTTTTTAAGTGTCCAGAGAGCCACAATTTTATTATGTGAATCGGTTAATGAATTATTTTATTTTCTTTAAAGAAATTTTTTACTGTTTTTTTTATTGTGATAAAAATACACCAAAATTTTTTATATATATATATATAGACAGTTTACATGCGTTATAGTAAATGTCCACTTTTAAATGTTTTCTGTACAAATTTATTGATATTTTGTATATTGTTTTGAAACAATCATTGCTTATACTTTTTCTAGTTTTCTATAATGTTAATTCCCATAGTTGTTCACCTTTTTTGATAATATTTGAGAGTGAATATCACATACTTATTTTATTGTTATTTATTTATTTAGTGTGCAAATTTAAAGGAGACAAATGTTTAATATATTATTTTTCATGTGTACATATTTATATATGTATAGTACTAAAGTTTTTTTTAGTAGTCAATGTATTTCAAATATATTTGCTTGGTTAGTTCTGTTATTTCTCAAAAAAGTTTAATATGTCAATATTTTTTTTTATTGCTTGTAAAGAATTCTTTTATTTACATACCATGAGGATATAGGGAAAATTTGTGTAGGCCAATATTTTCCATGACAAAATGCATATGATGGTTATGTGGTCAGGACTATGCTCACTTTAACGCTCAGTGTTTTATGGTATCTACTTGAGGCTGGATCAGCCTGAGAGCTGTATTGTCTGGGGAAAAATCCTGCCCCTCTCACTGTGAAGCAAGTGTACTAACCGCTACATTATCTTTTTTCCGTCTCTGCTGTTAGCGCCACATGTTAACTGATGAAGCTTCCAGATAGTTCACGCTCGGTTGCTTGATATGCTGTATATTGTGAAATTTAAATGTTTGAACCCACAATCCTTTTCTTGGTCTCCCCAACTACATTCAATTCTTAGTTAGAAGATGTTGCCATGCAGTTACCATGGAAATGACATTAGATTTTGAAAAAAAACTATCCATTTATCCCATGAGAATAAATGACTGTTGAAAAATATGGAGTTTTTTTTTGTGAGTTTTAAA